>PVIW01000879.1:363475-376048 GCA_004026585.1 Noctilio leporinus | reverse complement strand
CCACTGAAGGCCTATTCACTGTATTCATATATTTGGTTCTGTTTTGCTTGTTGTTAGTTTTGTTCATTATTGTCATTAACATATAATGGGTGAGATCATATGATATTTGTCCTTCACTGACTGGCTTATTTCACTAAGCATGATACTCTCCAGATCCATCCATGTTGTTGCAAAGGGTAGGAGTTCCTTCTTTCTTTCTGCTGTATAGTATTCCATTATGTAAATGTACCAAAGTTATTTTATCCAATCATCCACTGATGGGCACTTAGGCTGTTTCCAGCACTTGGCTATTGTAAATAGTGCTGCTATGAACATAGGTGTACATAGGTTCTTATGAATTGGTGTTTCAGGATTCTTTGGGTATAGTCCAAGTAGTGAAATCGCTAAGCCATTGTAGATTTAACGTGTGTGTGTGTGTTGGGGGGGGGGTGACATAATCGAATCTATGTTTCATCAAAGTCACTCTAGTAGCATCATAGAGAACAGTTTGGAAGATGGAGAGTCTACAAGCTAAAAGCTCTATTACAGGACTAATGCAATAGGGCAAATAAGAAAAAGATAAATGTCTAAATGAAGAAAATGGGAACTAAGAGATAAAGGAAGGTACAACGTTGAGAAATATTTAGGAGGTAAAGGCATCAGAAGTTGGGGACTAACTGCCTATGAGGGCTTAGGGAAAGAGGAAGGAGCTGAAGACAACTCCCTGATTTCTGCTTTGAGCAGTTGAGTAGACTACTCAAAGTAACTGGACACACAAGTGTAGGAGGAGCTGGTTGCCAGGAAAAAGAGTGATTTATTTTATACATGTTGAGTTTAAGGTACCCAGTGGCCATCCCAGCATAAATGCTCACTAGGCAGCTGGTATATATGACTCTGGAGCTCAGAAGAGAAATCTTGGTGAGAGATTGATCTAAGTACCTTAAGCACTTTTATTTCCCCCTTAGCTCTTCCTCTCTTTCCACATATCGTTCTCCACATTCTGCAAAGAAGTAAAAGGATTTTTCTAAATGTATAGTTATCATTGCCTGAAGAAAAGCCACCCCATTAAAGAATAGGAAACTTCAGTGCTGATGAAAATTGTCAAATATCACCCTGGACCCTGCCTTCTCTTTCTTCCAATGGTTATTAAGTCACCACTACAACACCACATTGTACCAATCATTTCAGTTGGTACAGCAATAGGACACACTTTTTGTTCTCATGGAACTCATTACCTAGTGTAGCAGGGAGAAGAAAGATGATTCAGTGATGATAATGCATGTCTGCGCAAGGTGAATACAGTGAGGGATGAGTTAATTGCTCTTGTTATTTAGGGTATGAAGCAGTCATTGTTGTTTGGGGAGATTCACACACCTCAGTCACTGGCAGTATTTTGGCAGAAGAGGTGGGATTGAAGCAGGCCAAGTGAAGAGAAGAAAGAGGTTGAGGAAAGACAGAAGGGGGTAGAAAAGCTGAGGGAACTAATTGCTGTCTAACTTACTAGAACATAAGCAAAAGTAATGGAACAAATGGGGATAAAGGCTTTAAGGACAAGCTAAATAGTTTGCACTTTATTTGGCAAGTGATGGAGAGACAATGGACATTTCTAAACAGAAGAAAATCATATTCAGACCTGGTAGACTGGGTATCAACCACCCTAACTTTTATGATTGTCTCTAGTACTAAATGTCCGCCTTCCCTGAGCAAACTACTCAATCACTCTAAAGTTCAGTTGCTGACTCTGAAACCTAAGTAAGTTGGACAAAATAATAACTAAGGTCATTTGCAGCTTTAATACTTTGATTTTCTAGAGTAAAGCTGTGTTGTGTAGAAGTTGTAGGGGAAGTGCAGAAAGAACAGAAGTAGAAACCTGGGCTAGGAGATGATTAAATTCACATAGGTGAGGGAAAAATGAAATGACAGCGGGAGCAAACAGACAAAAGTGAGAGTCCCTATAGTCCCTATAGGTAGAATGAAAAGGATCTTGCATTTGACCAAATCGCAGAATGAATTAAGTCTTAGACATGCAAAAGAACATAGAGATCCTTTAAGCCTACCTTTCTAGAATAGTGATACCTTTGGAAATAGGGAGTGTAACAGTCAGAGCAGGTTGAGGGATAAATATAAATTGTAGAACTGTGAGGAAGGAATAATGAGTAAAAAGATTGACCTCACATCAAACAGACCCTGGCTTGACCAGGACCTTCTGCTCTGCCACTCACTAGCTCTGTACTTTGGGCCAAAACTTTTAGCCTTCTTAAATTTCCTTTTCTTTATCTATATTAACCTTATAAGGTTATTGCGGTCAATAAATATAGTGATATATGTCAATCACTGAATATAATCCCTGGAACAAAGTATTAAATAAATATTCATTATCATCATCAGCAACAACAATAAAATCAACATCAGTAACATCTTCATCAAGATGTCTTCTAACTTTTCATATGTAAATGTAGATGCTTGTGACACAAATCAGGATTGGAAGAACAGAACTGACAGTTTTTGCATTGAAATGATGATCAAATATAAGAACAGCTGGGCCGCAGAGTAGAAATGATTATGTCTACTAAGTTGAGGTAAAAAAATAAAAATCCCTAGGATTTAAGTAATTTTGTAGAATAGTATTCTAGCTCTTTCTTGAGCTTGTGGTTAACTTCCTATGTGCACTGCAAATGCCATTATTTCTTAAGGTTTCAACTTATAAAACACATGTAGAGGAAAAACAGAGGGTATTGAAAGAAGTAAGACCTGTGCACAGCCAAAAAAAAAAAAAAAAATCAATCTACTATTTAAGATGGAAAACTCCAAAAAGAATAAGTTGTAGTTCCAGTGGCTTAAAATAAAGTTGAGTTGTATTATTGGAAGGGGTAGAATCTGACTCAAAGACCAAATTCATTTTTTACTATGGGTTTGGCACTGTCTCTAGGACAACTTTGACAAAAGTGAGTTCTGCAATAATACACCATCTCTGTGATATATTTCATAAAAATAGCATTCCAGAGTAAAATAAGTATTAAAGAAGAAAAAACTGCTTAATTTGCTACAATATATCTAAAATACTATCATTTAACATGTAATAATTATATAAGCTATTGGCATATTTTAAATTTTTTGTATTAACTCTTCAAAATCCAGTCTGTACTTTAAATGTGTAAAAGTGTGTATGCAAATGTATTTTTGCATATGTTTGGTAATATTGCAATTCATATTATGTAAAAGAGTAATTCTTTAAACAAATGAATTAACGTAGGTGTTTTGAAATAATGAAAACTTTATTAATATGATTTGAGAAACTGAGAGAAGGCAGTAATTAAATGGTGAATTGTCTGGATGTGAAAGGAAAAAAAAAGTACACATTGGTGGTTACAGAATAGACAGGGGGATGTTAAGAAGAATAAAGGGAAAGGAGAAGCCGAAGAACTTACATGCATGACTCATGGACATGAACTAAGGGGGCCATTGCTGGAGGAAATGGGGTGCTGGTGGAGGGGGTGAAAGGGAGGAAATTGGGACAATAGCAAAATAAGTAAATATATATTTAAAAAAGAAAGAAAGAAGATTAATGCTGGACCAAGGCTTGGGCAGGGGGTGAAGTGGGGCAGATATGGGGAGTGACTGCAAATGGGTATGGGTTTCTTTTGAGAATGATGAAAATGTTCTAAAATTGATTGTAATGATGGTTGCACAGCTGTGAATAAAAGCCACTGAACTTGAAATATATATATATATATATGAAAAAATAGGTGAGACTGCTAGCAAGGAAAAAATAATATTTTAGAGTAAGTTTTTAAAAGAAAAATACAGATTTCTGTATTTAAAAAGTGAGAAATTTGATAGCCAGAAAATGCTGATGGAAAATAAAATATGGCCAGGTACTGAAAGTGGTAGAAAAAGTGGATCTAGAAGAAAAAAGAGAAAAAGTTACCAAAGGGCCCTAGTTACCTCAAAGAAAGGGTGATGCCAAGTAGGGCAGGGTGAGGGTTTCCTGGGTACCTACTGCTACAGACAAGGTGAAGAAGATGAAGACTCAGAAACAAAACATCGGATGTGGTGATTACCAGGAGAGAAAGCAAGACAGGCAAAAATCAGGTTTTATGGCACTAAAACTGAGCAATTGACACTGTCTCTGAGAATGAAGAAAGGAGCAGGTCCTAGAGTTTACACATGTAAAAGTTTAGCAGTGAGGAAAAATGAGGTCATAAATTAGGGGAAGGAAAGATAAGAAACTGAAGGAGGTAAGGACTAAAAAGAGGACAGCATCTAAAATGACTGAAGCTCCTAATTTACTGATTAGGATCATGGTAAAATATATATCTTTACTTTTTGAATGGTGTGTTCAAATGGTCAAAAATCAAAACAATATAAAAAGGTATATACTGAGAAGTTTTACTCCAATCTCTGTCAGCACACCTTTCATTAAATTTTCCTCCACTCCTATGCATGACTTTTAATGTCCTTATTTTTCCAGTGTTTGTTTATGTAAATCTAAAAATACAAATATAGATAATTATTATTTCGCATTCTCTTATGTAAAAATTAACTTTCTATATCCACTGTTTGGTTCCTTACTTTTTCGTGTAACAAAATTTACTGAAGTTTTTGCTTTTTTCAACTGCACATTACTAGTTTGTGAATCTCCCTCACTGCTGAGCAACAGAGTAGTTTCTAGTCTTTGGCTATTACAGATACTGTCACAAGGACTATCTGTGTATATATGTATTTCATACATGTACAGCTGTATTCCCAGAAGGGAGATTGCTGGGTCAGTTGACAAATGCGCCTTTTAAAAAATAAGTGGGGAAGAGACACAATCAAGGGATAGTTTTTTGAAGACAGGTATTACAAAGTTCTTACACTAAAAACTTAATTTAATAATAGAAATAATAAGATGCACCAGAATAAAAGTTAAACTTAAAATCACACAAGTAAGTTAGACATGACATTTGAACTTACTGCATGCATATAAAAAAATGTATACGTACACACACCACTCTCTTCTTCCCAACAGCACCAACAAGTACTTTTCACAAAATCTCACAAAATCCATTCCTCTGTTTGTTCCTCACCTCAAATCCACTTCTCTATCCTGAAAATTCTCCTCCATTTCCTTTGAATTCATAATATATCACCACCCTCTTCTCAAAATGTCCCCTTCACCCTCTTTCTTTTATAAAAATCTAACTCCCAAAAACACTGGGAGCAATTTCAGCAGCAATTTCTAGGGGAGGCAGTTTCCCCTCCTATAGTCCTTGCACCACACAGCCTAGAAGTAGGACAGGTATCCTCTTCATGCCATTTTGCTTCTTTCTGACCATTGTTCCTTTCATCCACCCTTAAAATCTTCCAATTTTTAATTTCATTTTAGCTTGATGCATAGCTGAGTGGTATGCACATATATAAACTCATTATTGTTGTCATCTATTAACCACCTTTCTGCCCTCTTCTAGCTCAACATCACACTTCTCAGATCTATTCCTGGCTCCGTGATTTCAACATACTCATCCAAGGTGATTTTTCCAACAACTTGGACAGACTTCCGTTTCCTTGACCTCTTCCATTGACCCTGTCTTCCATTCTCTCTCAGCCACTCATTCCCCATAATCATGCCTTTGACATTGGTATTACCGATGACTCTATGTGCTTCATCCACAATCTTAGATTCATGCTTGATACATTCTGACTACCATCTCTTACCTTTCAAGGTCACTTGCTTTACTGCAATTCTCATCAGAAATCTTAAATTTCCTTCCTTCTTATAATCCCTCACTCCCTTGAAAACTTATACTTCCCGCTTTACTTAATCAAAATTCCACTGTCAGCCCTGGTTGGTGGCTCAGTGGATAAGGCACCGACCGGCCTGTGAACCCAAAGGTCACTGGTTTGATTCCGCAGCCAGGGAACATGAGGTTGCAAGCGAGGTCACCATCCAGGTTTGTAGCTGGAGGCAGGTGAAAGGCAACCATACATTGATGTCTCTCTCCCTCTCTGCCTCTCTCCCATCCCCTCTCTCTAAAAATACTAAATAAAATCTTTAAAAAAAAATTCCATGGTCAATAATTATAATGATACCCTCATACATAGATCCTTATATCTTGTGCCTCTTTCTTATTTTATCAAACTCATTTGTCAAAATCACAAGTCTAGTTAAGTTAAAATCTTAACCCACTTCATGCTCGTACTTCTGAGGCTGAAATTAAGTGTTGAAAACACACAATCTTGTTAATTGGTCTGTTTTTAAATACATGACCACAATCTTACCACTACATTTCCCAACCCCATTTACTCTCCCACGTTCCTAGTTAAATATTTCACACCTTCCCTTCTGCAAACTTCTAACACATCCCACCCCCACACTCATACTCAGCTAATGGCTGTGCTTCCTATTTCCCTGAAACAAACGAAAGAAGTCAGAAAAGAATGTAGATTTCTGCCACCACATCTACCCACCCACCAGCATCTGTACTCATCCTAAATTATCCATCATCTTATCCAGAACTAGTCGTTCTTATCCTTGCCCACCCACTCAAGGACACCACTCTAGCAGTTCTCCCTCTTTCCTGTATTATTGCTTTTCTCCCCTTTTCATTGGATCACTTATATCATGCTATTATTTTGTCCTCTTACAAAGTCTTTCTCTTGACTCCTCTTGTCTCTACCAGCTATTCCCTCATTTCTTTTTGTAGACCTCTTACTTCTGGAGGGCACCAGAACTCAGCCTCCTGTTTCACCTTTTATTTGTACATTCTCTACCTTTGTAAAGTCTCAGGCTTTAAAGCCGCTCCTATTTGCATTTTCAGCCTTCCTTTCAATTCAGGGTTCATTTGTGCTACTGCCAACTCCATGTTTCCATCAGACATAAGCTTCATAGTGAGACAAAACCCATTTTCTCATCTCCCCCACCAAAAAGCTTATCCCACCTTCAGTAGTGCCCATCTGTTTCGTGACCACCTTTAACTGTTCAGACCAGACACCTCGGAGTCAGTCATTATTGACTCTTGTGTTAATTTCATTCCTCTTCCCACCCCATGTCCTATATGTCAGGAAGTCCTCTACACTCTACCTTCCTCCTTTCACTGACTCCAGCAGCCTAGTTTGAAACTGTTTTCTTTTGACCAGGCTACTACAAAACAGACCGGTTTCCCTGAGTCCACTCTTGCATCCCGCGCCTCCTAAGTCTCCACAGAGCAGCCAGCACTGCTAACGCCCTCATCTCCTACAAGTTTTGTCTCAAACATCATGTTTTTAATGGGACCCACCCTGACCACCTATTAAAATAACAACTCACCCAACCTTCACACTTCTGACCCCCTTAATCTGCTCTATTTTTTCTCCCTATATTTACAACATGTTATATACTTTGTCTATTAATTATACTTATTGTTATGTCCCCAGACTGGAATGTAAGCGTCATGAGGACTGGGACTTTATTCTCTGAAATATCCCAAATGCCTAAAGTAGAGTCTAGTGCAATGCATGTACTCAAGTGTTTGACACGGGTATTACTAAATGAATATGGTCTTAGAAAGGGGGCTCATGGTATCTATTCCTTTAATAAGTCACCTTTAAAAATCATGTGTGGGAGGTGCGGGGGAGAACAAAACATCTTAGAAAATACCTGGTCCAGTCGTTTTCCTACTTTCTTCTTCTTTTTTTTTTTTTTTTTTTTTAATTTTATTGTTGTTGTATTACATCCATCCCCTTTTTGCTCCCCTCTGTCCCCCTCCCCACCCACCCATTCCCCCCAAAGTCAATCCCACCTGTTGTCCATGTCCATGGTCTTCTTTTTAATAGTGTAACTGTATAATGTTTTTCAAACAAACTCAAGATATACCCTAACTATAGTAGAGATGAACACTGTAAATGGACCTTTAAGGTGTTGAAGCCTTCGTTATTCTGCAGAAAAATATTTTCTCATTGCTTTCCTGAAGCCCTTCCTCAGAGGCCTTTTTTGTAGGCCAGAATCTCATTTCACAGAAGATTAAAGGCCTAACGGGTTAGGTGACTTTCACTCTGACACAGGCCCAGTGTCTTCCTGGGATCCCTCTTCTTGAGTTTTTGGCACTTCTCCTCTCTCCATGTGAACTTAAGAAATAAAAAACTCAGGAGACATGTGGGAAGACTGCAATTATAGCTACTAATTTTTCTTTCCTGCTCTCTGAGGTTTGTGTTATCCTTTTTCTTAGGCTGACATGGGCAAGAATTTAGTCACACTCCCCAATACAACAGCCACGGCCATTCTGTGCAGTGACGAGACCATCTGGCTGGAACCTGAGGTGCTCTTTTCAGGGCCTCGCCAGGGTGAGATGATAGAAAAACTGTGCCTGAGAGGGAACAAAATGTTCCATTCAAAGAAATTAACTGGGTTTTCCTAAGCATGTGCTCTGTTTTGTAGCATTTGAGTTTCCTCAAATCAATTACCAGAAGTATGGTGGGAAACCTTATACTTACGCATATGGACTTGGCTTGAATCACTTTGTTCCAGACAGGGTAATTAATCCACCTTACTGATATTAGAACAGCACTTTAAATCATATGCTAGCCAAGTAAAGCATGATGATGGATTGACTGATTGACTGGTTTTTCTTTCTTAACAAACAGCTCTGTAAGCTGAATGTCAAAACTAAAGAAACTTGGGTCTGGCAAGAACCCGATTCATATCCATCAGAACCCATCTTTGTCGCTCACCCAGATGCCTTGGAGGAAGATGATGGTAATGAAAGTGTTAGATGTATCTGAATGCTCTTTTTAGTGGAGTTTGTGTAGGTTAGTTCACTAGAAGAAGAGTCACATAATTATTCCTTAATGTTCAGAAATGATCTTTTTTTAAAAAGATTTTATTTATTATTTGCAGAGAGAGGGGAAAGGAGAGAGGCAGAGGGGGAGAGAAACAGAAATATCAATGTATGGTTGCCTTTCACCTGCCTCCAGCTATAGACCTGGCTGGAGACCTGGCTTGCAACCTGGTTATGTGCCCTGGCTGGGAATCAAACCAGCGACCTTTGGGTTAACAGGCCAGCACCCAAGAAATGACCTTTTAATACTGCTGAATGTAAACTTATCTGACAATAAGTTTTGGCTTATGATCAGTTCTCTTTGATTACTAGTGGAAAAATGCTGAAGCACCATCCAGAGTCATGATGGAACACCAAGACCTGCTTTAGATGAAAGCGAAAAAGCAGCATAAGGTTTAGAGTTTTGCCTTTGTCGACCTACATTCATTTATGAAAAAGAACATAGTCCTAAAGAGGGAAATTGAGTGTTCAAACAGATCCAAGGGAATGAGACTGTGGCTTTGTGGCTCTAGTTTCATTTCTTTTAGTAAGCTGGGGCTAGAAAAAGATGCAGAGATACCACCTATCCAACAGCAACTCTATTATAAAGCATCAGTCTTTGTTAACTGCTGATTAGCTGGGATTAAAATATGGAAAACCAGAAAGAAATGAGTAAAATAAAGAATTGTGCAGGCACTTCATTCTAAATGATTTTATACATATAGCTCATCCAGTCAAAACTGCAAAAAATTTGTTCTCATTTTGTTAGATAAACTCCAGCTAGGGCTTAGAAATTATAAAAATAATCTATGTTACTGTTGTCAAAATCTTTTTGCCCTGGCTAGTGTAGCTCAGTGGATTGAGCGCCAGCCTGCAAATCAAAGGGTCACCAGTTTGATTCCCAGTCAGGGCACATGCCTGAGTTACAGGCCAGGTCCCCATTTGTGGGCATGCAAAAGACAACCACACATTGCTGTTTGTCTCCCCCTCTCTTTCTCCATCCCTTCTTCTCTTTCTAAAAATACATATATAAAGTGTTTAAAATATATTTTAGTCCATATATTTTTCATTTGTTGTAAGACTTTTTTTCAGTAGGTTGAGTAGATGGTTACAGATGGTTCTTAATCATATGTTATAGGTAAGAACACAGATCAATTAATTTAGTACAAATTGAATGAACTCTTTCTAGGTTCTAATCACTGTAGTAGGTACCAGAATATGACAGTAATCAAAACAGATGGCTACTCCCTTCCTAGAATTTATAGTCTAAAGCAAAGATCCTCAACAGAGGATTGGTATCTGTCCTGGCCCATTAGGAACCAGGCCACACAGCAGAAAGTGAGCCCTCCTCCTCCACCCCTAACCCCCACTGTCTTCCATGAAACCGGTCCCTGGTGCCAAAAAGGTTGGGGACTGCTGGTCTAGAGGACATGAAGAGTTGAAAAGATCTCTTTAGGATGATCTCACAGCGGGGTGTTTAGAGTCAAAGCAACATCCAAATCATATGTTCTTTTCTTATTTGTCAATGTCATACCTCCTATATTATTCCTTTCATCTATGACCCGGGACAGTTTTTTAAAATTGAGCATTGCCTTATTTATGTCTGGTTAACAGGTGTGGTTCTGAGTGTGGTGGTGAGCCCAGGCACAGGGCAAAAGCCTGCTTATCTCCTGATTCTGAATGCCAAGGACTTGAGTGAAGTTGCCAGGGCTGAAGTGGAGATTAACATTCCTGTCACCTTTCATGGACTGTTCAAAAAACCCTGAGCACATTCCAGCCAGATATGTTTCTGATGACAAAACCAAGGAAAACACAGTCACGTCTGCAATCAAATTCTGTTCCATTTTAGCCTGCTGTATCATATGCTTTTCACTTACAGAGGCACCTTATTTAGCAATGTGTTACAGAAAGCATAGGGTTGAGCAAGCAATTCTTTTAAAATAAAGTACATATTTAGAAAATCAGACTCCCCCTATGAGCCAGACTATAACCAAAAAATGCTTTATATAGTTAGCAGTCAAATAGAAAAATGAATGTGCCTTTATTAAATTGTTTTGTATTCCTATTATAAAAGTGTAGTTCAGGCACCTATCTATTCCAATAATTTTTTCACATTTAAAAGTCAGAATCCTCTACACGTGGATGCAGCTTTGCTGACTCAAGGCAGTATCATGTAAAAGCTTAATCACTAAATGTCAAACCAAACTCCTTTCAAACCAGGGACAATCATCGAAGAGTAATCATTCTCCAGCTTTATGAGCTTTAACATTTCCACTTAATATAGGCAATTACTACTATTTTTTTATTTTAAAATGAGGAACACTATCTCTAATCAACTGAGGGTACTCCACCATAAAACATGTCAGAGATTATCTGTTAAAAGCTTATATAACCTCAAAGCAATTACGCAGAGTAGTGATTGTAATTTTTTGAAAAACAGAGCACAAAATACTTAAAATTTAATTTCTACTTAAAATTGGACTATGGAATAATGGAGGGTTATATACTTTCTTGTCTTTTGGCTTAGTTGTACTTAAGCCCTTTGAAATCACATGGCTGAAGAGAGAAAATATTAAACCATCAGCATTCAGATATGAATACATTTTTTAAAATTTTATTGTTGTTGTATTACATCGATCCCCTCTGTCCCCCTCCCCACCCACCCATTCCCCCCAAAGTCAATCCCACCTGTTGTCCATGTCCATGCTTCCTTTATACTAGGTTCTTGTCTAAGCTGCTCCCCTTCCTTGTCTCTGCCTGCCCCCTAACCCCAACCTCTTTCCCCCTGACCACTGAAGGCCTATTCACTGTATTCATATATTTGGTTCTGTTTTGCTTGTTATTAGTTTTATTCATTATTGTCCTGTAATGGATGAGATCATATGATATTTGTCCTTCACTGACTGGCTTATTTCACTAAGCATAATACTCTCCAGTTCCATCCATGTTGTTGCAAAGGGTACAAGTTCCTTCTTTCTTTCTGCTATATAGAATTCCATTGTGTAAATGTACCAAAGTTTTTTGATCCAATCATCCACTGATGGACACTTAGGCTTTTTCCAGCACTTAGCTATTGTAAATAGTGCCGCTATGAACATAGGTGTGCATAGGTTCTTCTAAATTGGTGTTTCAGGATTCTTTGGGTATAGTCCAAGTAGTGGAATCGCTGAATCAAAAGGCAGTTCCATTTTTAGTTTTTTAAGGAAACCCCATACTGTTTTCCACAGTGGCTGCACCAGCCTGCATTCCCACCAACAGTGTATGAGGGTTCCCTTTGCCCCACATCCTTGCCAACACTTGTTGTTGGTTGATTTGTTGATGCTTGCCATTCTAACAGGTGTGAGGTGGTATCTTAATGCAGTTTTAATTTGCATCTCTCTGATGACTAGCGATGTTGAGCATTCTTTCATATGCCTCTGGGCTCTTTGTATATCTTCCTCAGTGAGTTGTCTGTTCAGGTCCTTTGCCCATTTTTTAATTGGATTGTCTGTCTCCCTGGTGTTGAGTCGCATTAGTTCTTTATATATTTTGGAGATCAGACCCTTGTCTGAGGTATCATTGGCAATTATGTTTTCCCATACAGTTGGTTCCCTTTTCATTTTGCTGATATTTTCTTTAGCGGAACAGAAACTTTTCAATTTGATATAGTCCCATTTGTTGATTCGTTCTTTGATTTCCTTTGCCCTTGGTGAAGTATCAGTAAACATATTTTTGCGTAGGATATCCGAAAGTTTACTGCCTATATTTTTCTCCAGGACCTTTATGGTGGCACTGCTTATGTTTAAATCCTTTATCCATCTTGAGTTTATTCTGGTGTATG
>PVIW01000879.1:0-363375 GCA_004026585.1 Noctilio leporinus | reverse complement strand
GAGTCCTGGGTTAATTTCTGGTGAATACATTTTAAGCACTTGTTTTAAAAGTATTCTCTTCTCTGCTATATATTTAAAAAATGGAGCTTGACAAAATTTTTTATTCTATATCTTAATCAAGGTATCTATTTTATGCTCAAATTATTACATATTGTATTTAAGATGATCAGCATTGCATTTGACTAAGGAAAAATAGCTTGAAGGAACAGACTGACCAGGTTAGTTGATGCATCCATTTGATTTCTTCATTTAGATAAAGTGCAAATTCATTTTTTTAATGATAATTACTCTCTTAGTTTTCAAAGGAAATCTAAAATTACAGACAAGTGGAAATTATAAATTAAAATCATACAGAACTCATCTAAGCTATACTACTATTAAATTTGGGTATTTGTCTCCTGCATCATTATCTGCCCTGTGGATTTTTTTAATGTAATCATCATTTCTTTGTGGGTAACGCCTAAACAGAACTAGAAATATCAAGGAAGGAAAGAAAAAAAATGCCAGAAAATAACATAGAATATATGACTTTAGATAAACATTAGTCCATTGTTTTTTAATCTCTAGACATGAAACATGAACATAATTTCACAAAGAAAGCTGTTTACTCATTTCTTTTTAAAATACAGAAAATAAATTACCAAACATTTGCTGAGTTTTATCTTATTAAAGAGTCCAAATTTAAAAGAATTCCTAAAACTTATACTCCCTACACTGCCAATCACTCTTTGTCTATTTTCCATTCATTTTTTTTTTTAATAAGCAGCATTGTAATTTGGTGTGCCCACCTCACCTTCTCTTTGTTGTAGGATCCCATTCTGAGCACTGTACTCTGTGAGATTACTATAGGGTTAAGAAGAGAGGGGCAGATATGACCAAAATAACATTCTACCATTACACCAAGATTGACACTCTTTATGTAATCATTGCTAAGGCTATACCAAAAAAGACTTAGGAGCTGCTTTTCATGTCAAATGATGGAATGAATGTATACTTAAAAACAAACTAAAGGCCCTGTTTGGTGACTTAGTGGATAGGTGCCGGCCTGCAAATCCAAAGGTCGGTGGTTCAATTCCCAGTCAAGGTTCATAATCAGGTTGCAAACCAGGTCTCCAGCCAGGTCCTTAGCTGGAGGCAGGTGAAAAGCAACCATACACTAATGTTTCTCTCCCTTTCTTCCTCCCTCCCTTCCCTTCTCTCTAAAAATAATGAATACAATCTTTTTAAAAAATTAAAATAAGAGAGATTTGAATCAGGCAAGAGGGAGTAACTTGGGAAATTCATATTGAAAAATATTAAGGAAACTGTTTTCTAAAATTCAGAGCTACCCATTTGGGAGATCTAGAGAATTATGTATCATCTATGAACAAGTCTGTTTTAAGGAAAAACTCAACTGAATTAAAACAAATAAATCTGTTAATAAGTGCTTATTTTTAAAATAAGTTGTAAAATAAATAAATAAATAAAATAAGTTGTTTGGAGTCCATTTTTTTCCCTATATTTGTCACAGCCAAGAGGAAGGGATAATAAGACTTTGGCAGTATTATAAGGTGGTTAAGAATTTATAATTGCGTCATGGCAAACAATCTAGACAGAGCCCCTGTACTTTATTCTAAACCAGAGAAGACCAACAGACAACAGGGGCAACCTGCCTTTCTCTTGAGTAATTCTGTGGCTCCACTGTACCATCATCCCACAGTCTGGCTGAAGAATAAAACACAGTGCTTTCTTCTGTAAACCTGATAGGAATGATCAATGAAGAGGATTACAGAGAAAATACCCTCTAAGGGATCCCCTAAGAAAAACTAAATCTTATAAAATTCTGTCTCAATGAGAAAACAAGCTCAGAAACATAAGAAGAAAGAAAATATATTTACTGAGTGTCTTTTACTCTTACAGAAAATACATTTTCTGTAAGTAATGGAAATTACAGTTAATAATACACCTATCTTGATAGTATTTTCACCATTCTGAAGATGAGGAAAGGGAGGCCAAGTTTCTTTCCTAATGAGTAGTAAAATTTGCTAGGTATAGTTTCCCCACTAAACTTTTGGTGTCTGATAACTTTTGAAATATCCTGATTTGAAACTGTATTTCAAATACAAATACTACCATGCACTACTTAGTCATAAAGTCTGGGTACAAATAAAATCTTCAACTATTCAGTAACTCTTACTGTTGATTGGTGAGCCAAAATATTTCTTGAATGATATTGACTATGTACCAGGTATTTATTTTATGTGAGAGAATCCACTAATTAGTCCTTATAACATTCTGTGTATAGATGTAATACTCTTATTTTGCAGGCTCAATAAAGTTAAATAACTTGGCCAGGTTTATATAAAAATGGGGATCAGATTTCAAATACCATCTGTATCTGTTGGTTACTGTGAACTACTACTTTGAGGTAGTTCACAGTTCTAGCATTAGATCACTACATTCCTTTTGTCGACATCTTAAAAAGCTAGGTTTTCAGCAGTTGCTGTTAAAATGTAAGTATATTTATACAATGGAATACTACACAGCAGAAAGAAAGAAGGAACTCCTAACTTTGCAACAACATGGATGAACCTAGAAAGAATTATGCTTAGTGAAATATGCCAGTCAGTGAAAGACAAATAACATATGATCTCAACCATTTCAGAACAATAATGAACACAACAAACAAGCAAAACAGAACCAGATACATAAATACAATGGATAGATCTCAATGGCCAGAGGGGAAGGAAGGGGTGAGGAGGAGGCAAAGAAGAGGAGCAGTTTAGTCAAGGAACAAGTATGGAAGAACCATGAACATGAACAACAAGTGGGATTGACTTTGAGGGGAGTGGGTGAGTGGGGAAGGGGACAGAGGGAAGGAAAACGGGGATGGATATAATAAAACAACAATAAAATTAAATTTAAAAAAATGCAAGTACCAAGCAAAAACTGATGTAGAAATGATAAAGACTATGTCCAATCTGATTCCAAAGCTTGAGAAGTTCTGTAGTGTCCAAAGGTACTGTTAGAATAAGATACGCAGTATGCCGTTTGGATCTAACAATGTAATAAACAGAAGTGTTAAGCATTTCTTTTGTAGTGCCATAAAAATGTTACTAAGATGCTAAGGGCTTTGTGAACCAAGAAAATCTGAATATCTCAGATCAGAACTCTGTTTTTTAATTTAGTAGCTAAAGATCTAACCTTATAGGTCCTAATTTAGAGGTGTGTGATTTAAGTAACTTCATACACTTACCTTCAGAGAAAATAGTTTTATATCAATTTTTACATTAAAATTACATGAAAATGCTTTACTTAATTTTTAAAAAGATAAAGATAAAGAAATCATATCTAATATTTCTGTAATTAGTCTGTTTATGGATATTTCTTATTCTGTTTGAAACATTATACCAGATGAATAATAAATATGTTTAAGAGGCTACCAACAAAAATCTCAAAACTCACTGTTTTTCAACTTCCTTTAACATGGATTCATCCACAGACATATCTTTATCTCCTTCCAGAAAGTAATCAAAGGGGTATCTCTCATCTATAAGAGCAACCTTAGCATTGGGCCAGAGGAACAAGAATTCAGGACCAAAGTATCTCCCACACTAAAAAAAAAGAATTATTGTTAAGTGTTAGGGAATTATGTAAATAGTGCATTTGTAGTGGGATTACTAAAGATCAACTAATCATAAAAGCAAATAATATACATTATGATTAAAGCTGTTATAATCAGAATTGAATAAGTATTTAAAAGCTTAGATAGCTAAGTTGATGTGAAATGTGGAAGAGACATAAAAGTTCTTCTTAAACATGGTTGGTCTTCGATGCTATACCAAAAGCATAAATAACAAAAGAGAAAGGTAGAAAATTGGACTTCACCGAAAGTTTTTAAATGTGTGCTACAAAGAATACCAACAAAAAAGTAAAAAGATGCCCATAAAATAGAAGAAAATATTTGCAAAAAATTCTGATAAGAAACTTGCATATAATATATACATATGTACATTTATAATGTATACATATTTATGTATTTTCCATAAAATAACTGTCTGTAAAATTGTGGTGATTATGGTATCTACTCTATCACATTCTTCTGATTATTATATTGGGCTAGCCAAAAAGTTCATTATGTTTTTTCCATATAATGGCTCTAGTAAGTGCTTAGTTGTCTTTAACTTCACTCAAAACAATTTTGTTAAATTATATTATGACAGCTGTCATAGCAGCATGCTTTTATTTTCAAAAATTAAAATAAAAAACATTAAAATTGGTGAGTTTTTGTGCAACCATTTTAATATTGAAAATGGAAGAAGATACTCAACATTTACAGTGTATTATGCTTTTTTACTTCAAGAAACTGAAGTAAAACTGAAATGCAAAAGAAATTTGTGCAGTTTACAGAGAAGGTGCTATGACTGATCAAATGCGGCAAAAGTGGTTTGTGACGTGTCTCGGTACTATTGACATTTTGGCTAAATAATTCTTTGCTATGGTGCCATCTTATGCATTGGAAGATATTTAGCAGTATTCTGGCCTCCACCCACTAGAAGTCAATAGCAGGAGATAGCCAACATACTAAAAATATCCAAATCATAAACTTATTGGTGAAAATTTTAAATGTGCCTTTTATCTTATGGAAAAAACCCATAATGGACTTTTTGGCCAACCCAATATAAAGTAATATATAAAAAACATTTAAAACTGGCCCTGTTCTTACATAGTAAGAACTCAATATATGATATTTTGTTACCATCTCAGCTTAGTTGGGGCAATCGATATGGTCATCTCAACGTGTATTTGTAGTTTATTTTAATGGCGGCTGTTTCAATTATTTCCTAGAATACCTGATTAGGGAGAACCTTTCATTATCGATCCAACAGGCTCTGGCATTACTCCAAAATAGTAAAACCAATTAAATATTTAACAACAACACTGGATTTACTAAATCAGTTGTTCTTACACCTCCCTAGAAACTCAAAATTCATGAGGTGCCCAGGATATTTAAACATACCCAACAGATAGTCATTAAATATCTGTGATGATACATGATGCAGTATAATTTGCTTCTTAATGACCATGAAAAAATGTAACGCATGCACTAAATAATGAGTCTCCTCAGAAAAAATTAATTTGCCTGGCATAGGCAAAGTATTTTAAAGCAACAGGCATAGCACTTGGTGCAGTCAAAGTTTTACTTTGTGCTATTAAAGATTTGGATACTGGAATAGGCTTCTCTCTGCAGAACCCCCTCAGCCACTGGGAATAGGAATGCTATTCACATTACATCATTCTTTATAGCAACAATTTTCAACCAGAGTGCTGCAAGAATTTTAAAAATATGCAATACCTGACTGTTTAGTTAGAATCACTGACCTCTTTTCTCTTGGACAATCAAATAAAAAAACGACAACAGCCAATGAATCAAAATTTTACCTAGTTTTTTGTCAGATGGACAGAAAACATATTTTTTGGTGTACCGCAGAATTTTAGCAATTAGTTTATGTGAGCCATGAGATGAAAAAGGTTGAAAAACACTGCTCTATACAAGGTATTCAATGATTATTTGAAAAAGTTAGTGAATGAATGAGCGGCTAAAAAACTGATTGATTGTATCCAGACATTCAGTCATTTGTTCATTCAGCAAATAAGTGTTAGTCACTCCAAAAGATACAAATCTTGGTAAAGTATTAAGCTCATAGCCAGTTAATTTGCTTTCAGGCTTTATCAAATAATAGCGATTTTTTGCCTGCTACAAGTTTTGGCACTTACACAACCACCACCGATAATAGCTATCATTTATTATGTGCCAGACCATTTATATGAATATTTGGTTAAATTCTTACAATAATCCTATAAAATAGATGTTATCATTGCATTCATTTCATAGATACAGAAACAGACATGGAGAATAAATAGCTTTCTGTAGGTCACATAATTTTCTTTTTTTTTTTTTTTTTTTTTTTTTTTAAGATTTTATTTCATTATTTCCAGAAAGAGGGGAAGGGAGAGAGGCAGAGAGGGAGAGAGACATCAATGTACGGTTGCCTTTCACCTGACTCCAGCCACAGACCTGACTGGAGACCTGGTTTGCAACCTGGTTATGTGTCCTGGCTGGGGAATCGAACCTGCGACCTTTGGGTTCGCAGGCCGGCGCCTTATCCACTGTGCTACCAGCCAGGGCAGGTCACATAATTTTAAGTGTTTGAAAGAGGATTCAAAATGAGAATCACTTGCTCTGGCTGATGTGGCTCAGAGAATTAAGTGACAGCCTATGAACCATAAGGTTGACAGTTCTATTTCAGTGAGAGCACATGCTCCAGTTGAGGGTATACAAGAGGCAACCACACGTTAACGTTTCTCTCCCTCTTCTTCTCCCTCCCTTGCCCCTTCTCTAAAAATAAATAAATAAAACCTTTCAAAAAAGTGAAATTGTTCCTTTAAATAAAGAAAAAGAAAAAAGAAGGATCACTGAATTCCAGAAGATGTTTCATGATCACTATGGTTTTTCTGTTTCAAAAGAATTCACTTCTACTTGACAGTTTTTTCGGAACTTCTATAATTCAAAGATCGCTTTCTTGCCATTAATTATTTCTCTATTTTAATAAGATTGTGGGACTTCCCAGTCACAGATTCTCAACCCCTTCTAACATTTCCTTTTGCCTGGGTATTTAAAATATACTGACAAAACTTGAAGAGAAAAAAATCACATTTCCACAAGAGTCATCTAATCCCATGAAGTTGTAGTGAGCTTGAAAAGGCATCAAACTTGCCCTGGGCTGGTGTGGTTCAGTGGACTGAGCATGCTGGCCTGCAAACCAAAGGGCTGCAACCACTGGTATAAGGCTAAAAAGATGATAGGGAGATAAGGAGTCTATTTACAATCTCAAAAATGTGGCTTTCAACCAGTTTTAGGTTTGGTGTTTTGTTTTGTTTAAGTATTCTTTATCAAATTAAGGGTTTTTCCATTGTTTCAGGTTTCCTAAGAGTTTTAATGATGAATGAATGTTAACTAAAATTTAATTTAAATTTAAAGATTGGTCGATCTTTTTTTTTTTTAAGGTCTTGTCAGGTCTTATTATTAACATTATGCAGACATTACCAAAAAAATTGTGAAGTGTTATTTTTCCCCTATTTTCTTGAATAGCTTGTAAATTACTATAAACCTGGAAACAATTTATAAAAATGTATCAAGAGAAATAAGAAAACTGATAATCATTTTATTCAATAAGCCCACTGTTAAATAATCTATTTTCTAAAGAACTTCTCAAGTGACTTCATAATAGTGACATATTAGGAATAACCTACATTTTCAACAAAAGACAAATAATTGAGCAAATTATAATGCATCTATAAAATTTAATATTTATGCAGTCATTGTTGATGACTGAAAATAACGTAACAAATTAGGAAAATGCAGATACATTGCTACAAAGTTAAACACACAATTTACAAAGACCATATGCATAACCTGATTATAACTATATAAACACATGTATAGGAAGAGAAGACTAGAAAGGAATAAGTCAAAATAATGTTTTGTTAGTATTATAGAGTGTTTTCCTTTATTTTTGGATTTTGATTATTTTTATATTTAAAGTCACTATGGTAGTTGTTTATTTGTTTTGTTTTTATTAATATATTTTATTTATTTTGCTATTACAATTATCCCAATTTTCCTCCCTTTGCCCCCCTCCACTGAGTACCCCATTTCCTCCAGCAATGCCCCCCTTAGTTCATGTCCATGAGTCACGCATATAAGTTCTTTGGCTTCTCTATTTCCTTTGTTCTTCTTAACAACCCCCCATCTATTCTGTAACCACCAATGTATACTTTTCATTTTTCCTTTCGTATCCAAAAAATTTATCATTTAATGACTGCCTTCTGTCACTTTCTTAAATCATATTAATACAAAGTTTTCATTATTCCAAAATGCCTACATTAATTTGTTTAAAGAATTACTTTCTTAAAATACGAGTTGCAATGTTACCAAACACATGCAAAAATACATTTATACCCATACATATTTTTACACACATATTTAAAGGTCACTGGATTTTGAAGAGTTAATACAAAAAATTTAAAATATGCCAATAGCTTATTACTTAATTATTACATATTAACTGATAGCATTTTAAATATATTTTAGCAAAATTTAGCAGATTTTTTTTCTTTAATATTTATTTTACTCTGGAATGGTATTTTTATGAAATATATCATAGAAATGGTGTATTGCAAAACTCACTTTTGTGAAAGTTGTCCTAGAGACAGAGCCAAACCCATAGTAAAAAATGAATTTGGTTTTTGAGTCAGAACCTCTCCCCTCCAACAATACAACTCAACTTTATTTTAAGCTACTGGAACTACAACTTATTCTTTTTGGCGTTCTCCATCTATATAGTAGATTTATTTATTTATTTATTTAGACTGTGCACAGGTCTTACTTCTTTCAATACCCTCTGTTTTCCCTCTACATGTGTTTTACAAGTTGAAGCCTTCAGAAATAATGGCACTTGCAGTGCTCAGCTGGTCCCCAGAGTAGAAATTATTATGTCTAAGTTGAGGCAAAAAATAAAAAGCCCTAGGATTTAAATAATTTTGTAGCATAGTATTCTAGCTATTTTTTGAACTTGTGGTTGACATCCTATGTGGTCCTAAACTAACCCCTATTGAGGTAGAGATTAGGTCTGTTCACATTTCAATAATGATGTTTACTATAGCATTCATTCCTTTTCCCAAGCATCCCCAGTTTGGGGGCCTTCAAAACTGGAAATGTATATTTCCACAATTTAGTTGAAAGGAATATCATCTAATTTACATGCTAATATGAGAATATATATTGTCTATGTACGTGAATCATATAGTTTAGTAGTTTGCAACTTCCATCCAAACTGGTCTTCATTCTCAGCACCTTTTCTAACCTAAAGATTGACTGATTTCACAGTCAACTGGACATGGGTGTGTTTTCTTTTTTTAAAGGGTTTATTACTTTTAGAGAGAGGGGAAGGGAGGAAGGCAGAGAGGGAGAGAGACATCAAGGCAAACATCAGTGTATGCCTTTCACCTGCCTCCAGCTACTGACCTGGCTGGAGACCTGGCTTACAACCTGGTTATATGCCTTGGCTAGGAACTGAACCAGCAAAGTTTGGGTTTGAAGGCTGGCACCTATTCACTGAGCCATCAGCCAGTACTCACTATGGTAATTTAATAATGAAAAACATGTAAGTTTTTAAAGAAAAATTAAAACATTTAAACTGGTTTTAAATATCAATTTTATAAATAGAACCTAATATGTTATAACAGTAATTTATTAAATATTTAAGTTTTTACAATAATTAAAAAATTTTCAGCAACCTCTGGGATTTTCATTGAAGACATTAAAACTATGTCGTATATCCTTCTTCCACCATGCTTTTCATCAGGAAAAATGTCTACCAGGAAAAGATATCAAGCAGACATACACCAACAAATTCCATAAATGGCTTCAGTTAAAAAATAATTGAAAATTAATTAATTAATTTAATTTTAAATTAAAACTTTTAAAACATGAATCAGTTTTTATTTTAAAATCTACAAGGTTAAGTGTATATTATTAACCATATGTTATACATCTTTGAAATTTCTACTCATCATTTTAAAGTTATAACTAAGCTCTAAAACTTTATTCTAAATTTTAAAATATTAAAATATTTTTTAAACATTACTAAAATAAAGTTTTTATAAATATAAGAAAAACTGACTAAGTGCTTACATTTTTTCCTTAGTTAAGAATCATTTTAGAAGTAAAATATATACAAGGTGGGGCAAAAATAGGTTTACAGTTGGATGCAAAGCAGATTATTCTTGTGTTATTATGAATTACATTTGTGTATTACTAATTATTGTATTATTTTTCCATACATATAACTGTAAACTCACTTCTGTCCCACCTTGTATGTGAATTTTAAACCAACTGTGATTAAAAAATCCTAGTAAAGTAAGAATAGATGGAAACATACTTATCTTAATGAAAGACATCTCTTACAAACTAACAGCATATATTTATTTAGTTATTAAATTTTAGAGCATTTTAATAAAACCTAAGAATACTTTTACCTTTAGTTGTTAATATTGCCAGGCTCTATTGGAAAAATGCAATAAAAAAATTAAAAATAGCATAAAATATTAAAAGTAAAGGGATTTTTATCCCTATATATAGGAGACATAATGGTCTAGTTAGAATATCCAAGAGATTAAAATTTTAGAATAAGAAAATTTGTACAGATTGAGACTTTTTTGTATACAATAAAGTTCATTTTAAAAATAATGAAAAGTGGTACCACTAAAGCAAGTTTAATAAAATAGCCCAGAATAATGTTTAAAAAATCCAGCACCTCTCTAAAGTCAACTCTAGAATTTTATGGAAGACATAAAATAATAACTGAGTAAAGAAGTATATACTACATCCTACAAGGAAGGTTCAACTTGAAAACCTGAGTCGAAAGTTCATCTGGGAGAAAAGATATTAAAGAACAGCCTAAATATTGCAGAGAAAAGTAAAAGGAAGGGGAGGCAGAACTAGATGAGGAGGAGGAGGAAAAAAACAGAGAAGAGAAGAACAGAAGAATGGAGAAAAGGGAAAGACAGGGATTCAGAGAGGACAAAAGGGAGGGAGGAGAAAATTTGTCCTATTAGATATCAAAATATACAAAAAAGTAGTAATCAAAACTGTGTGGTATTCAATTATTGATAGAGAAATGGATCAAAGGAGCAGAATAAATGATTCAAAAATAGATATATGCATGTAGAATAAGATAATATTAAGCTAAAAGTAGAGCTTCAAATCAGTGGAAATTTCTACTATCCTTTGAGAAAAGAGAATATCAATTTCTTCTCTCTATAATACATAAAAAATGAATTCAGATAAATTAAATATCACAAAGAAAATATTTTATTTTATTTTTAATTTTGTTGCTGAATTTTTTTGACATTTTTAACATTTTATTTTTAGTTGTTGTTATATTACATTCATCTCATTTTCCCCCTCTGTTCTCCCCTTCCCCATCCTCTTTATCCCAATCCCCCAGTCAGTCCCACATGTTGTTCATGTCCATGGGTCATTGACACCAGTTCCTTAACTAAACTGTTCCTCTTCTTTGCCTCCTTCTCCCCCACCTCCCACCTCTTCCCCTCTACACACTGAAAGTGTGCTCCTTGTATTCATGCCTCTGGTTCTGTTTTGTTTGCTTGTTTGTTTGTTCATTAGTCTCCTGTATTAAGTGAGAACATGTGGTATTTAATTTTTGTTTCCTGGCTTATATCATTGGAATGAGGACTTTTCTACATATGACAAAACTCCAGAAGTCAAACAACCAAACGAAATAAAAGAGCAATAAGAAACTTGAGTACATAAAAAAATATAGAATGCTTCTATAGGAGAAAAACATCATAAATTAGTTTTTTTTTTAAATGAAAACAAAGTAGAAAACATTGTAGATTATAATGAAAAAGCAGTTAATATCCCAAATATATAAAAAGCTCCTGTGAAGAAATGAGTAACAATCAAAATGAACTAACAGATGAATAAGCAAAAATATAAACACATATTTCATGGAATAAAAATGGAGACATCTAATAAACATATGAAATTTTATTGCAATATCAATAATAATTTTTTAAATCATAATATACCAGTGGGGTTTTATTTCACTTAAAAATTTAGTAAATATGGCCTGGCTACTGCGGCTCTGTGGACTGAGCACCCACCTGTGAACCTAGGGGTTGCTGATTTGATTCCCAGTCAGGGAACATGCCTGGGTTGGGGGCATTCAAGAGGCAATCACACATTGATGCTTCTCTCTTTCTCCCTGCTCTCTTCTGTCTCTAAAACTTTTTAAATTAAAAGTTCATAAAATAAAAGAACTAATAATGTCCAGTGTTAATAAAGATGGGAAAAACTGGCAAAAACTGGCACTCTTCTTTAGAGAGGGGTGTATATTTGTACAATGTTTTGGACTGTTCTCAGTGTGTCAAACATATATGCTCTCTTACAAATACTTAACATGTTTCTAATGAGTCACCTAATCTATATCTTTCCTGCCAAAATATAGGCTTCAAAAATGCTTACTTTATTCACCATTATATCTCTAACCCCCATCACAATGTCTACCCCAAATCAGATACTCAAAATATTTTCTGAACTGAATTCAATTGATTGCAGATTCCAAATCAGCAAAAAGTTACCACATCATCATTAGTTACCATGCATAAGATCAATGATATTCTTGAAGAAATAAAAGGTCCCAGAGTTAGTGAAATTAATCTCCTTAATTAGTTTCATAGCTAGAAATTAGCATCTAACAGAGGATATCAATATCTTAGATATCAAAGATTAAAAACTTCCTGCTATGAGGGAAGATTACCAGTCTTGTCCAATGATAATAATTTATATGAATGATTATCAATCAAATGACTATTAATTCATTTCCATAATTACCTGTAGGGGCAAGTACAGTCCTCCACTAGCAACAAGGTACACAATTGCAAGGTGATTGTTGATGGCAATATCTTTTACTTGAAGTTATTCTTCTCTCAAATCAGGTATAGTGATCTACCTTTCACTGTTGCACCATTTACTACTAACATACATCAGACTCTACATAGCTTTCCAATTCCTGTATGAGAACATAGAATTAATTGGATCTTAAAACAAGAAAAATGTGTGTGTTTATCCATGAATATTGCCTTCTCTGTTCCCCCTCTACATTTAACTTTTCTCTCTCAGAACATTGTTCGGTTGGTTTAGGAATTAACTCCTTTTGCAGAAAAAGTTCTGGACTAACAGTGATTTTTCAAGCAGCCTGAATTGGCTCCTTCTAGTGCTAGTGTACACTCTCAGGATTTGAATCCAGCATGCTTTTACACAAGGCACTTTACAAAAACAGAGTATTCGTTGGGTACACAGTACATGTGTGGTAAAATCAGCCT
Source organism: Noctilio leporinus (assembly GCA_004026585.1). NCBI lineage: Eukaryota > Metazoa > Chordata > Mammalia > Chiroptera > Noctilionidae > Noctilio > Noctilio leporinus. The sequence continues at coordinate 350,424 of PVIW01000879.1, read as the reverse complement.
TTTGTGATGACCCTGCATAGCCACCCCATTGAAGTGAAAGCTGTTTCTCCACCCTGTAAATCAGCACTGTCAAGTGACTTTCAGCGGTCACTGGGATTTTAGCAAACACGATGTCTCTAGGAGCCTGAAAAGTGATTATATACTAGGGTTTGCTCTCTCGCTGCTTTTAGGAACACTATCACCACATGTGAACAACCCTAGGCTAGCCAATGACCCATTGTCATCCATCACCCCTAATGACAGTCAACTGCTAGTAAGTGAGGCTGTGTACGATTGTAATTACCAGCAAATGTGTGAGACAACTCAGACCACATTGCCAACACCCAGAAGAGTAAGCAAATGGTAACTGTTTTAAGCCATCAGGTTTTGGGATGGTTTACTGTAATGCAACAAAACCTGACACAGGATGGATGAAATAAACAGACTCAACTGTATGGAACCCTATTTTCCCAGCCCTGGTCCTGAGGTAGAATGGTTTATGGATCTGAGTATTATTCCTCTCAGAGTTACATGGTGGTCACAGAACCCGAAATCACAAAGGCTTGGTTGTCTATACATGCCTTTCCAAGCCCAGCACAAGCAAGAGAAGGATAGGTTCACGGAGAACCATCTTAGTAGAGTATAAACCTAGTGCCAAAGACATTTCTATGGTGATACTGATCCCTTCAAGAATTTGATATCAGAGAGGGGAGGGATTTTTCATTAACTAATGAAGGGTAGCTGAATATGTACCCCAAAATATGCCACTTTGGCTTAATGATTATTTGAGCTGTAAGAACTTAAAAAACAGTAAATGCAGTGAGAGGCTTTCTCCGAACTCCCCTTATCTACCTAAAGGCAAATCCTCCAAAAGGAACTCAGTTGTCCTAAAGCCTTTTATTACAGGAGAGAAAACTAGAAATCCACACGACACCCAGACAAACATTATCCCAAACTATCATACCTCCTAACTGTTCTTCTAAGGGTGCTTGCATCTCTCCTGAAAATTATTTACTCTCCCCTAAGAGGCCATACCCACCCTCCCCTTTTCCTATTAAGACAGTATTTAAGTCTGAATTCTAGGCCACCTCACATAGTTACTTTTTTTTTTTTTTTTTTTTGCCTTCATATCTCTCATGTAGGAAAAGGTGAGGGGAGGGTGTTCTATGGAAAGTAATCTCACAGGGTGATCTGATCATAGACTCCTAAATGGGCAGGTCACCCATACCTATAAGTTCTCAGTGAAAGGTTTTAAGCCAACCCTGTCCACTGTTCTCGTGCATCTAAAATTAACACACCTTGATGGAAAGGCCTTTTCCACCTATTCAAAGCCTAAGTAACACCTACTATTTTATCAAGATTCAGCTCAGCATCATTCTCTCCAGAAATACGTAGGGATTCCTCTTCCATGCATTCATAAACATTTTTGACATTGTATTAAAATGGTCTGTGTTTCATCTACAAGACTGTATGCACTTATTTACTCATTCTAAGTACTGCCTTACTAGGCAGGTATTCATTCAATAAATATTTATTGAGTGTCTACTAGGAACCAGGCACTTATTTTCAGTGTTCAAGATATAACAGTAAACAAGACAAATACTTGCCTATCATCATGAAGGTGGCATTATTGTGGAAATTTTCAGATAATGATTTAAGTGCTAGGAAGTAGGTTAAGGGCAAGTCAGTGACTGGGAGTGGGCGAGCTGTAATGCAATAGGTAGCATGGTAAGGAAAGGCCCCTTTGAGAAGATGATGATTGAGATAAGATATCAATGAAGAAAAAGAAATACCAGGAAACGCATCTCACTGGTAGAGAAAACAGCAACCCTCTGGTTCCGGGGCAGGAAGGAATTTCTATATTCCAGGGGCAGAGAGAGGAATAATGTAGGTGGAGGCACCTGAACAGGCAGGAAATTGTAAAGATGAGGTTATTACATAGGCAGTGGACGACTATTTTTTCTAAGTGAGTTTGGATTCAATTCTAAGTGAGATGGGGAGTCACGTGGGATTTTGGCACAGATAGCAACTTGGTCTAATGGTTTCTTTTTCTATATTTTTTATGTAGTTGTCAGCTTCAAAGATGTTTTTCACTACTATTATTTTTATTGTTGTTCTATTACAGTTGTCCCATTTTTCCCCCATTGCTCTCCCCTCTCCTGCTGATCACCCACCCCCACAGTTGATCCCTGACCTGTTGTTCACATCCATGGGTCATTTATACTAATTCCTTAACTAAATGCTTCCCCTTCTTTTCCCCTTCCCCACCCCCTCTGGTCACTGTCAGTCTGTCCTTTGTTTCCATGCCTCTGGTTCTATTTTGCTCATTTGTTTTATTCATTAGGTTCCTATATTAGTTGAGATCATATATTTATCTTTTACCACCTGGCTTTCACTGAGCATAATACTCTCTAGTTCCATCCATGTTGTTGGGAAAGGTAGGAGTTCCTTCTTTCTATACGCTGCATAGTATTCCATTGTGTAAATGTACCACATTTTTTTTTATCCATTCACTCACTGATGGGCACTTAGGCTGTTTCCAGCACTTGGCTATTGTAAATAGCACTGCTATGAACATAGTGGTTCTTAAGTTCTTTAAAATTGGTATTTCAGTATTCTTCAGGTATAATCCCAGCAGTGGAATTGCTGGATCAAAAGGCAGTTCCATTTTTAGTTTTCTGAGGAAATTCCACACTGTTTTCCACAGTGACTGCACCAGTCTGCAATCACTAGGGTTCCCTTTTTACCACATTCTCATCAGCACTTGTTTGTTGACTTGTTGATGATACCACAATGAGGTGGTATCTCATTGCAGTTTAATTTACATCTTTCTGACTGCTAATGATGTTGAGCATCCTTTCATATGCCTATGGGCCCTAGTAGCTGCATCAAAAATAGACCAAAAGGAGACAAACAAGAAAGCTGATAAACCAGATATGACATCCAGAACTAGAGGTTCATGTCAATGGGCAAGAAAGAGATTTATAGAGAGGCACACAGGAGAGGGATGAATGCAGACTCAAGTAGTTCTACCTGGCTGTAGATCCTGGGTCATCCATCTTATGCTCTGTGACCTTGGACAATATATAATGTTTCTGTGCTTCAGTTTCTTTCTATATAAAAATAGGGTTTCTATAAATATTAAATGAGTTAAAACATTTTTAGTGCTTAGACTCAGTGCCTGGCACAAAATAAGCTCAATAAAATGTTAGCTATAAGCATTATAGACCATGAAGGAAGTCAAGATATATCAGATGGCATGGGAATTGTTCATTTATAAGAGTACAGTGAGCATTAGTACAAGGTGCTAGGGAAGCTCATAGGAGGAGTTCCCACCTAGTCCTGGGGAGTCATATTGGGACAAAATAGGTGCACAAATAAATACTAATGTGGTCAAATGACATGGTCTTTCCTCTTCAGATGGATCTTTTGGGTATCAATTTTAATTCTGAAGAATGCTATTACTGGCACAGAAGAGTCACTCATCACTGGATGATTTGTTATGGTATAAGTCATTTTCATTTTTTGCTATTTTTTATCAGTATTTTCTTTTAGGATCTTACAAATTAATTTAAGCCTAGCTATTCCTCGAAGAAAAAAGTTATTTCTTGGTAACAGATACTGAGAAAGATATCATGATCCCTACAGATTAGAGCTGTGAAACTGCACCAGAGATTTGTTAAATGTAACCCCCACCTTTGGCCTGAAAGCATCTCTGCCTCCTCTGATTTATTATCCATGAGTCATTATAGCACAAGAGCATCATACAGATTATAGAGGGGAATAAAATGGACTAGAGAAAATGGATTTGTAGGAAGATGTAGTGAAGGACTCTGTAATTACTAAAATACCACCACAGGAGGGCCCATTGTCTTCCCTTGAGTATGGTGTGTTCAAAAAAAGACCTCTACGCCTCGTGACTCCCAAGGACAAGCATATAAAGATGAATCACTTTCCAGTTTTCATCAGTGAATCATTGTTGAGCTCACCACTACTTAATCTGAGCTTTGCAAATGTGTGAGTCACCACACAAGTCTCTGCACTCTAAATGAGAATGAGAACAGATTTCGTGATCTTCAGTCAAGGTGCTGTAAGCGGTCTTTCTTCCTGGCACTAGGGAAGTTTGTCTGAACTGGAAGAATAGGTACATGGTTCATCAAATGTATTCCAAACTGCCAGTACAGGCCTAAATTATGGGCTAGTCTAGCAGATGTCTTGTAGTTGGCCTAACAGAGTCACTTCCTGAAGTTAGTGGATAGGAAGAATCTGCCAAGGGCATATACTATGTACTGCACATAATAGCTCTGTTCAAACCATGAGGTCCAGAGATACTCTCAGGCATGGGAATCCTACCAACAAAGTTCAGGTATTTCCTTCTCTTATTAATGATGATAATGATATAGTTGCACTAATTTGCAACTGTCTTTTCTAATCCAAGCTATCACATGGATAATTTACCCAATTCTCCAGCCTCTGACTTCTTTGACCTTTAATGACCCTCATCTCACATCTTCTTTTCCTACCTCTCATTTCACATGCATCGTAGATTACTATAGTCCTGTCATTTACTTGGAACTACTCCCTTTCTTAAAGTTTAAATTCAAACACTTCACTCACTGCAAACTTCCTTCTAAGTCTCTCCTTCAGTTACTGCTCTTCAAGTGCTCATCATGACTTCCAGATACCCTTATTTCACGCCCCCAGTACCAGCCCCTCTTGTCTTCTTTTGTAATAATAGTTGCTACCACAGTAGTAAGAGCAATAACAAGTACTAGCAATTAACAACAATAGCAACTAACATTCACTAAGTTCTTAGTTTGTGTCAGGCACTAGAATGAGGCACTTTCAGGGCTTACATCATTTAATTCTTAGGTCTCCTCAGTGAATGAGGTATTGAGGGTCTTAGTCAATCAGACCTTCCATGCTAAGTTCCCTTTAGATAACTGCATACTCAAGATGCCTAGCCACCATTCTAAAACCTAGCACAATGTGGCAAGAAGGAACTGATGGCTTAGGAAGGAATTGCACCTGAAAACTGTACTGATTAGAAACAGGTAATGGGGCTTGCTAAGGGAAGTATTTTTCAGACTTATAAAGTAACTCTGCTGGAGTTTGGCTGTAACATATTTGGGGATATAAGAGACTTGGTCAGCTCATACTCAGGGCTTCCTTCAACCTGGCAGGACCTCATCCTACAAAGGTGAAACACCTTCCCCATCAGTATGTGTGGCTGTTCTGCGAAGACCAAGGAAAATATGAGAAGCCACACTCACCTACCTTAGGTGAGACATCTGAGTTGCCTTTGCTTATAATGTATCCATTGCTCTTACAGTGTTTACACACTGAGGTGTCCAAGTTTGCCAAGCTTCTGGCCATGTTGTAGACAAGGTTATCACAGGTAAGTTATTTCCATTTTACAGATAAGCAGCATAGACTTCGTCACTTGTTATTTCCTTGCCAACAATCTTAACTCCCTACACCACAGAAGATCATACCACTAAGACAGTAAGTCAAAGCAGACCAATCTAAGAAGCAGAAACAAATGAGAGCCACCTAAAATGGGGAGACAAAGAAATTAACCCTCAGCAAATGGAAAGGAGGAATCCCCAAGAAGACTGCAAAATGAAATAGAGGCAAGAACACTCTCAGACATGGAATTCAAAATAACGATGATAGAGAAGCTCAATGAGCTCCACGAGTTCAAAGAAAACTACAAACAACTCCAAGAGAACTACAAAGAACTCCAGGGAAGCTACAAGGAACTTACTGAGGACTACACCATCATTAAAAAGGACATAGAAACCATCAATAAGAGCCAAGAAGAAATGAAGAATACCATTTTTGAATTGAAGAACACAGTAGAAGGAATCAAAAGCAGGCTAGAGAAAGCAGAGGATCAGATCAGGGAGCTGGAGATCAATGCAGAAAAAAAATTCCCAGGCAGTGCAACAAAATAAAAAAAAAGACTGGAAAAGAATGAAGAGGTTTTAAGAGAGCTGCAGGACAACATGAAACATAATAATATCCATATCATAGGGATACCAGAAGGAGAAGAGGAGAAGCAAGGGATAGAAAACCTCTTTGAAAAAGTAATGACAGAAAACTTTCCTGAGGAGACAAAATGTCATGTAAACTCAGGAAGCACAGAGGGTCCCAAGGAAAATGAACCTAAACAGGCCCACTCCAAGACACATCATAATGAAAATGGCAAGGAGAGAATCCTAAAAGCAGCAAGAGAGAAACAGCTAATAACATAAGGTTATCAGCTGATTTCTCAACAGAAACACAACAAGCCAGAAGGGAATGGCAAAAAAATATTTCAAGCAATGAAAAACAAAGGTCTGCAACCAAGAATACTCTATGCGGCAAGGCTGTCATTCAAAATGAAAGGTGAAATAAGGAGTTTCCCAGACAAAAGAAGTCTAAAAGAATACATCTCCACCAAACCAGCATTGCAAGAGGTGCTAAAGGGTCTGCTTTAAGAAGATGAAAAAAACAGAGAGACAGACAGGAACACAGGTACAAAGGTAAATGGATTATATGCACCAATCAAAAGATATAGGGCAGCTGAATGAATGAGAACCAACTTTAACTTATGAAAATGCTTTAAAGTGATCTTGTTATAAATAGGTTTCACTAAATAAGGTACAATTTTGTATATTAGTTGTATCTGCATTACTGCAGGTTAAGTTTTCTTAGATTGGAATCATTTCACAATATGGGAAAATCAGGTTTCTTGCAATAACTCAGAAAAATCAAATGCAGTTAAGGAAGAAGAAAAAAGTAAGAAAATGTAGGTGTGTATTACATAGAAGACATGTATCTTTCTTATTCACTGTTACAAAATATGTGCTTATTTGTGGGTGTGTAATATATAGATTTTGTTAGCAATTTATGTTTTAAATAGCAACCAACTGGTCATGAGTGTGTTGTGAAATCAGTCAATCTTTAGGTTAGAAAAGGTGCTGAGAATGAAGACCAATTTGGATGGAAGTTGCAAACTAAACTATATGATTCACGTACATAGACAATATATATTTTCATATTAGCATGTAAATTAGATGATATTCCTTTCAACTAAATTGTGGAAATATACATTTCCAGTTATGAAGGCCCCCAAACTGGAGATGCTTGGGAAAAGGAATGAATGCTATAGTAAACATCATTATTGAAATGTGAACAGAGCTAATCTCTACCTCAATAGACTCTTCAATAGTTCAGGGCTTAGTTTAGGACCACATAGGAAGTCAACCGCAAGTTCAAAAAATAGCTAGAATACTATTCTACAAAATTATTTAAATCCTAGAGCTTTTTTTTTGTTTGTTTGTTTGTTTTTTGTTTTTGTTTTTTTTTACATCAACTTAGTAGACATAATTTCTACTCTGGGGACCAGCTGAGCACTGCAAGTGCCATTATTTCTGAAGGCTTCAACTTGTAAAACACATGTAGAGGGAAAGCAGAGGGTATTGAAAGAAGTAAGACCTGTGCACAGCCTAAATGAATAAATAAATAAATCTACTAAGATGGAAAACTCCAAAAAGAATAAGTTGTAGATCCAGTAGCTTAAAATAAAGTTGAGTTATATTATGGGAATGGGGAGGATTCAACTCTGAAAAAATTCATTTTAGTAAAAATTCATTTTTTACTATGGGTTTGGCACTGTCTCTAGAACAACTTTCATAAAGCTGAGTTCTGCAATACACCATTTCTGTGATATATTTCACAAAAATAGCATTCCAGAGTAAAATAAGTACTAAAGAAGAAAAAAAATTGCTTAATTTTGCTACAATATATCTAAAATACTAACACTTAACATGTAATAATTATGTAAGCTATTGGCATATTTTAAATTTTTTGTATTAACTCTTCAAAATCCAGTATGTACTTTAAATACGTGTGTTAAAATATGTATGGGTGTAAATGTATTTTTGCATGTCTTTGGTATTGCAATTCATATTACTTAAAATAGTAATTCTTTAAACAAATGAATTAACATAGGCATTTTGGAATAATGAAAAGAAAACTTTGTATTAATATGATTTGAAAAACTGACAGAAGGCAGTACTGAAATGGTGACTTTTCTGGATGGGAAAGAAAAATAAAGTATACATTGGTGGTTACAGAATAGACAGGGATGTTAAGACGAACAAAGGAAATAGAGAAGCCAAAGAACTTGACTTATGCATGACTCATGGACATGAACTAAGCAGGGCATTGCTGGAGGGAATAGGGCAGTAAGTAGAAGGGGGCAAAGGGGGAAAAACTGGAACAACTGTAATAGCAAAATAAATAAAATATATTTAAAATAAAAGAAAATCATAAGGAAGAGAAAAAAATCTTAACTTCCTTCCTCAATAACAATTTCATAGCACACATCTGTTCAAACCTTTATCTAACCTCAAGTTTTCTTCTGACTTGAGAACAACTTTCTACTTGACATTTCCCCTTGGCTATCCCACACACACCTCAAACCAACATGTTCAAAACTGGACTCATCTCATTCCCCAAACTGCCCCTCCTCTGGGTTTCCAGCTTATTGGCTGTTGTAGACAGTTACCCAGCCCCACAACCCTGAACCCTGAACATTAACCTTTGCTCTTTCCCTTCTTCACAGCCCAGGTCCAAACAAACACATGTTGATCTTATCCCTGTTATCTTGTAGGTCCATACATGCTTCTCCTCTCCATTCCCACCATCATTCAGTTTGGGTATCTTTAATTCGGAAGAGTTCAGTCTGATCTCCCTGCAATTTGATCTTGTTCCCTACAGTTCCTCACCACAAGGAATACAGGTTTTTCTGAAGGAAAAGCTTGATAATGTTAATCCCTCCTATCCTTAATATGTCTAATGATTTTTTCTATTGTCCTCAGGATAAAGTTCAAATTTCCCTCTGGCCACTTGCCCTTTGCATTATAATTCAAGATACACTAAAATATGTGTAGATTTATCAAATCTTTTTGCGCTTTCATACATGTTTTATATGTATTTCCTGTGCTCAAAACACTACACATGTGCGCGCGCACACACACACACATCCCACTCACTTCTGCACATCCGTACATTCATGGACAACGTACCCACAACTTGGTTGTCACCTCCTTGCTCCTCAAGTCTGGGACTCCTTCATTACCAACTCCTGTCAAGTTTGGATCAGGTAATGTTCATTCATGATCCTGTGTGGCCTGATTATAGTAGTTAGCTTATAGATTGACATTACAAATTTACTTAACTGTTTCCCCCATTCAACATAAGGCCCCTAGGGAATAAAAAATTATTTATCATTCAATCCCCAGGGCTAAGCCCTGTGTCTAGTAGTGCATATAAGGTGTTCAATAATAAGATCTTAACTCTCTAAGATACATACTACACAGCTATATGAGTATATACTTTACACCGAATCTTGCAGAAGGATAAAGCAATAAGACATTTAAATATAGTGCTAATATTCTTGATTAAGGGCTTTATAAAATTATTAGAATCCTATGTATACTACAAAATTCATTTCATCACTGCCTTATAAGAGCTTTTAATAAACCTCTTGCTAGACTGATTTAATGTGGTTTAGTAAAATGTGACCTGTTTTGCTTAAGGGAATATATATACATAAATTATAAACACACAAACACACTAGTTTTCTATTGATGCATAACAAAATGCCTCAGGCTTATTATACAATGTAAACAACACAAATTCATTATCTCACAAGCTTCAAGGCCCTGTTATCCAATGCACTTTAGCTAGGCCCTCTGTTATGGGTCTCAAAGTTTGAAAGAAATCAAGATGTCAGTTGAGTTATGTTCTCATTATGAGGTTCTGAGGAAGAATCTACTTCTAAGCTCATTCTTGGCAGAAAACAGTTCTGTGTGGTTGACGAAGGTCTTCATTCTCTTACTGTGAGTAATTGTCCAGGAGTCATTCTAAACTCAAGGGTCACTCACGTATCTCAACTTGTGGCTCCCTCTAGCTTCAGGCCAGTAACAGAATGTTGATCCCTGTCATGCCTTAAATCTCTAACTTCTACTTCTCCAACCAGTCAGAAAAAACTCTCTTGTTTTAAGGGTTCCTAGTGATTAGGACAGGCTTACCTGGATACCCTCTTTTTCTTATGGTCAACTGATTAGTAATCTTCATTACATCTGAAAAATCCCTTTTATTATGTAACTCAATGCAATAAAACAGTAACATCAGAGGACAGAGTTCAAAGGGCCATCTTAGATACTTAGAACATTGTGAATTTTTTTTTAATAAGGATGTGTTATCAAATTAGGGTCCACCCTAATCCAGCATAGCCTCATCTTAACTTGATTACATGTACAAATACCTCGTTTCCAGAAAAAGTCACATTCATAGGTTCCAAGTAGACATGAATTTTGAGGAAAAACTATTTTTATATTTTTATGGCCTGAATTTCATGCTGTTTCACTCCATGAAACAAAAGCCACACCCACAAATCTTTTTGAGATGCTCTCCTCTCTGTATTTGGTTTCTGTGAGATCACTGGTAAATAACAGCCCTACGCTTCCGAGAGACTCTCTCACTGGACTCGTGGGATCTGGAGTCATACCCATGTTCTCTAAGAAAAGCCTTTTTTATGACTGAATATTTTGACTTCTTGGTCTTTCTGTTGTTTTGGTAAAGAGCTGGATATTCGCACAGTCCTTCTTTTCTCTATGCCATGATTTCAGAAGCTGTAACTGAATGCAGACCTGGCTGCCTGACACTCTGAAAGCCAATACTGGGGAGACAGGTGCTAAGATAAAGGAAAGTGGCTTATTTTCAGGTGCAGGCAACATGCAAGATGGGGGACTCATGTCTCAAAGTCGATCTCACCATCTCAGTAGAAGCAGAGGTTTTTATGAAGAGGGAGAGGGAAACAGAACAAAGAGATGAAGGGAAGGGCTTGCAAAGTTCTCTACGTGCAGATGAACACAGTGTAATGCATTAAAGCAAGTGATGGTCTGGTGTGTGTCATCCTGGTTCAGTCATGCTGGTTTCATGTCATTTCACCTTCACAGTTGAAGGTCAGCACATCTCCCATGTCTCAGAGCTGACATGCCTGAAGGTTGGAGTCTGTACCTTTTAAATTAGTTCCTAGGATTCTTATATAAACTGGCTATTTACCTACATGTTAGTCAGCATCAGCATTTACAGAAACAATGTCAAAAGAATGGTGGGTAGTTGACAATTCCCCACTGTTATAATTCCCAGCTATTACAAAGCCATTTCTGATATTAGCATCTTTGACCATCTGGATAGGCTGAGAGTTTTAAAAATTACCCAGAACTGATCCCTTTATCTTTACCAGTTTTTCCCTCTAGTTATTTCTTTTTTCTCACATTTTGGCCTACGTAGCAAGAAGAAACAAACCAGTACCTACAACACTCTGCTTGGACATCTTAGCTACATATACAAATTCTGTTGTTTGATATAACTTCAGGTCACAATCTTTCTAATCGTTCTGCCACCACCCAACAAGGATCCCTTTTCCTTCAATTTCTGTAACATGTTTTGTACTTCCTTCTGAGTCCTCATCAACCATATTCCCAAAGCACAACTTTCTAATAGCAGTCTATTCATGGTGACTTCGGCTTTTCTCTAAGGCAATGAAAGTTTTCTCTATAACATCCTCACTTTCCCCAGAGCTTTCACCAACTGCATCTTTAATGTCCTTATTTTTGCTAACAGTGTATTTGAGGCAATCAGGTTTCTTCTATCATGTTCCTCAAAATTCTTCCACCCTTCAGCCACTGCCTGATCCCAAAGCCACTTCCACATTTTAGACAACTGTTACCATGTGGCAGTACCCTTCTTCCAGGTCTCAAAAATCTGTGTTAGTTTTTATTGCTTCATAAGTAATTATTAGAAACTTAGCAGCTCTAGACAACTCATACTTATCTTACCATGTCTGTGGTCAGGAATCTGCCACATTTTAGCCACATCTCTGCTGAGGCTCTCAAAGGCTGAAATCAAGAGATTGGCCAAGCTGAAGATTCTGGATAAGAATTTGCTTGCAAGTTTATACAAGTTGTTGGCAAAATCCAGTTAGTTTTTTGTTTTTGTTTTTGTTTTTGGTTGTAGGATAGAGGTCTCCACTGATGTACTATTGGTTGCCTAGGAACTACTCTCAACTCCTAGAGGACATCCAGATTCTTCAGTGTGTGGCTTCCTCTATCTTCAAACCAGCAATGGCATGTTGACTCCTCTCATGCTTTGAACCTCTGACTCCTCTAGCTAGCCAGAGAAAACTTTGCTTTTGAAGAGTTTGATGATTAAGTTAAACCCAACCTGAATAATCTAATCATAACATCAACTGACTAGTAACTTAATTACCTCTGTGAAAGTCCCTTTTGCCATGCAACATAATTACAGGAATAACACCAGAGGGTTGAAACCATGAGAGCCATCCTGGAATTCTGCCCATTGCACATTTTTGCCCTGAAAATACTCTAGAAACATATTAAAAGTGGCAAATTTAAGTTTTCAGTTTTCTGCTTTTTCATCTGTACAATAAGAGGGTATGACTTTGCAATCAAGAAAAATACAGAATGCTACCATCATTCATTTAGCTCCAGTTACTGTGTCCTTATGGAATCTTGGCACTATCTGTTTGCCCATTTGTGGTGACTACAGCCGTATGACATACTGATTACAAATTATAGAATGGTACATTTTTTGAAAATTGGTTCTGTTACACTGCAACGTCATTCTGCAAATACACATACACCTTCCTAATAAAATGGGTTTATTGTTAATGACAAGCTTTTAGAATGGTAACTTAAAGGTATGTCTTGCTTCTTACTTTATCTACTTTTATAACAAAAGAAATAAAAATGCTAAGGTCCCATCAGCTATAATCAACTAGCTGCTTCCAACTAAACATTAGAACAGCACTGCATAATGCAATTGGCTTTCAGATCCCTTAGTCATGTGCCAACTGTTCGTGAACTCCTGCTATATGCCAAGTACTTTGGTACAGAGATACAGATGGTACAATTCTGAACCCAAGTGAAGAGCTCAAAATGTCATTTTGCCCAGCAGGCAAGTTTCTTATTTCACTTATTTCACCTAGGCATGTGCAAGACAATAGTTTTCCAAGTATAACTGTGTGCTGACTTGATAGTGTTTGCTTTTCAGGGAATGGTCACAAGTGGAACAGGTATATGAGGTCTGTCCAGAAGGTATCCAGCCATGTAATATGAAAAGTAGAGACGTTTATTGAAGAAGATACAAGATACAAGAAACATTGTACATGGGATAATGACACCTCAGTCCCCTTCAACGTGGGCACCTGGGGACCTCACAGTTCTCCCAGTTGCCATTAGCTGCCCCCACTGTATTTCCTGAATCTCATCAATGGTCTAAGATCTCTTCTCTTTCAAAGGTGATTTTAACTTTGGGAAAAGCCAGAAGTCACAGGGCAACATATCTGGGCTGTAAAATGACTGAGTCACCTCAGTGACTTGATGTTTCACCAAAACCGCTACATGAGACATGATTGCATAAGTGGAGGTGCCTTGTCATGATGAAGCTGCCAATCACCAGTAGCCTATAGCTTCAGCTTTCTGAATCATCCAAATAGCTTCCTCAAGGGAATGTTCAGGCTTAATGCAAAATTTGATGTAGATTTGTTGCTCTACTCACTCAGTCATTTAGAATGTGTACAGCTACACAGTACACATGCTCACTCAGTGGCTTCTACCTCCACACTGACTAGTACAGTGAAGTCAACATTGTTCACGCATGCACATTCCAGTCCACTCTCCTTGGCTACCAGATTACACTGAAGATGTTTCACAAACCATTCTCATTATATTAACAATAGCTGGACTTTTTTTGGACAGACCTCGAGAAAGAGGTTTGTATTCCAGAAGAAAGAGAAATGAAGTTTGTGAAAGTAATGCATTGCAGGAGTATTCAGGATATACTATGTACCTCTGTATCTTGGTAAATTCTTTGTTCAAGCAAAGAAAGAAGTGTGAAATAAACTTCAGCGCACCAACTTGGGAAGCAGGCTATGCACCAAGGCATTTTTAAAGTGTTTATCTTGACTAAGAATAATGCAGTATGGCCTTTTTTGCAAATTAATAAGTAGAACTACAGAGACAGAATTGTCAAGACCTTCAGGCCATCCCTTTCCTAACATCCTTGTAAAAATTTTGAAGAAGTTTGATATTCCCTTGCAATGTTATAAAGACCACTCTTCATAAGTTATTTCATGACCTTTCCCATGAAAAGATTTCCCCATTCAATCTTGTTTTCATTACTAGCAACCAAAGATAACTATTTGCAACCTAATTCTAGGCTTGATGGCCATAAACTTAAAAAACTACTTTCTACCTATAATAAAAAAAAAAAAAAAAAAAAAAAATTTAAAGGGCTAAAATTAGTACAAATCCCACAAAGGGTACAGCAACCTAGGCCAATTGAAAGTTGCAGGGGTGGGGTAAGAGAAAACTTCACATTTTCCTTCTGAGGCTGGCTTCTCTTCCTTCTTCTTTCAGTTAGTACTTTGTCTGTTAATGAAACATTTGTTAAAAACTTTCTCTATGTAATCACTGTACAAAGTACTAGGGTAGTGGAGGTGAATTAACAACTCAGCTCAGCCCCTCAAGGTATTCTCCATCTAAGGCTGAGGACAGGGAGATACATGGTCATAATACAATGTTAGAAGTACACAAACCAGATTAACTTCCAAGTCCCAAGGAGTACAAAGGAGAGCTTGCCTCATTAAGGCAGAAGGATCAAGGAAGGAGGAGACATCTCAGTTGACTATTGAAGGTGGTACAGGACTTCCCCTGGTGGTGAAAGGGAAAGTGTGCACAAGGTTTGGAGACAAGACACCTCACAAAATGCTGAGGGGAAAAAAGATGAACTCAGAATAACTTCCTCTTTCCCACTATTTTTACATCACTCATGATGATGGTGGTAATTTTAACTTTCTTTCAACTCAGGCTGGTGCAAACTCACAAGTTCCATAGAGGGGTCTGCCAGCTACCACAGAATCATCCATTTATGAAATAACCTCTTTGCGTCAGCAGGAAAAAAGCTGAAATAAAACTTTGTTAATATTTTTTAAGTGAAAAAAATTGTTTACTTTATCCCTACTTCATTATTCTTGAGGTTTGCTTTGTCAATGGTCATTTGTGCCAGTTCGATGCAACAAGAATCCCCAAATTGGAGTATGGTGAAGAAGGAAACTATTCGGTGTAAAACAGCTCAATTGTGATAGGCTAGCTGTGAAAGCAGCATGGCTGTGAGAAGCCCTGGGGCCAGGTCCCTATCAGCAAGACCTCTGGTCTGCTCTGGCCTGTGCCGGTCTGCTCCTTCCCACTCAATCAGGGAAGTGAGGTGTTCAGTCCCCAGTGGAAAGGAAATATGTTCTCCCAAAGCCAGAAGGGAACTTGCTTATCTAGACAGGAGTCCCCACTGCTGATTCCTGACTGGCCTGTCTCATGCAAATTAAGACTCCAAACCTCGCAGTTCGATTAGTCCAAAAGACATTATTTTAATTGGTCTGAATGGAGCTGCTCTGATTGGTCCATGAAAACAGGGAAATAGCTGAGCAGCTCCAACTGGATGGGGAGAAAGCTTCAGTCCTATTGGTTGAAATAGGATCCCGGGAACTCCTCTATAAGGGCTGCTCAGATGGCAGGAACAGAGCAGGTAGGTGATTCAGTGCAGATGTGGGTGCAACAGTTAGTGCAGGGTCCCTCCTGAAGTACAATTTGTGTTAAAGGCCCCTTGTAGAATGTTTATTTTTTTGTTTGTTTGTTTTTACAAATTTGAGCCCAGATAGCTACCAGGAGCCCTTCTTAGTAGATATCTTCTTCTCGTGGTCCACAGCTTCTACAACGGATCTGTGGGCTGGTAAAGATGACCATCCAACTCTGGTGTCTGACCCTGGGTTTGCCCTTTGGAAAGCCAGAGGGGACAGAATTCCAAGCATCCCAGAGGTTGTCTAGCTGTTGTGTCCTCCTTTCAGATTCACAGCAAAGACCAGAGGGCCTCCTATAGCTGGTGACAGAGAGCCTGGAACCTGGCCCTTCTCTGGGCCTTGGGAAAGAAGGACATTTAAGGGCCAGGAGTGTCCTGAGGAGATTGTCACTCCACATCACAGAGGCAAGAGTCACAGAAAATAACCTTGTGCTTTATTCAAATAACGTACCAGAAATTCCTCAACTGCAATGAAAAAGAGGACAAAATGAAATCTAAGTTCTCAGGAAATGTGGCAGAATATTCACTAGAGCATTTCTTTTTTAAGTATATGCAGACACATAATGCAGTGTGGCCTGTGATTAAACAGGCTCTGACTTGCTCCTGTGCCAGCAGCTATCACAAGCATGACCTTGAACTACAGAAATGCCTGAAGAGTGGCACATTCATAAGGTTCCTTCAATCTTCATCTCATCTTTTGTGATAGCACTTTTATACTGACAGGAAAGTGAGGCTCAAATGGACTAATAACTTACTAAAGGATCTCCCCCATCACCAGCAGCACCTTTGTGGACTGTGTGACTGTGCTGGTGACCAGCCACAGTTCTCCCAAAGGGGCAGAGAAAGAAACAGGATCCCTGGCAGTCACACCAGCCAGAAGGTGCCCCAAAGAAGTGTCCCAGCACACCCATGTGACATTCAGGAATAGTGGAGAAGAAGCCCCAGGCTCTACCTTTCTCAGACTTTGCCTCCTGTGACCTCTTGCTCACAGCCTGCTCTTCCTCAACATCCCCGGCAAGCTCCTGCCACAGGCAATCTCAGACCCTTGTGGTGCTTTTCTCTGCCCAGGATTTCATCCTCTATCATCTACACTTGGTGTCACATCCTCTGCCACCACTCAGAAAATAACAGAAGCCCTGGACAAAGTTTATTACTAACCGCTAGCACTGAACTGGAAACCTCAGATGACTCAATATTGTGGAGGAATTTGGGCTAACATTTTACATTAATTCAAGTTTTGCTAATAACCTCAAGTCCATCCCTTCATCTATGAAATGCAAATAATAAATTGGTATTGAATTACCAATTGGTATTGAAGTAGGCTAACTAACATATCATGATTAAGACTACTACTATTACTATTATCTTAAATAAAAATTACAAACTTTTTCCCTGGCTGGTGTGGCTCAGCTATTGGAACATTGTCCCTTAAACCAAAAGGTTCCGGACTTGATTCCCAGTCAGACCACGTTCCTAGGTTGTGGATTCAGTCCCTAATGGGGGCAGATACTAGAGGCAACTGAACAATGTTTCTGTCCTTCTCTCTCTTCCTTCTTTCCCCATCTCTAAAATCACTAAGCGCATTCTCAGGTGAGGATAAAATCTATACGTAAACTTTCATTTCTTCAACAAGCATTTACTGAATGTTTCTTGTTCCAGGCATCATGCTAGATATGGAATTTTGCAATTGTCATTATGAAAAAGGAGACCTCTGGCATGTCAGGCGATCTGGAAGGTCACCTCTATAATTTGTGATTGACACATGCAAGTGCCCCCAGTGGTAAATGTCCCATTTTACTTCAGCAGAATTAAGACGACTTACTAAAAACACACACTGCCAATATATGGAGCACAGTGAAGTCCAAACAGGTTGGGTTTCTGGTTTTATGTTATTGTTGTTTTCATTTTCCCTTTTCTGTGTCTCAAGTTTCTAAATCAACCTCAAAGAATTTGCAGACAGAACCACCTTCTCCATAGACCCCTTTGGCATGAAACCAAGACCCTGACACCAAGAAGGGGACATAGAAATCTCGTATCTACAGAGTTCCTATGGAGCTGTTAACCAATTTTTTTTTAATAATGTGAAACTGCTTGTTTCTAATCTCACCCATCCATCTAAATTTTCTGTGTTGATAAATCAAGGAGACGCACGTACACTGTTACTGATTAACTACCAAAGTTAGACCTCCAAAAGCCTGCTTAAATGGCTGGACATTTCCAATCAAATATTATTTTACAGATACACAAAACATTTCTCACATCTGGTTGAGTGTTTCATTCATGGCTATGTATAGCACCAGGCATCGAATGCATGAAGGTACTTAGAGAGGTTAAGGCACTGTAAAATAAACTTATATACAGACAATACATTATCATAAAACAAAGATGCTTCCCGTACCAGTCAGTGCTTGATGAACAATAGCAACCACCGCATCTCAGAAGCATACAACATTATTTATTTCTCTTAGTTAGCTGGCAGAGAGATTGACTAATCTAGGCTGGCTCAACTAGGTAGCTCTCTCTGTGGGTATTTCTTCTGGAACCTAGTTAAAGGAGCAACAGTTCTATAGGAGAAATTCTCATGGCAAAAGCAGAAACACAAGATGGCAAAATCAACTTTTTAAGCACACACAAAGCCTCTACTTACATCACATCCGTTAACTCCCATTGACCACTACAAATCACATAGCGAAGCACAAGGTCAACACTATAGAGGTTCATTCTGTCCAGCTGAGGCCAAAGCAAGTCATAGCAGGTAAACATCAATTAAGTTGAGGGGAGAGCACTCCTCCCATATGGTATAGGGGTAAATATTTTGAACAGTAATACAACCTGCAACACTTTCATTTAGAGGGCATCTGAAATTGCACCTCATCTTGGGCTACACTAAATTAGACACAGTAAACTATAACATTTGTTCTTTAATCAAATGTTGAACAAATCTTTGAAATAAGTAAAATAATAATTGAGGGGCTATTGCATATCTAAATTTATTCTCTGAGAGGAATAATACTGTTCTTGAAGAACAAACAATCTACATGGGGAGTCAGACAACAAACTTATTTTGGTTATGTATAGTGAACATTCTCTTCACTTTTTTTCTGGTTGTCTTTCCTATGAAATGCTTATGTGAGGCTATTTGATTGCTGGAGATATGTATTTTTTTAAATCACTGACTAGGATATTTTTACTAAGTATGTTTACTAATCATTAATTTTCCTAAGGAGTAAAAAAATTAGTGCTTTAAAGAGTATTTTCCCTTATTTTTAATATATTACATTAGTATGGTACATTTGTTAAAGCGAATGAACCAATGTTAATACATTATTATTAACTAAAGTTCCTTCTGTAATCCAATGCTCTCTGTTTTTCTCTAATGTCCTTTTCCTGATGCAGGAATCCACCCAGGATACCACATTTTGTTTTACTCAACATGCCTATTTAGGCTTCTCTTGACCATAACAGTTTCTCAGACTTGCCTTGTTTTACATGACTTTGTCATTATTTGAGAAATACTGGTCAAATATTTTGTGTAATGTCCTTATATTGAGACTTGATGTATATTTCTTTTATGATTAGACTGAGGTGAGCAATACATTTTGGGGAGGAAAACCACAGAAGTAAAGTGCCAGTTTCATTACAACTCATCAAGGATACAACTTTCAACATGGCTTATCACTGGTAATGTTGAACTTGGTCAGCTGACTCAGGCAATGTTTGTCAGGTTTCTCCACTGAGAAGTTACTATTCTTTTTCTTCCTTTATACTGCATTCTTTGAAATGAAGTCAGCATATATAGTCCAAACTTAAGGAGGTAGGCTCCACCTTTTTAAAAGATTTTATTTATTATTTTTAGAGAGATGGGTAGGGAGAGAGGGAGACAGACATCTATGTGTGGTTGCCTTTCACCTGCCTCCAGCCACGGATCTGGCTGGAGACCTGGCGTGCAACCTGGTTATGTGCCCTGGCTGGGGAATCAAACCAGCAACCTTTGGGTTCACAAGCTGGTGCCTTATCCACTATGTCACCAGCCAGGGTCTAGGCTCCACCTTTTTGAGGATGGAGGATCTACGTAAACTATTTGGAATTCTGCACAAGAGCTTTGTCTCTTCTCCCATGATTATTATTTATTCTATCTTTATGTTACTACATCCTCTTGGATACTTATTTTATAATTTGGTTTACAATTCAATAGCACTTTTATTCATTTTTTTGCTCAAATTGCTCCGCTTTGATCATCGGAAACCTTTTCATTTGGCTCCTGGTGTTCTTAGACATAACTCCAACAGATGGGTGTGTGTTTTTCTGTTGCTTTGTTTGCTTGTTTTTGAGCACTTCCTGACTTCTTGGCACTGTAAGATGCTCCAGGCTCATCTTGCATATTTTTCTGTCCCAGTCCTATAATCAACCAGTTCACCAAGGAGCCCTGGTTCATTTTACAAGAGAATGGTATTAGAAAACAAAGTCTGAGTGCTAGGTGGGCTCATTGCTGCTAGTGTTATTGCTTCTAAGCCAGATCTGCTAACCTGTGTATATGTTATGTTTCTATATATGAACATCTGTATTAATATTAAGCTGAACATGAGTTCATACTGATATCCCAAACAGTAATCCATTACCACCTGAATATTTCAGTGCCCACCTTTTGCTTATCTGTAAATCTCCACAGACATCATCTGACATCTGACATCAATTTAGTTATTTGTTTAATTCTAAAATCACAATATCAGATTGTTAAACTGTACAGTCATGGGAAATAACTTCATCTGCTACTGACAGTGCTTATACACTGTTTCTTTTGTCATTAATTTTTGTCATAATGAGACTCTACTCATTTCTAAAATTACTTAGTTCAGTACCTCTTACCCAAACCCACTTCAGTAAGTTTTTTGATTGTTTTGTCACTTCCTGAACTTACTCCTGGGATTCCTCCAGCCTTCTAAATATATATATATATTTTTAATATTTTTTATTTCATTATTTTTAGAAAGAGGGGAAGGGAAAGAGGCAGACAGGGAGAGAGACATCAATGTATGGTTGTGTTTCACCTGCCTCCAGCCACAGACCTAACTGGAGACCTGGTTTGCAACTTGGTTATGTGCCCTGGCTGGGGAATCGAACCTGCGACTTTTTGGGTTCACAGGCCAGTGTCTTAACCACTGTGTTACCAGCCAGGGCTTTAAATACATTTTTTATTTGCACAACTCAAGTTCACTCTTTTTGCTCTAGGGTTTTGACAAACGTACAGTATCACATATTCACAATTACAATATCATACAGAACCCTCTCAATGTCCTCAAAAATTCCTATGCTTTACTTGTTGAATCTTTACCCACCTATCACCACCCCCTGCCACAAATTCTGGAAATCCCTGATCATTTTACTGTCTCTGTAGTTTTTGCCATTTCCAGATGGTCATATAATTAGAATCATAAAATAATAACCTTTTAAGCTGGCTTATTTTACTTAGCAATATGAATTTAAAATTCATGATGCCTTTTTATGGCTTCATATTTTTTTATTGCTGATTAACATTCCATTCTATATTGTTTATATATTCAGTTACCAAAGGACATTCTGATTGTGTCCAAATTTTGCCTTACAAATGAAATTACTACAAATATTCATGTGCAGATCTTAAGTGGACAAAAGTCTTCAAATCAGTTCATACCTAGGAGCACAACTGCTGCATCCATTGCTTACAAATGTTCAGTTTTGTAAGTAAATGCCAACCTGTCTTCCAAAATGTTTGTGTCCTTTTACATTCCCACTAGCAATGAATGCGAGCTCATGTTCCATCTTTACCAGAAACTGGTATTTTCAGGTTTTGTGATTTGGGCCATCCTGATATAAGGTATTTTCATGCTTTTACTTTATTTGTTGAAATTTTATTTGGATTAATTTATTTACAGATCTCATGTATTTGTTTGCTCTTCCTTTACTGCCTTTGTTGTATTACGTATTTTCTAGTACACTATTTAAATTCACTTGGAAGACACAGTTACAGACTGAATGTGTGTGTCCACCCAAAGTTCATAGGTTGAAGAACTATCCTTCAATATAATGGTATTTAGAGGTGGGGGTCTTTGCGAGGTAATTAGGCTTAGATGAAGCCATGAGGATAAGGCCTTTATGATGGGATTTGTGTCCTCATAAGATGAGGAAGTGAGACCAGAGCGTCCTGTCTCTCTGCCACATGTGGACACAGCAAGAAGTAAGCCAGAAAGAGGGACCTCACTGGAGAATGGACCTACCAACACCTTGATTTTGGACTTCTTATTCTCCAAAACTATGAAAAATAAATGTCGGTCATTTAAGCCAATCAGTTTATGATATTTTGTCATGGCAGGAATAGTACAGATACATTTTACTATATAAATTTTAGTTATTTTCAGGCAAAATTTCTCGAATATTTTTCCTTCCCCTTTCTTTCTTTTCTCTAATTTTGTGACATATTGGTTCATTTGGTGGTGTTTCTCAGGTCTCTGAGACTCTGTTCATTTTTCTTTTTGTCATTTCTTATAATTTTTATCTATCTTCAGTTTCACTGATTCATTTTACTCTGCCAGATGAAATCTGTTATTAAATCCCTCTAGTGAATTTTTTTATTTCAGTTATTCTACTTTTAAGCTTCAGAATTTGAGTTTTTAAATCACCTTATCTTTTTATTGATGTTATCTATTTGATGAGTTGCTGTTATACTTTCTTTGCCTTTTTAAGAATCATTTCCTTTCTTTAAGCATGTCTATAGTAATTGGTTTGAAGTCTTTCTCTGCTATGTTCAATAACTGGCCCCTTCAAAGACTGTTTCTATTGATTGCTTTTGTAGGGGAGGTTTTTACCTTATCTTTACCCTTTAAAATCTCTGGCTGAGCCTGAGAATTAAACTGACATAAGACATATCAATGAGGAAAGCACACAAATGTATTTCATACTAGTTTTACATGACATGAAAACCTTCATAAGGAAAGGAAGACCCAAAGAAATGACAAAACCTATATGCTTGTTAACAGGGTTGAATAAAGAAGGACAATTGTGGAAAGGTAACTAAAATAAATGAAGAAACTAAAGGAAGATGAGTCTTTTCCCAAGATCTGCTGGTACAGAATTTTCTTGGCCTTGACTCCCATTTCTGCTGGTAAGAATGTTCCCTTCTTCCTGAATAAAATGGGCAGTTCTCACAAGGGAATTTTCAGGGGGAAAAATGGGTAAAGGAAGTGTCTTTCTGGCACCTGCTGTCCCTCAAGTGCCTTTAATTCAAAATAATCACCATGCCCAGGTAGCATGTTTTATGAGGTGTCATGTCCTGAATCCCTTCACTTTTCTTCCTGTGTATGGTCACACTTTCCTGGGGTATTTTTTTTTTTGCATGTAACTTTTCAGATTGGAAATGTTAAATAACACATTTTAGTAACTATGGATCCTTATCCCCTCCAGGTATAGTTGTTTTTGCTGGTTTTTTGTTTCTTTAATGACTTGCTTGGATTAACTCTGTAGAGTCTGTCTTCCCAGCATTGTGCAACCATGCTCTGGTTAAGTTTTTTTGTTTCGTTTTGTTTCTTTTTAATGTATTTGTGTTTTACTGTAAGCCTGGCTCCCTTGAGGTAAACAAAGCTTAGTAGTCAGCCAATATTTGATTAGATGTTGTGCATAAACATCTTGAACCAGTAAGTCTTCCACCCTTTGCCAATGGAGCTGTGTGTTTTTTAGAAATATAATCAAAGTTCAACCAGTTTATAGGTCTGCTCTAGATTATATTTCTGCATATTCAAGGCTTCATGTTCATCAGGGAAAAGTAGATGGCCAGAACTTTATCTCTTGTTTCCTGTGTGTGTGTATATTCTTAACCTTGCTTACCCTCTTCTAAATCATCCGGGCTCAGTGAATACTACGAAAGCCACTATCGCTATCTCAATCTTTGAATTTCCCTTTCAAGTTTCTGGCCTGTCAGTCTAGTGCTTGCCCAAGTAGGATTGTGACCTCCAGCTGGCAGGAATATTGGCCTTTCTTAAAGTGCTTGTTATTATTCCTAGATTTCCCTACTATCATGTTTGACGATGCTCTAGATGATCCATGCTCCACTCTGAAGCAGATTGGCCTTCTCTAGTAAGGAGGCTTCCAGTGCTCACAGCTTGCCCTGCCTTAACACAATTGCTGTACAGCAGAGATGGGGTCAGGAACAGCAGGAATAAAATGCCACAGGCTCCCACTGTGATTACTAATGCTTAGTTTTTCTTCAATAAATTCTTATCTATCAGATGGATGATTTTAGTCAATGTCCAAAATACTGAAGTGGTTGTTTTTGACAGTTTTGTCCGGTTTTATAGTTGGTGGGGGGATAGGATTTGCATACCTTCTCACATGACCATGCTAAAAGTCCTACCACAAGTCAAAATTTTTGATTTGGGCCAGAAAGCATTGTGATGTCTTATAATGGCATATGAAAAAGGAAAAGTCCCTGGCTGGTGTGGCTCAGTGGATTGAGCACCAGGCTGCAAACTGAAAGGTCGCCAGTTCAATTCTTGGCCAGGGTACGTGCTTGGGTTGTGGGCCAGGTCTCCAGTTAGAGGCATGTAAGAGATAACCATTCCATGTTTCTCTTGCACATTGATGTTTCCCTCCTTTTCTTTCTCCTTCTCTTACCCTCTCTCTAAAAAATAAATAAATAAAACCTTAAGATAAAGGGACAGATAGGCAAGATTCATGGACAAAATTATGAATAAGGAGAAAGATTACATTTTAAAATAAGATTCAATGTCAAAAAGACAGTACTATATAAATCCAATGCAATTCGAGTTAAAATATCAGCAGAATTCTTGAAAGAACATGATTAGTGAGTGTGGATTCTGGTGCATGGATAAATCAATGGTTAGAAAGCCTACCTACAACCAGATTACGATAGGCAGAATTCTAAGGATTACTCCCAATGATTCTTGCCCCTGTATAATAATCTCCCCTTTAATTGAGGCAGAATGGGTAAAATATGCTTCCTATGATTATGTTACATAATGTGGAAAAATGGAGGAGATTATCTGTGTAAGGTTAATCTGAGCAAATAAGTCCTTTAAAAGCCAAGTTTTTCTCTGGCTGGTGGAAGAAGAGGAACTCAGAGACTGAAAGCATTGCTGGCTTTGAAGATGGACAGGGCCACACAAAAGATGGGTGAACTTGAGTTGCTGACAGTGGCCTTAGGCTCACAGCCAAAGAAACAGGGACCTCAATCCTATAACCTTCAAGAATTGAATTCTTCCAACTTCTTGATGAGTTTGAAACCTACCAGATAAAAGCCTGGCCCAGCTAACATGAGAACCCAGGTGAACCTGCCTAGACAGCTGATCTACTGGGTATGAATGAATGCATGTTGTTTTAAACCACAAGTATGTGATAATTTGTTATGCAGCAATAGGAAATAAATCTAGACTTACATCATTTAAAAATTTTTATTGTTTTTTTCCCATTATCATTTAATCCCCTGATTTGCCCACTCACCTACCCCGTGGCATCACCCCACTAATGGCCATATCCATGAGTCCTTTTTCCTTTTTTTCTCAATCATTTTTGATATAAAAATATAATAGAGCTGATTTTGCACACCATTGGTGAAAGGAAGATCTAGTCAATGACTAATTCTAGGAAGAGTCATACATATAAGGGGGGGAAAAGGTTGGATCTCTAACTCAACATATGATAAGCAAATAAAAACTTTTAAATGTTTATAAGAAATTTTACAACAACTTTCTAAACCTGGTATAAAGAATTCCTTAATCAAACATGCAAAATACAGAAAAAGATTCAAAATTCAAGTGCATTAAAATTTTTTAAATTCTATTTTTCAAAAGCCAACATTAAAAAAAGAAAAAGCAGAATTTAGAGGGACTTCAAGCTAAGATGGAGGCACAGGTAGATATGCTGCATCTCCCTCCAAAACTAAGAAGGAGTACAACTACCTCAAAACTGAAGACAACCAGCATTTCCAGAAAATCAAGTTGTATGGAAGTCCAACAAACAAAGATATAAAGAAGAAATAGTCATCCAGACAGATGGCAAGGACAGCACACCATGACCAAGAGATGGTGATCCAGACCAAGAAACAGCCCACCATGGCAACGGACCCCATTGAAAGCCTCTGCCTGCAGTGCCTGGCTTTCTGCTCTGCAGGCATCAAAAGACTTGGCAGAGTATTTGGGATCATGGATGACAATAATAACCGAACTCTTGATTCCAAAGAGTTTGTGAAAGGGTTAAATAACTGTACTGTGGTCATGGAAAAGGAAGAAGCAGAAGAGCTTTTCCAGAGATCTGATAAAGATGGATAAACAATAATTAACTTCAATGAATTTCTTCTCACATTTAGGCCTCCAAAGTCCAGAGCCAGAAATGAGGTAACTGTGCATGCTTTCAGAAAGTTTGACAAGGCTGGAATGGTGTTATAACAATTGAAGACTTCTGTGAAGTGTATATTGCGAAACACCATCCCAAGTTCCAGAACAGAGAATGGACTGAGAAACAAGTATTCAGGAAATTTCTGGATAACTTTAACTCACCCTATGACCAAGATGAATTGGTGGCCACCAGAGTTTATGAACTACTGCACAAGGGTGAGCTATCCATTGACACTGATGTGTATTTCACTGTCATGATGGGAGCCACCTGGAAGCTCTAACCATATGAACTAGGGACCTATGCCTTGGGTACAGCCACATGGCTCCAAATGATTCAACATCAGCTCAAAACCAGGATCATACCTGAGCTCATATTCATCACAGTGTTTCTCTCATGTCAACAGCGTTTGCGAGGACAGAAATAGAGACACTAAGTAGTTAACTGTGACCAAAAACTAAAACAAAAAGCAAGAAAGGAAAAGACAAGAAGATTAACAAACAAGAATGCATAGCATCAAGAGCCATGCGAGAAGCATGTCTGAAGAAAAAAGGAAGCTGTCATTTGTAATGAAGTTTACTACAAAGTGGAGTTAGAGGAAGACAACAAAGTGTGCACTGGATTTGAGATGCAAAGAACCCTGGTGACCAAAACAAAAGTAATTCCAATGGTGTAGGAGGAAGTCCAGGGTTCTGCATATACAGCTGCTTCTCTTACTCATCACCCTTCCACAAAATGCCACACCTTCCTAAATGCCCCAAACATCCTGTTGACACAGGATAGTAGAAGCTAAGAAAATTCCTTGGCAAGTTAATGGGAAAACTGAGACAGGTAGCTGACAGAGTGGCAGAGCAGTTTACAGACAGGTGCAGATGGCAGCAGGGCAGGAGCCCCCCGTGCCTGGCAGGGAAAACAAGGACCTGGTCCCCAGGGTAATCTTTCCTCCCTGGAGACAACATCTAGGCAGGCCCCGTTGTATTTCAGCTCCAGGCCCAGAAAAAGCAGCAAAATCAGGTGGGCAATGCCAGGACCAACTGCAATGACTCAAGAACCCTGCTGGTCACTGACCAATCATGGGAATTATGACCCTGTAAGGGCATACCTAGAGAACTGACGAATATTCTGCTAAAACCCTCTGGTGAGACCTCCCCTGAGAATTCTTGCCTGCAAGAAGATAAGTCTCAAGACAAAGAACACAGCAAATGAGCTTCTGGAAAGCAACCTGTGCCAATCCCATTCCTTCCTTCCCCCAATTCCTTCCCCACAGGCACGCATCTCCCAAATTCTAAGGCAAAGGGCAGGTGACAGCTTGTCCCAGACTAACCCCCTGAACCTGTCTCCAAAGCCCACTTTTCTCTGACTCCCCAGTGAGCTAAGGCACCCAGCCTAGGCTCTCCTGTTGCTACTTCTGTGCTAAGCCCTTCCTTGCTTAACTGGTGCCAGCTCTAACAAATGTGCCTGCATAATTGTTTAGACTACTGCTGTAAAATCTTTCCTACATGAAGTCAAGAGTCCACACACACACTACAGCTGGTCCTAGGCAGACCCCCACTCAGGGCCAGGCCCCTGTCCTATAACACTTGTCACTTGCATATTCATAGTTCCCCTAAAATACCTTAATATGGTGGTGATGCTTCTATTTCCTTTATTCTACAACAAAAAAAGATAGACTTATGACTTGCTTCGCAATTTACTTAGTTATTTCCTTTTGACAATTCTATAATTTTTTCTGACATTTCTCCCTCTCTGGAAAGATAAGAAGGAGAGAAACAATGACCAAAAAAACGAGAATCCTTATAGTTGAAAAAATTCTTAATTGTTTCTAGCCAAGCTGAGCTTTATGGAGGATAAAGGGATGGTAATTTGAGATACGACCGGCTAGCGCTAAAATCCTACACCTCGTATATATGTATTCAGCACACACACACAAAAAGCCTGAAACCAATCCACCCCCCAACCCTGCTTTTTCCACTTATTGTCTCTTAAAAGGTTGACCCTATTGGCTGTTTTGACCCCACAACTTCAACAAAAAGAAGCCTGGCTAAGGAGGTATAGGGAATGGGGGGAGAGACCCAGTCGTGTGCTCCCCAGGGAGAGACTGTATCCTAATCCACGGAATCTTGAAAATAGTTCCCTTCCGCAAAATTATTCTCCTCCAACAAAAATAACTCCTAACTATAGAAGCTCCGGATGTGCGCAATGATTTCAAAATTTCACTAATGAAGATTATAATTAAAATATTTAAATGGGTTTTTAATTTTCTTTCTGGGCTATGCCATTTCCTAGTCCTCTCCAGGAGCTGCTATTGTTCAATCTTGACAGAATTCTCTGTTAGAAATTATAGCCTGCTGCCTTTCAGCATCTTCATTAAAATGCAATGCTGCCAGATATATCTGCATGCATATGAATGAAGCATCTATAGAATAATTAAGTCATGAATAACACATTGCTGAGCATGTTTTTTCCTGAATAGGGAAAGAGGGTTATTTATGAACCCAGAGATTTTATATTATAAGAAAAAATAATTGGCAATATCAAGCATTACTTGAGGCTTCATTAATTTAAATTACGATTGCCTTGTTGTGGACTCCATTTTTAATAAAATGGTGATTTACATTGGAAAATGGATGTGAATTTATGCACCATTTTTCTTCATTTTCCTCAAAAGGCCACAGAACGCTTTTTGGCAATAGGGATTGCATAATTTGAAAATCGTATTCTAGATGTTTTCTAAACAAGAAGTCATTAGCATCCAGCAACTTCACAGACCCGGGTTCAAAATGATAGCTACATATCACTGGAAAAACATAAATACTATATCAAGAAGTACTTAGGCTTTTTCAAGGAACATTATGAAAGCAAAAGCTGAGCTTCTCTGAATGAACCCCTCCCCCCATGTGGTGTGTTTGAGTCAAGCAGCAGTTCTTTTCCAAAGGCCCTCGCTTAGCAATGCCCACATTCTAGAGTTAAACTGTGCTGCAGTTTTAACACTGTTTGACGTGCTGCCCCTGGCCTTCCTGAGACCTGTAGCCACAGTTCACTGTATGTTCAAGTCCTGCAGGCAGAGAAAGAGTAACAGAGAAGACAGAGGGAGCGATGGAGAGGAAACAAGAGACACAAGGTTATGAGCTGAAAAAAAATTGACCTCCCTCAGGTCCTTTGGTTGATTCTCTTTTTTTTGGTCATAGTTTTTAGCGGTTCATTTTACATTTGGGCTTGTTTCTTCTTTTACAATAGATAGCACACATAGTAAAGTCTCCATGAGCAAGGGGCAGACAAATGTCAGTGGAGGAAGCAACTTTGGACACCTTGTCAGTCTCCATAGCCGTCAACAGAACCAACTTCAAATCTTGGCAACCTGTTTCCTTCTTTTTACTTTCCCTTCCAGGGGCCTCAGTTCTCCCTTTCAACCTGGATTACAACAGTTTCTCCTCTAGCAGCCTAGTCCACAATTTCCTACCTCCACCCAACACCTCTCCCACCTTTCCATCCTCCACAACCCTATGCAAGTACAAGTGCTCTCTCCACACCATCTCTGGCTACTTCTATCTCTGGTAAAAATTTGGCTGTAGCTTCTTAGCATTCCCAAGGTCAATTCCAAGTCACTCAACATGATTCAGTCAGCTGTCTGTACAGCTCCAGACTGCCCCTCCAGTTCTTTCTTCTGAGCCCCACTTGTCCTCCTCCCTCCAGTCTAACTGAATTATTCACCATGCCTTGCGTTCATCATGTCCCATGTCCTCACATAGACTATTTCTTTAATTGACACCCATCTCCCCTTAAATATTTAACCCCAAGGCCCTCTAGTCCTGCAAGCATTCCTGACCATCCCTGCTTCCTCTAGTTTTGATGTCACCCCAGACTAATACTTTGAGTTCATGTACGAGAGTCCCCAGAATGTGGGAGGTATAGAAAGTACAACAGCTGCCTAGGTTATTATCTGGAAGGGAGCAGGGAGAGCTGCAAACTGATAGAGCAGCTGGGTGGAGAGGAAGAATCAGGGAGCAAGAAGTGTTGAGGGAGGAGATTAGGAGACAGCATAGGGGTAGAATGGCATATATTAGAGGAAAACTATTGGTACTACAGAAATTAGCTAGGGGTCATATGAGTTGCTATGGGGTATACTATCCAGTCCCATTTATATCCTCCAAGAGAGGCAAGTAAAGCAAATTCAAAGGGACTGTACTTTCTGAATGCAGTACCTCCTGAAGGTTGGACTAAACAGGTCAAAAGCCCTGGCTGGTGGTACAGTGGATAAGGTGCCAGCCTGCGAACCCAAAGATCACTGGTTCAATTCCCCAGCTAGGGCACATAACCAGGTTGCAAGCTGGGGTCTCCAGCCAGATCATAGCTGAAGGCTGGTGAAAGGCAACCAGACAATGATATCTGTCTCCCTCTCTGCCTCAATCCCTACCCTTCCCTCTAAAAATAATAAATAAAATATTTTAAGTAAATAAATAAATAGATCAAAATGTTAGTGGACTTTTTTTCACCAATTAATGAGCACAGAGAGAGGTACCAACTGGTATACCCACAAATACATTTACTCCGAATATACGTTTAATTTTGGGGTAAAGGAAATGAATAAAATATGATTTGAGGTGCCTCCAGAACACTAAAAAAATAACTTTTTTGACATTTTACAAATAGGGTAAATGGAAAAATGGTAAACTTCAGTATAGTCCAATGCTAAAGTGGTCAAGCCTAATGAAATCCTTTCAAATAGCATAATTGAGGAAAGTAAAAATAATGTACTTTATTATTGTGGATGGGACCTTATTTCACAAGCATGTTTGGATATTCAAAAACTTTGGCATTTTCTCATTTTTAAAACATATGTTAATTGACAAGTAACATAGTCTGTATCTTAAGTAAATATGGCTGCATTTCTAGTCAATATTATTAATCTTTCAGCTATATTTGTAAGGAAAATAAATGTCAGGGAAACAATATGGTAAGAACATGAAACTTGATGGATTCAAGGAATCACAAATCATTTAGGTAGGTTAACTAAGGGAGTTATTAAATCTGCATTTTAGAAAACTTATTATGGTTGTAGAGCGTACAACGGCATGAAAGGAAGACCAAGGAACCTAGTAAGGAAACTGGCTCAGTAATTCAAATGAGAAACTAATGGGAACCTGAACCAGTGTGATTGAGAATGAACAAGGGGATACAATTTTTGAGTTTGATTCCCACCTTTTGCACAAAGTAAACATATAATGTGAGGCATATTACTTCTTTAAACTTTAATTACTTAATCTATAAATGTGCATATGGGTACATAGGGCTGTTGAAGGATTAGAAAAAAAAAGGCATGCAAAACATTCAGCACAGTTCCTGGAATGAAAAAATATAGACATGGAAGTAATCAGCAAATCTGTGGGGGTTTAACCATGAGATTGCCCAAGTATGAAGTATGGAATAGAAAAACAGAGGACCAAGGTGGTCAAGGTTAAGAGAGTGGATCTCTGGACTCCTTCAATTCTCACCCTACTGCTGCTGTAGACTTTTACCACCTCTTTACAGAAGATAAAACACATACCATATAAGTGAGGGCACTGCCCCTTATCAGCTAGCTATTTGCTTCTTGGCAGCTCTGCCTATGGCTTAGTTTGGAAACAAGAGGAAGAAAGCATAATTGAAGATGGTTGGTCTGTCTTTTTGATAAATTCCCACCATACCCCACTTGGCTTAATGAAGATGTATGATTTTTCCCAGTTGCTCAGATGGGATGGAAAAATGAGGTCTGCTTTTTTATGTGTTTTGATTTTGAGGTTTAATTAGTGTTGTTTCTGGGGAATTCATTGCTTTAATTAATGATATGCCCTGAATTTCTTCAGTTAAGAATGACATTGCAAGCATGAATATGTAATATATAATGAATACAACTTTATCCCAGCTGAGGAGGGTGGCTAGTACTTGGTTATCACCTGTCAGTACAAGTAAAAGAGCTCAGATACTAAAAGGAGATGGACTACAAGATTTTATTTATGTACCTTTTTTTTTTTTTTTTTCAGCTCAAGTGCTCTTTTGTTTTATTTAAAAGCTGGGTCCATTAACAAGAAAAACAGAGAAAACACAATCAGCTTGCTTTGGTACACTTTTAGACCTTCTCTTAACTGCTTATAAATCAATAAAGCTAAATTCTAAATCAGGATTTCTCAATCTCAGCACAATTTGGACCAAATAAATAATTCTTTGTTATTGGAGGCTGTTTTATGTATTGTAGACTGTTTAGCAGTAACCATGGCCTCTACTCACTAGATGCTAGTGGCATATCCAATTTGTAATGATAAAAAATGTCTCAGACATTGGCAAATGTCCCCTGGAGGAAAAATTGCCCAGTTGACTTACTTTACAGGATGACCAAAGTAAGGCCCACTAATCAACAGTAAGCATGTGTTCTCTGAGAGCTTGCAAAACACTGTGCTTAGTGTTATAGAAGATAGAAAATGCTAAAGTACTATGCAATATTGGGAAAGATCTAAGTCCATATCTGCTGCTTACTAGCCATGTGCCCTTGAGCAGTTCATTTACCCTGAATTTCTTCATCTTGCTAAGGAGCAAGTGTGAGAAATGTAGGATGAAGAGACACATGTATTTGCAACTGGATGAGTAATCTTAGTAGCTTTATCTAAAGGTTTCTAGTAGCAACCAAAGTTCTTTGTTCTCCAGTCTGATTCATTCAACATTTTTACTAGTGGTTTCTGTGAATGAAACATAATTAACGTATTAATTAAATGTAAACATGAAATGTATTTAGATTGGTCATTAGCTGGATAACAGCACCAGAATTTAAGGTGATGTTAAAAAGTCACATCTAAGCAAAAGATATTTGCATATAAATAATGTAAAGTCATGCATTTGGACTCCAAAATTCATACCATAACATAAATACCAGAATGAGGGGAGTCAGTATGTATGTAGGTGAACAAAATACAGTGTTGCAAATGAGATAAGATGTACAGGAGTTCAAACTAGATAGGACCTCATAGCTCATCTTAAGAGAACTTTGTCATTTACTCTGAGTGAGATAGAAAGTCATTTGAGGGTTTAAACAAAAGAGTAGCAGATTGAACAAAATTTTAATTCTATCAGATTAGTTGCTGCACTGAGATAAATTAATAGTGATAAGTATAGAAACAGGGAGACTGATTAAACTACAAGCCAAGAGAGGAGGTCCAGTCATTTGAATGAAGTGTAGCACAGAGACATAGAAGGTTAGATTTGGAATGTCAGGAAAAGAGAGTAGTTGATACACTAAGATTCTTGGTCTAATCAAATAGAAATATATAGGGCCATGAACTAAGATGTGAAAGGCTGAGGGAGCAGATTTTGGATAGATAAGTTGAATGATATAACATCGATAAAGAACAACTGGAGGCCCTGTCTGGTGGCACAGTGGATAAGGCGCCTCCCTGCGAACCCAAAGGTCACTGGTTCAATTCCCCAGCCAGGGCACATAACCAGGCTACAATCCAGGTCTCCAGCCATATCCCTGGCTGGAGGCAGGTGAAAGGCAACCATACATTGATGTCTCTCTCAATCTCTGCCTCTCTCCCTCTGCCTCTCTCCCTCTCTGCGTCTCTCCCTACCCTCTCCTAAAAAAATAATTAATAAATCTTAAAAAAAAAAAAACCCAGCTGTAAAAGAAGAATCTGGTTCATTCTATAAGACTTCAGAACAATAATAAAGATATAGAGTTTATAGGTATGACCACCTGATTTTGAATAAGAATAGGTACAGATGTAATGTCTCCAAATTCACAATTTCTGATTCAGCCACTGTTACCTAATCTAATTGTTTCTGTACCTTGGTTTTTGCTTGGCCAGTATGCCCATTTGAGTCTTTAGAGCAACAGGTGTGACTCTGACCTACCATAACAATAAGCTAGGATTTGAACCTAGGCAATTTGACTCCTGAACCAAGACTTAACAATTGTCCCACTCTATTATTAATTACTAAAGGCATTCAAGAGGAAACTCAAAACCCACTTGGAAAGATGCAATAGAGAAAACTTAAACCACAGATATGGCATGGACTAGATGACTAATAAAACAACTTCAAATGTGTAGAACATAAGGCTACCTCTGAACCAACTTGTTGAGGCTGGTGAACTATGATAGAATATTGGAAAGGACTAGAAAGGCCTTATTCTTGTCATATATTTCTGCAGAATAGAATCCAAATTACATCTTTTACCATTTAAGTGCATTGTATTCTATACCTTACTCAACTTTCTTGTCTCCAAATAAACCACAAGCAATGGTGTCTTTGCACTTATTCTTTCTGCTTCCGTAATATCATCTCTTATTTTCTGTTCACCTACATGACAGCTACTTCAAGACTTGACTTCGAGACCATCTTTCCCATATATCCATTTAGAATCCCACCCCTCTCTCCAGTCAGCTTTGATCTCTCCTTTCTCTCTGATTCTTAAGGTAGCCTTTGATCCTTAAGGTAGCCTCCTAGACCTGACATGTAGTAATATTTATCTGATTGTCACACACATGCACACACACACAACTTTCCTCTGACAACAGAATCACCTTTTCTTAGATTGCTGAAGATTTTTTCTGAGCTCTTTTCCAAGATCCTGAAACAAAATGTTGCTTTTTGCATTTTGTTTGTCTACGTAGACTTCTGGCTATCACATGCAGGATGAACTTGAAAGTAATGGTAAAAGGGTAGGGTGGAGATCCGTATTGGAGGTCCTTGCAATAGCCCAAATGTAAGGTGTAAAGGACTTGAATGAGGATGAAGACAGAAAACATGATTGAAGGAAAAAATTTTATAGACATTGTAGAGGAAGAAGGGTGAGAGACATAAACATGCGAGAATTGATTAAAAAGGGTCTTTTTAAATGAATGAACATTTCTGACAATATGGCTATATAAACTTGAAGTAAAATCTCTTCCAGGTAGCACACCAGAAAATGTTTAAAAATTTAATGTAAAAAAATATGGATATACATATAACCAAGCTGGTGGGAAAGAACAGAATTATTCAGAAGAGTCTAATAATGCACAAAAACTTAAGTTAGTGTCAGAGCCAACTTTTCCTGTGGAAGCACTTACTGATTGATCCTGGTGGTCTAAAACCTGAACTTTAAGGGGCTACTGACAGTGAGGAAGAGGCTAACCAAAGTGGGAGTTTGGATCAAAGCCCTCTTCCACAAAGTCAGGACCACCAAAGGTCAATATTCTCCATGGGCGAACTAGAAACAGCCTCTACATACGCATACACTCTCAGCCTTAACATTGTGTGCAAAGGAAAAATTTGAAGAAAAAAAATGTCTTTAATAAGAAGTCCTCAAATAAGTCTGCATTCTCATGATTTGAGAACCAAAAGCCACATAGTCCATGTATTTAGAAACCCTAAGCCAAGAGTAATTTGAGTACTCCCAGAAGGCTGGCATAAAAAGAAAATTCACTGTAGAAGAATTAATTTTGCATGCAAAATCAAAGGAAATTCTCAGAGATAATTTTCTAAGATACAGAAGTTCATGACCAAAATAATCAAAACTGAGAAGAAAACAAACATGATAAATAAAAGCAGGCAAACAAAACAAGTAGTAGATTAAGACAATAAAGAATAGATATTGGAATAATCAGATGTAGAATATTAAATAATTATGTTTAATATGTTTAAAATAAAATATTGAAAATATTAAGACACAATACATTTAGAATTGGTCACCTAGGTATAAAACAGAACCAAATGAAAATTCAAAAGCCCTGGCTGGTGGCACAGTTGATGAGGCACTAGCCTGTGAACCAAAGATGGCTGGTTCAATTCCTAGTCAGGGCACATAACCAGGTTGCTGGCCAGGTCTCCAGCTAGATCTGTAGCTAGAGGCAGGTGAAAGGCAACCATACATTGATGCCTCTCTCCTTTTCTGCCTCTCTCCCATCCCCTTTCTCTACAAAAAATAAATAAATAAATCTTTAATAAATAAGCAAATATGCAACTAAAAAATATTCAAGAAATGAAAAAAAATATCAAAATTAGAAAGCAACAGATTAGGCTTGGCAATGGAGAGATTTAGTGAACTGGAAAATAGAGTTTTTAAAAATTATGAAACACTGCTGAGAGAGACAAAAGGAAAATATGAAGTAGAAGATAAAATACATGGATATAGTGAGACAGTCTGCCATACTCAGTCCATTGATAAACTCTAAAGCAAATATGAACAGTAACATCTGCAAAATTGAGGTCAACCTCAAAAGCTGCCCTTTGCTATTCAGATTATTAATATTACAAGAGTGTGGATGCATGATGAGTCCCAAAACTGAGAGTAAAAACTGCCAAATTAAGACAAAAAGTAGATAAAAGTAAAAATATGATCATTCTTTTCTTTCTTTCCAGCCAAATTCATAGTATCACATTAATGTAATTCCCAAAAAAGAAGGAAATTGGGTCTTGGAAGCACATATCTAAAAATAAACTTGCAATGGACCCAAGGAATAGAGGGTGGTAGGTTGTCCAGAAGTAGCATTATTTCTTATTCCCTCTGCTCATATAACCCAATTAGAATAATCTAGAAAATAAATATGTCCCCCTTCCCTTCTCTTCAGAAGTGGCCAAAGACCTGTCTCTAAGAGAAAGTCTGAGAAGCCCAACTGTGTGCTGTGGTTGTGGATATTCTTGGATAGAAATAATGACACTGAAGAGCAGAAGTAGACAGACTTTTCCACTAAAGGACCAGATAGGAAATATTTTAGACCTAAGGGTTATATGGTTGGTTTCACAACTACTAAACTTTGCTACTATAGGGCAAAAGCAGCCATATATAGTACATAAATGAATCAGAATGGCTGCATTCCAATGAAACTTTAATTACAAAGTCAGATGGTAGACTGTAGTTTGCTGTGAAATATTATTTATCCGAAAGTACAAATATCGGCAGCATTCAAGAAATGGAACTGTTCTAAAATGATATGTTTAATGACCATTTGTTTTTAAACTCATACCATTATGATAATTGAGGGAAAATGTGCTATAGAACTGGGGCATAATGATAGTACAAAGGTCCCAGAAATACAACCCAATGAGTCACATTGGCTCAACTCAAACAATATGCCCATAGTGAAATGAGGCGGCTAAGTGGTTAAAGCCGCAGACTTAGATAAATAATCTACATATGGTGATGCAAATTGTAACATAGTGAAAATGACTCTTTCAGAGGGCACTATATGTGGTGAAAGCCTTATATAGTCATTACTGTTGAGCTAGAGATACTTCAATATACAAGCAGAGGAGAAATTCCCAAGGGAGGCATGGCATCAGATAGCAGGTGACACTGAAGAAACTTTACTACAGTCTTTTCTCCTAGACTACTATTTAAAAATGTCATGTACACCATTTTATCATACCCCTAGCTGCATGTGAACAAATTTCCCAGTAAATCAGAATTTCATGATTTTTAAAATTGTAAGTACAACATAAAGCTTTCTTTTGTCATTTTGAACAAAATGATGGGCCTCAAAAATTCTCATTTTCATTGGGAAAATCAAGAAGACATACACAATATAATACTTTACCATAAACATTACTTTTTATTTTCAGCTAAATTTTTAATCAATGAAAAATAATAGTATTATTATTTACTTTGTCCAGGTGCTGTTCTAAATACTCTACATGTATTATCTTATTTAATCTTCATAATTCACTAAGATTGACACTATTAAGTGATTTGCAAGACATATATTTAACTTATGACAGCCACTTAAGACAATAATTTTACTTTACTTTCTTGGCTCTTCCCATACCCACTTCAAAATGCCTTAAATTAAGAGATTAAGCTCCAAGAAGATTTACCATGTGAGAACAAAAGGAAGCCAGAACAGTTGATCTTTCTAACCTTTGACCCATTGCTAGGGGAAGAATAGGAAAAGCTCTGTTTGGGTGAGATTCAATTTCCTGCATGTAAGAGTGTGCTGCATGAACTCCCACTCCCTCACTCCTGGCTTTGGGGACCCCAAGAGACCAATAGCTATATTATAGTGGGAGCGCAGGAAGAGGAGATTCACTTTGCTTGCCAGGGGCTTGACTGCTAAGCTTCACTCAGGGCTTGCTCAGGGAAAGAAATTTTGGGAGGGAGGGAAAGGTATTGGCAAAGTCAGTCAGAGAGAGCAAGGTTCAGGCCCCACTGCTACTTCCCACCACACACATCATGTTTCCTGAAAGGCAGGAACAATTGAATAGAAACCACACCCACAGATCTCAAGATCAGGGAGACAGGGACATCAAAGAATGAATAGAAATAGAAGGAAGGTCTTTTGCCAAATAGACCATGTTCATCGGAGTTGTAGGTAAGATGGCTCTCAGGTAGAAGATGCAGCCAAGTACTTCATGGAAACCAGAAATGTCCAGGCAGCTGCTCAGAGACAAGTACATCACCATCCAGATCTAGTGGGCTACTTCATCAGGAGACTTGTAATAAATGTAATCACTGGTGATGATCAGCTTAGAAGTATATACCCATTAGTCATCACTAACATCCAGAGAGATGTTCAAGAAAGGATCTGTTTCTCCAACACTTTTTCTACTCTCTTCCCTCCAGATATGGCCAAAGGAC
Organism: Noctilio leporinus; assembly: GCA_004026585.1. Taxonomy (NCBI): domain Eukaryota; kingdom Metazoa; phylum Chordata; class Mammalia; order Chiroptera; family Noctilionidae; genus Noctilio; species Noctilio leporinus. Next base: position 311,768 of record PVIW01000879.1, on the reverse strand, counting down.
AGAAGAAAACATTCCATACCCCTTTCTTCCACAAGCAGATCCCAACTGAATGCACGTGTCAGTTCAGATCCTCTAAGAAGCACATGGTAAAAGAGAATTAAATATGCAAATGGTTCATTGGGGTGAGGGGTGACAACTATGAAAAAGAAGAAGCAAGTGTGATGGGAAGAGCCTCCAAACCATGATGCTCATCTGGTACTTGTGAAAGGAGAGAGAAAGGAAGGATGCATGGGTGGACACAGCCCCTCCAAACTGCAATGCAAATCTCAGAAGTCCAGACCAGGCCAAAGGAGCACCTGAGAGTAGAGTTTGCCCATCAGAAGAGTCCTGTGTTGAGAAAGTTTGGCTCAGCTCCAGTGTACCTGCCATGCTCAGTTATTGGCTTACAGCAGCCCAGGGACCATGTAGCATCCTTGTCATGGACAAATCAATGGGTCCCAAAGGTATAGTATATGGAGGCCATCTGCTGACCATTCTCTTTGTAACATGTTCTCACTTCAAGAAAAATGTGAGCAACACATTCCATTAGCTGCCACAAGATCTAGTAAATCTATTCTGAAATAATGGTGTGGGCTTCATTCTTGGATATTAGAGAGAAATCACAAAGACTTTGCTTCAAGCCAGGATTAATAAGATCAACCTTTCTCATTCAGCAGGTTATTAAAAACAGACATTTAAAAAAACAACAAGGATACCTGGTCCATCTGCTCTACATCCACTCTTTTCCATATTCACGTTCTCCTATCTCCCTCCTTCCTCTCACGATTCAACCACATGCCTGTCCTATCAGCACCTGCCTGGGATCAGGACCACCTTTAGACAAAAGGCAATGTAGAAAAATTTTAAGTACAGTTTGGACATAGCTTTTTATAGTTGACAAAAAGAATGTGTGATGGGTTTTTTTTTGGTTTTTGGGGGGGGGGTTTTGTTTTGTTTTGTTTTGTTTTTGCCTGGTTTCTGTCTTAGCATCTCGTTCTTATTAAAAGAGTAAAAATGTGGTCAATGAAGAATTGCCCCTAATTCGGGACAGACCACAAATCAAGCACAAAATGGTATAAGTAGCTATAAGAATATCACTGAACTTAATCTAAGAGGCCAGAGGAGGTTTATTTGAGGAAATGGCTCAGAGTTAAGATCTAAAAATGGAAGGGAAGAACATAAATAAATACAAACATACATACATAAAATGGAATGGAAGAACATCCAAGCAGAAGAATCAATATGTACTAAGACTCTGAGTGGTAGGGATAGAGGTGTAAGATGAGAATAAACAGGTATATGAAAGCCAGATCTTCTCACATGAGTTTTCTTTATCCTAAGGGTAACAGCAGGGTTTCCATCAGAGGATTGGGATGGGAGAATGATGATACATTCAGATTCATAATTTGGAAAAAAAATTTATCTGGATGAAAAATGGACAATCGATTGAAGGATGCATGAGATGATGCTCAGAGATATTTAGGAGTTTTTTGTTTGTTTGTTTATTTGTTTTTGAAACGTTTCAGTAGCCCGTGTCAAAGATGAGGCTATCTTGGACAAAGAGCAGTTGAGCCAAGTAGTATTTAAATGGAAAAATATCCAAAACTCGCTGGATTAGAGAAAGATGTCAAGAAGATTCCCCAGCTTCTAGACAGCACAAATGGGTGAATGATACAGTCATTTGCTAGAATAAGGAACACCAAAAGAGAATTAAGTTGGAGGACAAGGCTATGAGTACAGAACTAAACAGTCTACCAATTAGGAAGCTTTTAGTTTTAAGTAATTAAAAAGCCCAATTAATCTAACTTAAACAAAGACAAGAAGTTACTGACTCACCTAATTGCAAAATCTATAAGAGGGGCTGGCTTCACCAGTGGCCCCATTTAAGAATCAGATGATATCACCAGGAACCATCTCTCAATTCTACTTCATCCAGGCTACATTCTCGGACCTTGCAGGGTGGCTTCAGGCTCACACCATCACAATATGAGCTCAGTACAACAGGAGACGTTTTTCCCAAAAAAGTTGAACAAAACATTCAAAGTCAAATCTCTTTAGCCTTTATCATCTTCATTTGTGCACATGCCCAGCCCTGAACCAATTGCTGTTGTTAGGGTCATAAAATATATTGTTTCAATCTTGGAGCCTGAGACTTCAGTCATCTTCAAAAAGTTCATGGCTGAAAATGGAGGAGAGTTACATATTATAAAAACAAAATCATATCTCTTTGCCACAAAGAGGATAAGTAGATGTGGGGTAGTGAAAACAAAGTACAACCAGTTTTTGCAACTGAAAAATATTTTCTGAGATTAACAACAAGCAGAATGTGCTCAAGAAAGTCAAAGTTTCATTGATGCAGAAGGAGTACTTGAAATCAACTTCAAGCAGTGGCAGAGGCCAACAGTATGGGTTTTCAGTAACAACAGGCTCAATACAAAAACAGACTATATAGGGAAAAAAAGCAACATAAAATAATTCCAAGAGAATCTATTTTTTGGTGAAGATTATGTAGACAGTGCATCAGGTGTTTTGCTGTGAAATAATCAGAATTATTTTTTTCTATTTATGGGTAATTCACATCACATGATGCAAGTTCAGTAAGTCTCATTTTTCTATTTTATAAGTATTATTCCAGCTATCAAGAGAAATAGGTAAAGAGCCTGGCACCTAGAATGGGCAAGAGCAGGAGTGTAGCCTTTTTTATTTCCTGTTCTATCACTCAGACCTATTTCTGCCTTGGATAAACCATACACACACACACACAAAAACTTTGGGGGGCTATCCTGGTATGACTGAAAGTAAAAATTTATTTCCACTAGAGGGTGCTAAGCCTCAAAATAATAATACAAATTAAGTACTTGAGATGTTCCCACTTTTCAATGTTCATTGAGCAACTAATAACTGAATGAACTGGGATTCCTCAAAAGTCACAGGACAAAGCTAGTAATCCCAGGGAGCAAAAATGAGGGAAAAGAGAGAAGGAGGCAGGGAGAAAGTGAGAGTCAATCCAAGAATATGCCTTACTGAGCAGGTGACCTCTTGTTATTAAATACAACTGATTCCTAGATCCTATATTACCTTCCACCAGGTAGAACAGTTCATCTAGACTGGCTCAATCTTCCATTGTCCAAGTTTCACTCAGTGGGGTATTAATTCCCTTCACCCATCTGAATTGCACAGATGTGAACACTAAGCATGCCTTTGTGGTCTCATGTCAGTGTCAAAGAACAGAAGGTGAGACTATGCAGAAAGGATAGCAGGCAAAGTGATGTCAATTTGTTCTGTGGTCCCATTTCATACACAGCTGGTTGCCCAGTGCCTGGGGCTACAATGAATTGGCAAAGGCCTCAGAGACAAGTGGAAGCACACGAAAGGTGTCTGATACCATGAACAATGCTCAGAATAGATAGTGCACAACTGAAAGGGAAAGAAATATCTTGTAAAAGATGTGGTGGAAATGTCTGACCTTGACACTACACATTAGTTATCACTTTCCATTTAAGAAGGCAACCATTTGTTCATTTCTTAGGTATTTCCTAATTGAAAATAGATTCCATTAGATTTGCTAGTCATCTAAGAATTTAGCTTCATTATTTATCTGAATTAATCTTGTTTACTTTTGCCAAATGAATGTCACATTATAACTCACTCAATGAGCAGAGCTATTTGTTTTTAAGAATGAGAACTTTTTAATTGTTTTTTCTAGTTGATGCATTTTGAAATATTTATCTCTTCTTGTGGCATTAGGAACAGATGAAATGGGAAGAGAAGACATGTAAGCTGTGTCTTTAAACAATTATTGTACAACACAAGCTTGTTTTCCATTTGTCTACTTAGTAAATCAAACAAATGTTTTATAGAAGACTTTGGCTGCCATAACAATTCGCATTCATTGTCTCACTCATTAAATAATTTTACATTTTAAACTTTCTTCCATTATTTTAATGCTCTTACAAAACATGCATCGACTATTTGGAAATTCTTTCAAATTTTCAAAAACTCACAAAATAAAAAATAGTTCAAATGAAAACCCAGATACTCTTTATCCAGAGATGCCTATTGTCAACATTTTATGCTATTATAGTATATGGCTGTATACAGCACAGTCCTTTACCCCTAAATACTTCAAGGTATATTAAGAATAGGAATAGTCTCCAAGATAATCAATTATATAATCTTCTATCTATACCCAATATTATCAGTTGACCTACTAGTATCTTTATAGCATTTCCCCTTCCAATACAGAACCCAGTCTGGGTTTAGATACTATATTTGTCATGTCTCCTAGGCCTCTTTTAGTCTGGCTAGTTTTATGACATTAACATTTTTGAAGAATACAGTCCAACCTCCTTTTTTTAAACAGAAAAGTCTATCATTATATTATTGTCTTCTGTTTCTATATGATTAAATTTATCCTCAGCCAACAAATGCATAGGTAATGTTATATCCTTCTCAGGGCATCACATTTTGAGTCCCATGACTTCACTGTCCCTCATTGGATATATTAGTTTTAATCACCTGGTCAAGATGTTATGGCTGTTCCTTATGTATTTATTTTTATTATTCATCTTTGAAATTCACAAGCAATCTGTGAGAATACACTAAAAGACCATACAAATATCCTGCCCTTAAGTAAAATTTCCCTTTAGAATAGTAGCTATTGATGATATTTGCCTAATCCAATCTTCACCATGATAGTAGCAAAAACTATTCTTTTTTTAACTCCAGAGCAGTCAGGTTTTTGTGGGCTTTTTTAAAGATTTTATTCATTATTTTTAGAAAGAAGGGCAGGGAGGGAGGAAGAAAGAGAGAGAAGCATCAATGTATGGTTGCCTTTCACCTGCCTCCAGCTACAGACCTGGCTGGAGACCTGGCTTGCAACCTGGTTATGTGCCCTGGCTGGGAATATCAAACCAGCGACCTTTGGGTTCGCAGGCTGGTGCCTTGTCCACTGTGTCACCAGCCAGGGTCCAGAGCAGTCAGTTTGTGACATTCTACCTCAAGCAAGAGCCCTTCCTTCCCCCATTTGCAGTATCACCAGTATAGACTGGTGAATTACTATGATTTTCAATGGGTTAGGTTTTATTCCTGTACTTACTTTGTTGCTTAAATTGCCCCAGATTTGGTCAGTCAAAGCCTTTCAAAGCTAGCCCTAGTGTCCTTGCAACATCATTTTTTTAAATCATTTTCTTTCTTTTTTTTTTTAGATTTCTTTACTATTTGGTATAGTAAGATGTTCCAGGTCCATCTTGTACTTATCCTTCTCCAATTCTGAAATCAGTCATTATTCTAGTAAGCCCTACTTTGCTTTCAGTGGGGAATGGTATTAGAGATCAAGATTTGGGTGATATGTGCATATGTCCACTCCTACTGTCAGGGGAAGCTTGGCATTTTGGCTGTCAAGCAGAGCTCAGAAATCTCTGTGTACACATGCATACATATATGCATATATACAGAAATATATATAAATAAAAATACATAGGCATCTAAAGATCACACATACATTCTTTTAAAGAAATCAAGCATCCACACTGATTCTTTCAATCCCAATTCATGCTTATAGAGTATTTTCTTGCTTTTTCATATTCTATATTTGCATGTCCCTACTTTCACAAAGAGCATTCTGGTTCCTAGCACCATATTTATTCATTTTCTCAGTCTTATAACATATCTAAAAGAGTTCCAGAATTTCTTCACCAATACTATACAATGAACAAAATTATTACAAAGAGTTCAGGATTTATATCCAGTTCTTGTCCCCTACTCACTCACCCCAACACACACATACCCATATATACCCTGGCCACAACACAAATATTGTGTTCATTAATTAACTTGAATTCCCTCTTCCTTTTTCTCCTTCTCTTTTCCTTTCTTTTCTATTCCTTTTCTTATCTCCTTTCTAGATTATAGCATTCACCTAAAACACAAGTAGATTAATTTGTTTCCATTTGTTTTCAAATTTAGTCCTCCTCCTTCTTCATGATCATTTTAATATTATGTATTTTGCTATACCTACCTTGAGTTTAGCTTATATCTCTTCTCAAATAGATTCTGTATTACAGACAGTTGGACAGTAACTATATAAAATTAAAAGGACATGCCCTGTGACCCAGGAAATCTACTAAGAATTTATCCTACAAGATATATTGTCTATGATATAAAAATATTCCCTAATGGCTAAATACCTTTCAGTAAGGTAAATCTTATTAAATTGTGATATACACTAAATATTCAAACCCTATGCAGTCCCTAACAGTAAGGAGGCAGTCTTGCTGTATTGCCATGAAAAAGAGACAGCTATAAGACAAAAGCAAGGCACAAAACAATATGCATAATATGATACCATGAGGTGGGGTGAGAGGCATATACATCTATATTTGCAATCTCCTGAGAAATCTCTCTAGAAAAATACACGTTGCATTGATAGCAATGAATTGATTCTGTACAGAGACAGGGTTACCACTAGCAAATAGCAGTTCTTTAAGACATATTTTAAAAGGCACCCTCTGAAGGCAAATACAGTAGAAGTATTCATTTCTCTTTCCCTCTTATCTTCTTTTCCCCCTCTCTCATCCTCTCCCTTCCCCACCCACCATGGGCTTATGCACAGTGCACCTTGCACAGAATTTATCAATTAAACTGGACATACTCTTTGACTCTGGCTGGACCAAAGCCAGGGAAAGGAGACTTACTTCTTTTTTCTTCTTCTATTTTTTAAAGAGAGGGAGAGAAACAACAACACATGCATGCCCTCAACCTGGACTGCATCAGGCTGGCACAAACTCCACTGGGCCACACCAGCCAGGGCAGGAGGCTTACTTTTTACTGTACTTGTTGGTTGTATCATGAGCATAAGTAAGTTAACTATTATAAATAGTTAGCCAGTTGGGTAGACAGAGTATCTTTGTTTCCACCAAAGGACTGAGAATCATTGTTCTGTGCCTTGCTCCTCAGTATCTTCTCAGATAACTCCCAAATCTACCTCTCCCTTCAGACCCTTCAATCCCCATTTTCACATAAGCAACTTGATGGCCCATTTGGACTGTGTTAACTAAATATCATTATGTCCAAAACTAAGTTTTTCTAGCAAAAAGTCAGTTAATTCTCCTGCCTTAGTTCCATTCTCTTCATCTTACTCAATCTAAAACAAAATCAGATTTATTTTCATTTCCTTTCTTTTACCCCAGTCCCCTACTCCCACCTCTCATGCAGAATAAAAAGGCTTCAGGGTTTGGACCTTAAACTCAATTTTACTCTTTTATCTACTTGGGATATCCAGGAAACTACTTCACCTCTCTTTTCTAACTCATAGTTTCCTCATCTTCAAACAGGAGAATAGTATGCATACCTACTCTGAAAGACATCCAAGAAGATTGCATGAGGCAGGTTTTGCAAAGTGTCCTACCTTGGTATGTGGAACTCAGTGAATGTTAATCTTAGTGAAATAAGCCAGTCAGTGAAGAACAAATACCATATGATCTCACCCATTACAGGACAATAATGAACAAAACTAACAACAAGCAAAACAGAACCAAATATATGAATACAGTGAATAGGCCTTCACCCCAACCACTTCCCAAGACCTGTGTGGTCAATCCATTACCTCCCCATCAGTTGGTTTCTCCAGGGAACTCCAGAATCTTTTCTCTCCCTCTTTTCTGCCCCCACCCTCAATGACTAGACTTGGTCAAACCCCAGAAAATATAAAGGATCACAGTGGGGTTTTTTTGTTTGTTTTTTTTTAAAGATTTTATTTCATTATTTTTAGAAAGAGGGGAAGGGAGAGAGGCAGAGAGGGAGAAAGACATCAATGTATGGTTGCGTTTCACCTGCCTCCAGCCACAGACCTGACTGGAGACCTGGTTTGCAACCTGGTTATGTGCCCTGGCTGTAGAATCAAACCTGCGACCTTTGGGTTCGCAGGCCGGTGCCTTAACCACTGTGCTACCAGCCAGGGCAGGATCACAGTTTTATAGAGAGAAGATTTTCAGGGGTTAAGAGACTGACCTCACCCATACATAGGTAGTCAGTTATGGTTAGTGGTAATGTCCAAGAGTAGCTTAGGGTAGGAATCCTTACTTTTCTCATAATCTCCATTGCCATATCCACCATTATTTAAATTTTTTACATAATATTTTTAACATAACGATTGATATTTTGTCAAATATATATATGTGCATATATATATGTATATAGTCAATAAAAGCATATTTTAAAAATTTTGTTACTTTTTATTATCCTTTTTTAAGATTTTATTCATTATTTTTAGAAAGGAGGGCAGGGAAGGAGGAAGAAAGGGAGAAAAACATCAATGTATGGTTACCTTTGACCTGCCTCCAGCTACAGACCTGGCTGGAGACCTGGCTTGCAACCTGACTTTTTATTATTCTAAACAAACAGGACACCCCATGTCCTGTCTCTCTTTTAGAAATACACACCTATCAGCATTCCTCCTCATGTCACATGTTACCCACCCCTTTCTCTTCTATTGTTTCTCCATTTTGTATGTTGCCTCCTTATAATCCATTTCATATGAAACTATTAAAGAAAAGTGTTCCTAAAGTGCAGCTTCACATACGTCATGTTCTTTTTCACCAAGACTTTCCATCACTTCCAGCGGCTCAGGAGGAAGCAGCAAGGACCTCTCCAAGCCTCTGCAGTAAGGCCCCAAACCAGTTTCTACCTCATAGGTTCCCATACCCTCCACTTTGGCTCTGGTCAAAATAAATTCTTTGTGGTTTCCCAAACTGCTCCCATCCTTTTTCTCTTACAGTTCACTCTTCCTGGATGCCTTTTATTACCAAAACATTTGCCTCTTGAAACCCTGTCAGTTCTTTTTTTTTTTTTTTTTTTTTTTTTTTGCTATAGCAGAGCTTTAATTATCAACCTGTCAGTTCTTTAAGGTCCACTTCCAATATCAAGATGGTTGTGCTTTCAAGATGGTTTTTATTTGTTTTAAACTTATGATGGTCTTAGTTATAATAAAAACAATAGGTTTTTAAAATGCATTTATTTATCAAAAATGCATGTACGTTCTATCTAGTATTTGGAATAAACTGTTACAGAGAATAAAATAACTTGCATCTGTCTGTAAGACAACTTTCACAAAAGTGAGTTCTGCAATACACCATTTCTGTGTAAATAAGTAAAATAAGTATCAAGGAAGAAAAAAAACTGCTCAATTTGCTACAATATATATAAAATACTATCATTTAACATGTAATAATTATATAAGCTATTGGCATACTTTAAATTTTATGTATTAACTCTTCAAAATCCAATATGTACTTTAAATATGTGTAAAATATGAATGTGTCTAAATGCAGTTTTGCATGTGTTTGGTAATATTGCAATTCATATTACTTAAAAGAGTAATTCTTTTTTTTTTAAATTTTATTGTTGTTGTATTACATCCATCCCCTTTTTGCTCCCCTCTGTCCCCCAAGAGTAATTCTTTAAATGAATTAACATAGGCATTTTGAAATAATGAAAAGAAAACTTTGCATTAATATGATTTGAGAAGCTGACAGAAGGCAGCAATTAAATGGTGAATTTAAAAGGGGGGGGGGGGGTGTTAATGGCCTTAACATAATTCTGACAACTAATAAAACTGTTAGCTCTTCAAAAAAAAAAGTAATTTGCATCTGCTCATTTATTGTGAGACCTAGATACTTTGGCCTCAGGGAATCCAACTTATTGTTGGTAGGTCCTAACTTTATCACCAAATAGCTAGGTAGCCTTGGATAAGTAATCACTCGAGCCTCAGTTTATCATCAATAAAATAGACCCAACAAAGGATATTCACTAAATAATTTCTATGAGAATAAAAATAATCTTGCATGCAGTAACCTGTTTGTTGATGAACGTGCTCAATAAATGTCTCAGATGAATTGGGTCCAAGAGAAACCAGATTTTAATACCCGCTCTTTTAATACCTTGGTCATAGCACTTCGTGTCTAGGCTGCCTTCCCCTTCACCGTATGTAAAGAGAAGCGGTGACACCCACACCCTCTGGCTCTGAGCCAACCTGGGTAGTTAGTCCCAAGCTTGTAGTGCCCTGGGCTTAAGCCCATACTTATGTGACCACTGGCTGGCAGGACTGCCATGGAGCCATGTGGCCACTCCCCCTCTCTACCTCCATCTCTAGAAGGACTTGCCTTAGGGACTCCGGACCGAAACAAACAACATTCCAGCTTGACAAAAGCTAAAGCTCTGGAGTGAAGCTGTACCCGATTATAAAAAGAAAAAGGGAAGCAAAAGTCTCCAGCCACCCCTGTCCTCCCTGTCCCACTCCGGCTGATGTGGCTCAGTGGATTGAGCTATGACCTGGGAATCAAATGGTCACCAGTTCAATTCCCAGTCAGGGCTCATGCCTGGGCTGTGGGCCAGGTCCCCAGTTTAAAAAGAAAAAGAAAAAGAAAAAGAAGAAAAGGGGAAAAAAAAGTCTCCAGTCCCTTTGTGCAAATAAGATCCTTTGGCTTGGGTTCTAAGGGATATTCCAGCTGACATCTCTCTCTCTCTCTCCAGCCTGTGTACTACAGGGTAGATGTCCCTGTAAAGAATTATAGGTGACTCGGGCCAACACAGAGGCACCCTCAGGCGAATCTGAGAAACATGCCTCTTTTAAAAACGATGTACCATGCCTTTTGATTTGCAAAGGCCAAATGTGTGGGCAACTCACTTTAATATCTCCAATCCTCACTTTCCTCCTTTGTAAAACTAGTATAAACTTGGTCCCTAAATAACTTGTTCTGCCTTTCAGTTATCAGGTCCTCGAGATCCTGGACCAGCAGTTTCTGACAGCAGGAGGCCTCTGGTCTAGTGACAAACATGACTTACGTCAAGCCTTGAGGAAATTCGGCATGCTTCACTGCAAACGGCAGGCTTATGACCACACAGCTGGGCAGCTAAAGTGTTGGCATGCTCATACTCAGTTGCCCCACTCCTCACACAGCTGCACTTAGGTTAATGACCGCAGGGAGTCTGGGTGCCTCTACACCCACTCTCATTTCCTCACGACCAGGCACTGAGGGTGTCAGGGTTCCATGCATGGTTTATCCGCCCTCCCACAACAGTAGCAGGAGCCTAGTTTACAATAAGGACAGACTTATATACATACTGGAACAAAGGAGGCTCTATACACCTTAGAACAAAGAGGCTGTATACCCCAAGGCAACACCTGTCTGCTCAGAGTGGCTAAATTTGTTACCCTCGGGGCTCAGTTTTCCTGGGCTCTGGGGACAAGATTAGCTTCAAGGCTGTCTCCCTAGCTGACCCAGTGGGAAGGTCCAGCCATGCATAGACATCAAGTCTCCTCAGGCCTGACACCAGTGTTACAGGCAAGAGTAGAATCCTGGAAAGAATATGGGCTTGTGAGCACACAGACTTGCTTCAAATACCATTCTTGCCATTTACAAGAACCTGGGAAAGTTTTCTAAGTTCACCTGCAAAATGAAGATATAAAACATATTCACATCACAGGATTTTTTCTGAGACTGAAAGTAGCACATAGAGGTACTCAGTAATGTCCATTCCTATTGATGATTATAAAAATACAAAACAGCATGATTCCAAGTCATTAAAAATCTGTACACATGCATAAAAATAGATCAATATCAAACTCAGCATTTATTTCTAGTGATGAAAATTCAAGTGATTATTTTCTTCTTTATAGTTATCTGTAGTCTCTAATTTTTTTAAATGAAACTTCATTACCATTGTTACTTTTGTGTTATGTGAGAATATATATAACATAAGATCAACAATTTTAACCATTTTTATTATACATTTCTGTGACATTATGTATGGTCACACTGTTGTATAACTATCCAATTCCAGATCCCTCTTGTCATCCTAAACTAAAGCTCTGTACCCATTAAATCATAACTCTCCACCTCTCCTCCCCCTGCCCATGATAACCACTATTCTCCTTTCTGTCTCTGTTTACTCTTCTAGGCATCTCATATAAGTAGAATCATACAATATTTGCCCTTTAATATCTGGCTTATTCCTTATTTCACTTAGCATAGCATAATGTCATCAATGTCCATCCATGTTGTGGCATGTTATCAGAACTTCCTTTCTTAAGGTTGAAAGACCATATACATATATATATGGTCTGTCCAGAACATATCCAGCCATGTAATATGAAAAATAGGGACATTTATTGAAGAAGATACAAGATACAAGAAACATTATGCACAGCACAAGAAGGTAAACAGAGGTGAATCCTAGTCCCCTTTAAAGTAAACACTTTGGGATCTCACATAGTTCTCCCAATCACCATCAGTTGCCCTGTGCCCTGTTGGATTTTCCTGAATCTCATCAATGGTCTGAAATTTCTTCCCTTTCAAAGGTGATTCTAGTTTTGGGAAAAGCCAGAAATAGCAGGGCACTAAATCTGGGCTGTAGGGGGGCTGAGTCACCTGGGTGATTTGACATTTTGCCAAAAAAAAAAAATCCGCATGAGATATGAGGCATGAGCAGGCATATTGTCATGATGAAGCTGTTAATCACCGACAGCCCATAGCTATAGCCTTCTGAATCATCCAAGTAGTTTCCACTGAGGAATGTTCAAGCTTAACACAAAATTTGATGCAGATTCGTTGCTCTACTTGCTCAGTCATTTTGAATGTGAAGGCCATGCGGTACACATGCTCACTCAATGGCATCTACCGCCGCCACTGGTCTTTGTTCACACATGCACATTCCAGTCCGCTCTTCCTGTCTGCTAGGTTATATCGCTGTCTCTCAAACCATTCTTGTTATATTAACAATGGTTTTTCCAGACAGACTACACACACACACACACACACACACACACACACATACATACACATATATATGTATTTATACATAATATATCACATTTTTGTTTATCCATCAGTGGATATTTGAATTGTTTCTACTTTCTCACTATTGTGAATAACATGGGTATACAAATGTCTGTTCCAGTCTCTGCTTTCAGTTTTTTGGGGTACATACCCAGAAGTAAGATTGCTAAGTCCTATGGTATTCTATGTTTAATTTTTTGAGAAAATGCCATATTGCTTTCCATAGCAACTACACCATTTCACATTCCAGAAGGGGTTTTTCTTTTAATAATGGCCATCTTAATGGGTGTAAAGTGACGTCTCATTGTGGTTGTTACATTCATTTAATGTGTTGATTTGCATTTCTGTAATGATTAGTGATGCTGAGCCTCTTTCTATGTTGCATTTTTGTTTGGTTGTTTTTTAAAGACTTTATTATTTTTTAGAGAGAGGGGAAGTGGGGGAGGCAGAGAGGGGAGAGAAACATCAATGCATGGTTGCCCTTCACCTGCCTCCTGCTACAGATCTGGATGGAGACCTGGCTTGCAACCTGGATGGAGACCTGGCTTGCAACCTGGCATGTGCCCTGGCTGGGGAATCGAACCAGAGACCCCTGAGTTCACAGGCTGGCACCTTATCCACTGTGCCACCAGCCAGGGCTCATGTTGTTAAAGAATGAAAATATTCTACTAAATAAGTGGGTGTTTTATGGAGTAGAATATAACATTTGTACAAATTTTCAAGCCAAAACACAAGACTTCGAAGAAATTTCCCGTTTGCAGTGGACAGCTTCAGTCTACATTTCTAGATTCCCCAGGAGTCCTCATTCACCCTTATTGGCCATGGCGATGGGCCAGGCAGTTTGAAAAGCCTCCTGGCCCTATGTTCACAGGAGGAGGAGAGGGTGTAATCACCCATGAATGCAACAGCTACCTGACTAGACAGCATTTAATAGGACAAGTTTCCAAAGGAAAGTCAGCCCAAATTCAATTCAAATCAATTCAATAAACATGTTAAGTCAGCTGGAAGCTACTCTGCATCTGACAGTGATCAAGCTCTTACTTGCGAAGTGGGGAACCAGGCATTGGGTATTTGCTACTGACTTAATGAGTGTTACCCATGTGGAAGAAGAGTACCACAAGGATTTAAACTAAGAAGTACAGGAAGCACAGAACCAGACACTGTGCTGAAGTGTCAGGAACTCCAGAAGGAGGAAAACCAGGAGCTCATCCCAAATAGCTGTCTGTGGGCAAAGTGGTAACTGATCAACAGTGAAAAACTAAAAAGTAAGGAGACTGTCCTGAGTTTTTCACAAAGCTCAATTTATCCCATAGAATAAATCATTAGGGAGCAAGTATCCTCTCTTATAAGATGAAAACTATTCTTAATAAGCACAAGTAAAATGTGCAAACCCACCTCATTTCTTACCTTCTGTTGTAAGCTTTAAGTGGGGTGTGACATTTCAGTACTCCCCAGCATGCTAAGAATCTCTGAGCAGAAGCAAGTAGTGGTCTGCTATGCTGATGAAGGGCAAGCCAGTTGAGCTGAGTTAAGACCCATGGAAGGCTTGGTCTAGGCTGTATCTCATGGACTCCAAGCTCTTCCGGAGAATCTCTTGGTATGATATGTGGCCCTTTTCCCTATCCTCCTGATCAAGGCACAGGAATGTAAAGAGGCAGAAATCTGCTAATGTCTTTTGGACTTGTCTGATCCAACCTCTAGAAAGTGGTTAGCAAACTTTTTCTATAAAAAGCCAAATAGTAAATAATTTAGTCTTTGTGGGATACATGATCTCTATCATGCCTTCTCAATACTGGCACTGTAGCACAAAAGCAGTCTTAGACAATAATACACAGACAAAGGGCAGTGCCTGTGTTCTATTGAAACTTTATTTACAAAACAGGCAGAGGGTCAGAATTGGCCCATGGACTATAGTTTGCCAAGCACAACTTTAAAGAGCAGAGAGGAGAGCCTCATAAATCCCAGATCAGGCTCACTGGTAAAAGTAGATCCTGGTCATTTATAGACAGGAAACTTGTGGCATGGAAAAACATGTGGTTTTGACTTCAGTAGTAACAGCTATCTTCTGAGAACCAATATCATCATCACTAATAGAATTTTATGATTAGTTGATTTCATATATATATATATATATATATATATATATATATACACACACACATATATCAAGAGATATGCCAAGTACATCATGTGGGTTATTTTATTTAATTCTCACAACCATACTATAAAGAGATATAACTCTAATTTCTACTTTACAGATGAAAGAATTGAGGATTAGGAAGTTATGTGACTTGCTTAGACCCAGTGGAGACGGGAGTTCCCTGAGCAGCAGAGATGTGTACAGTTCATAAAGCCAAAGACATGGACTTTTGCTGCTAACCATGATAGAGGATGTGGGACTGGACTGACCTTCCCACCTAACCAACTGAGAAACTGGACAATCTAAGAAACAATCATTTGTCATTCAGCAACAGACAGAGCAGGACAGTGATCCTTACAAGAAGGTAAACAAAGAGGTGAATCCTAGGACTTATCAGCACACTATCTGCAGAGAGTTTCAGGGTTATAGCAGAGGGAGGAGGAACCAAATAGATCCCAGCAATTTAAGGACACTATGTCTGGATAGAGGTGCCCCTTGCATCCTTAGCTGAGTACTAATCAGCACATTTGTGTAGAGAAATTATTAATGCGGAAAAAACTATCAGAAGGCAGTGCTACCCAGAGGTTACCCAGGGTTGGGGATGTTTGATGCTCCTGCCAGCCAGACAGGGGAGTCTCCTGATATACATATATACCTCCTGAGAAAGCATTTCCTCAGTAGTGAAGCTAAGTCAGTCCTATGATAGAGGCTGTTCTGGACGTGCCTAACAAATATTAACAGCAAGTCAAAAGGATCAATTTGTTTCCCAGTAATTCAAACTGCATTCTCCCAAAGCCTAAAAGATATTTAAAAGTTTGAAGAAAATCCACACTAAACAACATACAATTCACTATGTCAGCCACCCAGTAAAAAATTAACAGGCATTATGAATTCAAAGAAGCAGGGAAATATGACCCAAAACTCATGGGGGAAAAGGTCAATAAAAACAAATACAGAAATGCCACAGATGATACAATTAATAGATAAGGATGTTAAGATAGTTTCTATAAATAATACTCCATATCTTTAAGAAGGTAGAGGAAAGCATAATCATGATAAGACATGAAAGATATATTTTTAAACCCATATGAAATTTGTAGAGATGGAAAACAAACAATAGTAATACCTAAGAAGAAAGGTCATAGAAATAGTAAGTGGCAGACCTGAGATTCCAATTCCAACCCTAGATTGACTCTAAGTTTGTCATTCATTGCACTATTGTACCAGTTTTGTAGCAGAGAAGACTGATAGAGAAGGTAAATCAAGCACGATTTTCTTAATTAAACCAATTGGTTCATACATGTAAGTAGAATTTTTAAAATTCCCCTGAATATATTTGAAATACCTTGATCTTTGCACAGTAGAGATCAAGGCTTAGTAGGCAGTTCATTTTCTGTCACAATCAAATAGATGGCACTGGGTGGGGGGCATTGCTACACAAGTGTAAATCAAACCACACCTGGGTAAATTTGCTTAGTTTTCTATTCTGTTGAGAATATGTACCACTTTTTTAAACAAACATATATCTGATAAAGTTAATTCATTGTACTTCAGCTCAGTGATTATTCAAATACTACAGAAATTGTCCTTGATTCATCCATGGCATAAGAAGATCAAAAGATCTTGCATGTATCCCCAGGGTAAGTCATCCCCTGATTCAGGCATCTATATTCCACCACAGTGTGGATGGAACTTACGTTTTTGCTTTTTAGGATAATTTCAAGAACAATATTTTCAAAAGCAATATTTAACCAGTAAAGAGGAAGGGAGTTTTCAAGTCACTTTGCCATATTCATTTGCACTTTATACATTGCTAGTTATACCTGACTTTATCTCTTCAGAAAAAGCAGGCTAGGAATGCATAAAATCTTAAAATTAGATGCAGTCTCAAAGATCATCTAATCCTCCTGTCATTTTACAGATGAAGAAACCAGGGTCATACATATAAATAATGGCAGAGCTAGAACTAATATCTCTACTGGTCAGACAACTAGAGTATATGTGGGAAGCAATAGGTTCACCTTTTAGATGCTTTCGGCTGGTGTTCTTTCCAAATGGGAACAGTACCTTCTGTGGATTACATAAAATAATGTATATTGCATTAACTTTACATTTATTTAGGGGATGTCACACAGAAAGGACTTACTGAATGGATTTAATGTTCCCCAGAACTTGTTGACTAGTATCCTCTCTAAGAAATGAAAACCAGTTGGAATCTATACCAAGTTAGAAAAAGTCAACCATCTGAACAGCCTAATAAACAAGAGCACCTTCAAAGTCTAGTCAAAGTAATTGAGATGAAATTTCAGAAAGGTTAACTAAAATATAATGGGGAGGGGGTGTGGAAATAGCTGTAGCCTAATAAAATTTATTGTAATCTTCCTAAAGGATGACAATGATAAGAGAGGCTAGCCTACATGAAGACTAGAAAAGATGATGAAAGAGCATGAACTGCTCATGTTGCCTCAATCTCTGTCCAAGAGAGGCAATGCCATGAGCCGAATGACAATAGCTGTTATTTTTACCCAAGAAATTCTTTGCCCTCTGATTCTGTGCTACCTAAGTACCTTTCTATGAATAATATATGTCAGGACAATATCATTGTCTTCTCAACCTCACTTAGAGTGAAGCTGACACTGTAGGAGGTAGACAGAAGGCATGTGAGTGTGGACATGTGTGCACACGCACACACACACACACACACACACACACACACCAAGCAAGCAAGCAAACCTAAAACCAGAATTTAATAATATGCTAAATGCCTAAATCAATCCATCTCCATGTCTTCATCTACATTTCCGATTATAGAGACCATCTACTCTCCTTGTTCATGTCTCCTATTTTGAACTGTAGTTTCTGTTACTTGCAACAGAATCTAATCTGAAGAAAATTGGTTAATCATCAGGACTTTTCTACATAAGAGGTGATGTACTAATCAGTCAACATATTTATATGGTCGACCTGAAAGAGTTTTCAAGCAAAACTAACAAATCAGCAGTAAGCTTTATATTTAGGTCACAGATGGTTTTGTTTAACAATTCATTTACCTATTGAGTGGGATATGTCTTCTAGCCTTGCTGAGTGAATCATTTCTAGCAATGCCAACAATTTCATATTTCTGAATCTACAAATCTAAGGAGCAGTCCCTAAAGTGTAACCACCATGATCTAGGGTTGCATCTTGTGCAAGCTAGATGACTATCTCCTCTATTCAGCTCCTCTCTCTCCTTTACAAAATGCAGCTCGCCATACTCCCATTACCAGTGCTCTTTCCACCATGCCACATGCTTATTACGTGGTTAATTACATCATAAGCTTGACAGCAATAAAACAGCATTTCTTACTTTTTGTTAATTTAGATAGGCCACTCCTCCAATTAGCATAAGTTATTGAGGTTTTATTATATGCATACATACATGTTTTGTTTGCAAAGTTTCATTCAAGAATAATGACTGTGCAGCCACCCACAGACCAGATGGAAATGACTAGAGACCATTAAATAAAACATTCTTAGGTCATTTCCAGCATGTAATCAGCAACAATGGTTGTGGTTAGCCTCGTTATTTAAACAGATGGAGGAAAGGATGACTCACTGAGTACAAGAATTATTGAAGCCTTAGGTATCCCAACACAGAACTTCAAGAAATCAACTTGGGCCCTGGCTGGTGGCAGTGGATAAGGTGCCAGCCTGCGAGCCTGAAGGTTGCTGGTTTGATTCCCAATCAGGGCACATAACCAGGTTGCAAGCCAGGTCTCTAGCCAGGTCCATAGCTGCAGGCAGGTGAAAAGCAACCATATATTGCTGTCTCGCTCCCTCTCTGCCTCTCTCCTTTCCCCTCTCTCTAAAAATAATAAATAAAATTTTTAAAAAAGAAACGAAAAGAAATAAGCTTAGGACCCTGGCCAGGTAGCTCTGTTTGGTTAGAGGGTTGCTCTGATATACCAAAGTTGTGGGTTCAGTCTCTGGTCAGGGCACATACTTAAAGCAACCAATGAATGCATAAAAAAATGGAACAACATTGATGTTTCTCTCTCTCTACATCCTTCCCTTCCCCTTCCCCTCTCTCTTTAGGATCAATAAGGGAAGGAAGGAAGGAAGGCAGAAAAGGAGGGAGGAAGGAAGGAAGGGGGAAAGAAAGAAAGAAGCTTGGAAACTGCTGAGCATGCCTTGGGAGATGCCCTAGGTTGGGGGTCTTTGCTCCCTGCATGATTGACCAGGGCTTGAGGTTATGAGAAGAGATTCTTCTTCTTTCCTTATCTTCCTTTCTCCTTCCCACTTTTTGTTCTTTCCCTTATTTTCTTCCCTCTTAAAAGCATTTATTGAATATCAAATAGGTCAAATACATGCCACCCACCATTAACAAAGACATAATCCTAATCATTCCCACTACTATTTCCTATTTTTTGTGGCCTTGGTCAATTCAATTAACTTCTAGAAGCTAAATTTATGCATTTAAAACTAAAGACAAAGTTGCCCTTGGTGGTTCTATTCCACCGGCTTGCTTTGAAGATTCAATGAAATTTGTGGGGGAAAAAAAGAAGGAATTGTTATTGTTATCGATGCCCAGCATCACCACGCCTTCCAGCAGATAATCACATCCTTCTGCTTTGCTTTTCAGCATATTTTACTTAATAGTTCTGTAGCACTTTAAAGAGAAAAGCATATGGAATTTGTTATCAGAAGAATCAGGTTTAAGTCGCAGCTCCACCATTTAAAAGCTATGTGACAACATTAAGTGAATCTCTCAAAGTCTAGGAGGCTCAAGAGATCATTGTGAGGTACAAATTAAGTTTGTTTTTTTTTTTAAAGAAATCAGTTAGGAATTTTTGTTTTTTGTTTTGTTTTCTTGGGTCGCAAAAACCACTTCTGAAAAAGGAGAAAATTCATTTTCAGGATTTATACTGCGTAGAGCAGGCACTGCAAGTTATCAGGACGTGAGGTCTCTGAGCATCAGACAAGTTCTTCCAACTCTTTCTCAACTCATCTCTCTTCCTCTCCATCTGTTTGGTTAGTACTCCCTGTATCAACTAATGGAATCCTGCGGTGAACCAATCTAAGTGACTTGGCAAGTCATTATGGTCTCTATGAAACTGAACCACACACACTCACACACACGCAAGGTAATCTCCAAACAGGATAAGGATGGACTAGCTTGGGGCCACACTGGCCTGATCAGTGGCCACTTCTGCTCAAAGAACAGTGAAGCACTATTCTCCTGGTTTGGGGGCTGTGGATGTGCTGAGGATTATCGTATGTGTCAGGAAACACCACTGCCTCTTCCAACATCAGGCAGGGAGGAATTGAAGACACTGTACTGTATTGAGAAAGAAGCAGCAAGTAGAAGCTGCCCCATGAGCACTCTGAGGGTATGATTAAATGATGTTGCCATGACTTAGAGAAATTAGATGCCAGTCAGAACGTAACTCTTCTCACTAAAAGTTTCCTTTCATTATGGCAAGTTGAGAAAAAGAAAGAAAGAAAGTTAATGTACATGTGGAGCAGTGGGATAGAAGAGGCAAATGCAGCCTACAAATTCAATATCCAGAGTGTCGAGGTGAAATGAAGAAAAGCAACTATGATAAACCTTCCAACCATTCCCATAGTAAAAAGTGAAGCAGGAGGCCAGCATTTTGCATCAGGTTTGGAGGAATCCAGTCTCCAGTCTCCTCGCAATACTGATGATGCAATTCAAATTCTGAGTATAAACATAAGCAATTACTACTAAGTGCCCTAACAAATATGCACAGAGTAACTTGGGGGGAAAAAAGAGTGTGGGACACCAGAGGAAAATCAAAGGAACCTGGAAGAAGATAAATTTAAACTATTAAAACTAAAACTCTCCCTTCAACAATACCAATCTAGTATGGATTGAATTGTGTTCCCCTCAGAAAAGAGAGAGTACTAACCCCCAGTACCTCAGATTACCTTATTTAGAAATAAGATCTTCACAGAAGTAATCAGGTTAATGTAAGGTCACTAGGATGTCCTTATATAGCCTGATATATTTGCTGTCCTCATAAAAAGGGGGAATCTATACACAGAAACAGACACACAGAAGGAAGATAACTTGACGACGTGGCCAATACGCCAGCTACAGGCCAAAGTTTGCCAGCAAACCCCCAGAAGTTAGGAGACAGTCTTAGAACAGATTCTGTCTCACAACCCTCAGAAGAACCAACTCTACCATCTTCTTGATTTCAGATGTCACCCTAAATTTCTATTGGTTAAGCCACCTAGTTCATGGTAATATGTTATAGCAGCCCCAGGAAACGAATTCCTTATCTAAGGAAGCTTACCAGTTCCTTAAAAGGGGGAGAAAAGAAAGTAGCCATCAGAACTTCATTGAGAATTATACATTCTTGTTGCTTAAAAATGATCTTGCCATATTGCTTTGATAAAGTGTATAGGTTCTCAGTCTCTAGTAGAGAGTCAATCTTTGAAATACCTCCTTGCAGCCAAGAGTTAGGAAGCTCACTAGTATCCACTGTCAACATCTGAACTTAGTGTGTTCTACCTGAGCATTGCAGTTAAGATAGTGGTAGCTGCAGTAATCAAAATCATAATTCCTCTTTCAAGCAAAATGACCCTTTAATATGGCTTTTGTTTTTCTATCCAGGTGGGCTGTATGATAGAAAAGCACTCTACAGGCTGTGAAATACTATTAAATAGCAAAAACATATATCCCACTGATAAAATTATTCTATTTTATATCTCCTCCTTCTAGACAAGGATAGCTGTATGAAAATCCTATAAAAATCCAGAGAATTCTTCTTAGGAACATTGGGAAAGAATACATATTGTTTCAGCAGGGAACCAATGGCATGTCAAAAACCAAGGGAAAATTCCAGTAACACCAGAATTATTTTCATAGTCACCCACAAAACCACCTCTTGGAGTCAATTTCCATTCCCCTTCACTGCTCCTCACTGATGAGTTAGGAGGATAGAGACCAGCAGGTATTCCTCAATATCTCCACTCCTCTTCTTAGTAATAAACCCACAGATTGTCATCTGGAGGCCTAAACATTTGAAATAAAGACAATCTTTCAAGCCTCCACGTATGTGTTCCCATATGATTATGTTCGGACCAATGCCATACAGAAGTATTGACTGTGGTTTCTACGCCCATAAAAAGGGAAGCTATAAGATCTGTATCCTTTTGTCTTTCTGGTGTTGGAACATAGACAGGATGGTTGAAGCCTGTAACACGATCCTCAAGTCATCTACTGAAAATGGTGCAGCAACATGATAAAGGGATCTCAGGCCTTTCCATCCTAGAGTGTATGTATGCTTACCCTGACTCCAGAGAGAATTGTAATTCTATATTGTTTACATCATGATTATTGTGGGAGTTTTGTAACATGTAGCAAAAATTCACCTGAACTCATTCCATGCTTTTGAATACAAAGAACAGAAAGCTCGTGTCATGGTCATTCAAAAACCATAGAAACTTACATAAAGAGAAATCTAACTTTCAGGCAACCACAAGACTAGTAATTTAGCAATTCAAGGAACTCAAAGGAACTAAATGCTAGCATTTTTCTGGTCTATTTCCTATTGCTTCTCCCACAAATACCTAATGCATTTAGCCTGATGAACTACTGCTGGGTTCCCGAACATGCCACATTCTTTCAAGTCTCCTCTCACTTAAACATGCTGTTGCTCCTCATTGCAATACTCTTTCTTTATGTTTTTTTGGCTGGTGTTTTAGTCAGCTCAGGCTGCCATAACAAAATGCCACAGGTTGAGTGGCTTAAATAACACAAATTAATTTCTCAGTTTCTGAAGATCCAGGGTCAAGGTCTGGCTGATTCAGTTGCTAGCGAGGACTCTCTTCCCAGTTTGCAGAAGGCTGCCTTCTCCTTCAAGTCCTCATGTGAACTTTCCTCAGTTTGGGGGAATGGGGGTGGAGGGACCAGGCGAGGGAGAGAGGGAGTTGTCTTTTCTTGCAAGGACATCAACCCTTTCAAATGAAGACTCCACTCTTGTGACCTTACTTAACCTCAGTTATTGTGATAAAAGACCTACCTCCAAATACAGTCCTGTTGGGGTTAAGGCTTCAATACATGATTTTGGGTGGTGAGAGATGCATTCAGCCCACATCTGGTAAACTCCTCTTAATCCTCTAAGGTATAACCAACTCTTACCTCTTTCAGAAAGCCTTCTAGACCCCTAACATAGCATTGAGTTTTCCCCCCAGTTTTCATACAGTACTAACACATTGAACAGGAATTAAGTAGATGCTTGTTCCCCCTTGTTATCCTAAGACACCCTGGAAAGCAGAGAGTAGTTTGTTCACTTTGTATCCCTAACACCTAGGATATTGCCTGGTACAAAGTTGGTGTTTAACAAGTGTTTAAGGAAAGAAACATTACATCTTTAGCAGAAAATGTGATCTGTGTTCCAAATGACTGACTAACAAAGGAATGTCAGGAAATCCATCATCCCCTGTATGTGTCTCAATGATACATAAACTCAATCTCCAGATTGCTGAATTTGGCATAGTAGTTAAGGATGTCTGAATTAAAATGCTGCCTCGAAACCTCCTGGCTGCATGACTTGATTTGATTACTGATTGTGACAGACTTTAGATGATTCTCAATCCTTTGATGTCTCTCCTAATCCTTTCTCCTTGAATCTTGGCTAGTCTTAGACACTTGCCTGGGGTAGAAGTCACCTTCTAGGAGTTTTGGGGCTGTGCCCTAAGACGCCTTGCAGCTTCTGCTCAGGCCTCTTGGAACACCTGCTGTTGGAGTCCTCAGGCACAATGGAAGGAGTCCAACTACCCTGAGGCCACGAAGCTATAAGAAACCGCAAGGTAGCCACATGGAGAGGCCATGCAGAGAGAGATGCCTGGCCAGCACCCAGACACTCAAGTTATCCCAGCTGTAGTTCTAGCCTTCTTGGAGCAGGGCAAAGCTGACGGCTGGGCCCTGTCCAAATTCATGATGCAAGAAAAGCATGAGATAATAGTAATAGTGTTGGAGTAGTTTATTAAATGAGGATAGATGATGAAACAATCACTTCACTGGGCCTTGTGTTCTTGATTGAAAATGGAGATATAGTCTCTATGTCTTGGCACTGCCATAAGAGTTACATGAGGTAAAGTTTGTGAAGCACTGAAAACCACCCACTCCAAAGTAAGTGCTTATAAATATTATATATCATTTTATGTTGTCTGTTGTTTTTTTTTATTTCTGTAGACCAAAACCATTTTGTTTTGGTAAAATTAATTATGGCTTGGAACTAAGTACGGTATATTGGAATTTTGATGATTCTTGATGACTTTTTAGTTAATGGGACTTGATTCACATTCTGTACCGGTAAAGTCACCTCTTGCCATGAGCCTTTAGGTGCAAAAGCTGAGGGAACAAACCCCTGTCCCAATTATTAACAAATCCTCTTTCTAAGACATCAGAACTACTCCTGGGGACAGAGGAGCGAGGCTTTCTAGTAAGGTTGTGAATCCTCTATTTACACCGCTCTTTTTTTTTCCCCCTTTTGCCTTCTTCCTCCTGGGATAATTTGACACTAATGGGCAAAGCTCTAGAGGATGGAAATTGTGGTCTTTTCTCCCTGTGCACCTGGAATCAGCTTCAGAGGAGGAGAAATACAAACATGACACTAATGGACTTCCCTTGTTCTCAGTTCTTCTCATTTCAAGACAGCCATCCCCTTGGCATCAAGGCTCCTCATTTCAGATCCATTAGTGCCTGGCAAATGAGCCATGTGGTTTCTCTCATCTCCTGCCCATAAACAACCACTGTACCTCTCTCCGGGCCCCTCCCTCTAGTTAACATTGTTTAACAGACTCAAGGACACAGTTGCGGTTCTTTTATTCCTAGAAGAGCAAAATGTGCTCATACTTCCTGTGCTGGCCACCTGGGTTGGTAGCGACTCAAAGCCAAGGCCTGGGCCGTTTGATGATTTCTATTTGGAGATGTTATTCACAGTCTGTTGCTGAGCACTTGGATGATGAAAAGGGGCCCTGCGAGCCCAGGACACTCCTGTGTTCTCCTCTGGCACAGCGAGGCACCTGCCCTCCTCTCTTCCCAATGAGGCCCTGGTTTTACTGACCTCCCCTTGGGCAGCATCAGGGCTCCGGGCTCTTGGAAGGGGAGGCCAAGGTGCAGAAAAGGGACCAAGAACTTAGACTTATATAACTAGTAGGCTAACTCACCTGATCAGGGAAAAATTATTACGTGGGCAGGACATTTAACCAGCATCTGGGGCAATGGAAAGTATGAAGCCTTTCCAGAAAAAAATCCATCGTTAATATAATTAAGAATTGTTTGTGTGACATTGATGTAACCCGACAACCAAGGAGGGCAGACTGGAATGTGCAAGTGGGAACAATGATGACTTCACTGTACTAGCCAGGGGGAGTGGTAGACGCTATTGAGTGAGCGCATGTACTGTGTGGCTGTTGCATTCAAAATGACTGAGCTAGTAGAGCGACAAATCTACATCAAATTCTGTGTGGAATGTTCCTCCACAAAAATTGTTCAGATGATTCAGAATGCAGCTGATGACTGGCAGCTTCATCACAATGGACCCACTCATGTATCATGTCTCCCGCCAAGGTTTTGGTGAAACATCAAATCACCCAGGTGACTCAGTACCTCTATAGCCCAGATTTGGTGCCCCACAACTTCCGGCTTTTCCCAAAACTGAAATCACCTCTGAAAGAGAAGAGATTGCAGACCACCAATGAGATTCAGAAAACTACAACAGGGCAGCTAAGGGCAATTAGGAGAACTGTGTGAGGTCCCCAGGTGCCTACTTCGATAGGACTAAGGCATCACTGATGTTTCTTGTACTTGTATCTTCTTCAATAAATGTCTATTTTTCATATTACATGGCTGAATTTTTTCTGGACAGACCTTGTATATCAGTTTTAAAACTACAAACAAAGGCCTCAAACCTCCTCTGCTTTACACTAGCCGCCTGATGTTGAGTAAGCTTTCTATTCATATGAATGGGAAGATAATATTTAGCCGGGAGGGCTATTTTGACAGTTGGACCAAATGAAATATTGCCTTTATGCACGAAAGCATCTGGGAGGTAATGCAGATAATCAACCATTGTCAGAAAGCACCCACTTCTCTTGGAGCAGGGTCCCAAACACACCTGGAATTCAGAGGACACTACAAACTATTTGGCTACCACTCCCAATAGGTCATCTTTCAGTCCACACAGTTTCTCTTCCTTAGTTTCTCCTTTCTTCCCTTTTCTTTTCAATCCTCTGCCCTAGTCCCAGCCAAGTCTAGGGTCTGTCCCTTACTTATTCCAGGTGCCTTCTGAGTTGAGTTCCTGCAATGGAACAAGACACTCTTGCTGATCCTGACTGCCTCTGTTAGCATAGCTTTGATATATTATAATGCTGAAAGGTCTGTCCCTGATATGAGTGAGAATATGACCAGATTGAAGGGACAAGAGGTGCAAGCCCTGACAAAGGGGCAAAGTACCTAACACATAATAGCTGTTCTATAATGACCCTATTTTCCTTTAATATTTAACTAACTTTTTATTCTAGCTCTTCAACCTACTAAACGTATGACCTGTGGCAAGTTACTTAACCTCTCATCCCTCAGTTTCCTCACTTGTAAAATAGAAATAATAGACAGGGTTGCTATGGGAATTTAAAATAAACTTGTGCATGGAAAACTCTCAGCTCTGGCTGGTGTGGCTCAGTAGACAGGTGTCAGTCTGTGAACCCAAGGGTCACTGGTTCAATTCTCAGGGCACATAACCAGGTTGCAAGCCATGTCTCCAGCCAGGTCCTCAGCTGGGGGCAAGTGAAAGGCAACCATACATCAATGTTTCTCTCCCTTTCTTCCTTCTTCCCTGCCCTTCTCTCTAAAAATAATGAATAAAATATTTTTAAAAAATGAAAAAGAAAACTCTTACCATGTGTTTGCTGGTATTATGTCATTGCTCATCACTTTGATTGCATTTTTGGAAATAGGCTTTCATCCATCCAGGTTAACACAACTTGAAACTGGAGGGGCAAATAATTCAATCTCTTCCTTCTCTCTCCTTAGTTGCTTATAGATTTTTAAAAGTGGTATCATACTGTTCAAATTGGCATTGGTTATGGTACAGGGTGGCAGGCAGGACGCACCCAGGTCTGAGGGCTCCAGGTCACAGAGTGGCCAGAAGTCCCCTCATACTGGCAATCTGTAGCATCAACTCACCCCTAGGCCAGAAGCATGGCAGGACCCCTTCCACATTGCTTCGCTGTATCACTCCCTCACCCTGGATTCCAGCAAGGCTGAAGGCAGCCTATTTTCAAACTGCTCAACTCTCAAGAGAGAAGGAAAGCTTGCCTTCAAACACAGCTCACTGCCTTTCTCCAAGATGAGCACCCTCCCCCAACCAAGACTCCCTGATTATCAAACATGTCAGCAGTATAAGAATCTTCTATAAAATAAGCAAACCCATCCCCAGGGAAGACCTGAGGGGCTGCTTTGAACAAACTGAATGGAGCCTTAATGCATAAATGGATACATCCTCATTAAGCTGCAGATGCCCTGAATCGTTGGGACTGTGGCCACCGAGCAAGAGGTGGGGTGCCTCTGCAGGTGGGGTGTCACCCGAGAGCATCATTCTCTACCCTCTGCAGCATACTGGCCTCCAGCATCTTTATATCCTCATGGTTATACCTGTAGAATCAAGCTTTTCTTTCTTTCCTTTGATCTCTTTCCAAAGTAAAACACACCCCTGCTATGCACCAGGTACAGTGCTTACAGAGTTGCATCAGGAAGATTAAGACATGCTTCTTGCTTTCAAAAAATCTATACATCAGTAAGAAAAACTAAAATCTAAAGAATTTCATAATACAATGCCAGGCTAAATCTGGTTTCCCTGTTAACTCTTTAATACCACTTAGTACTTTGCCTTACTATCATTTGTCATAAGTTAGAAAACGTATTTGTGTTTTCTGCCTTCTCTCACCCCCTCCTCAGGAGAAGCTGTGTTGTTTTGAGATTATATATGCTTAATATTTATTATGTATCACACACTATTTGAAGTGCCTTACATATATCAACTTTTAATCTTCACAACTATTTTAAGGTGAATGTCCTAACAGTAGTCTCATCTTACAAATGACAGAACTGAGACATGGAAAAATTAAGTAACTTGCCTCAGGCCACACAGCTGGTATGAGTTAGAGCCAGGTCTTAAACTTAGGCTGTCTGGCTTCAGACCTCTGCTCCCAGTTACTAACCTAGATGTTAAAGGGAACATACCAAGACTCCTTTTTTTTTTTTTTTTTTTTAAGATTTTACTTATTATTTTTAGAGAGAGGGGAAGGGAGAGAGACATCAATGTATGGTTGCCTTTTCCCTGCCTCCAGCTACAGACCTGGCTGGAGACCTGGCTTGCAACCTCACATTATGTGACCTGGCTGGGAATTGAACCAGTGACCTTTGGGTTCGCAGGCTGGCATCTTATCCACTGTGCCGCCAGCCAAGGCCCAAGACTCCTTTTAAGGTGATAGCTACCTCCATAATCCAGTTAGCTAGAGTTCCTTGAAAAATACTTAAATTTTGATAACACAGGCAAACTTCCTTTGTCTAGACTATGTATTTATATGGAATCCCTGGTGTCAAATCCAAATAAGGGATTGTGGTGGGCATAAAGGGTGAAGAAGGTGAGGGAAGTGGCACTGGATAGATCAGACAAAGAAAAAGAACACTGACCATAAGCGACTCTGTGTGTTGAATTGAGAAATATTGCTATCCTGAAAGCACAGGGCTTTACATTGTCAGATTTCTCACTTGATCTAAATTTATAATTACAAAAGCCAAGAAAATTGGTCTACTGCTTCCTAAAGAATACCTGCCTCGACAGCTGTAATAACCCAATTCATTAGTCCGTAAGCAGCAAGTACTGCGGCAGCCTCTAACCATCTCAACAGTTAAAACAGCAAAATATCTATCCAAAGTAAAAGTGGGTTCCTTTATCCAACTATGTAACTTAAAAACTTACTAGATTTCTAAGCTCTTTCATTGTTCTATGCCTGTTCAAAGTATCGCATGGAGACTTTTATCTTGATGTGCTAAATTCCTGTTGATAAGTTAAACTATGAGGTCACACCAGTTAGGTTTCAACCCCAGCTCTTATATTAATTATGTACATAGTTTTGGACACATAATCTAGCCGCTCTTGATCTCAGTTTACTGAGCTGTAAATTAGGAGACTGAATTAGATGTTTCTAAAGACTCTTTTGCCCTCTTCTGAAATTTGATACACCATTAAGCCTTTTTATATCTGTCTAATGTTTAATATCCATTAGATGATGTTAGAAAATAATCATTTTTGACTCCAGTTCAAATTCTATGAGCATTTACTATGATAAAAACCACTGCATTCACTTAGAAAATAAATTGGGAGTTAAACTTAACATTCAGCAAAGCAACGTGGTTCCCAGAGCATCCATAAATAGATGCAATAGGGACATCTGTTGAAGAGATTGCTGGTGTTTACAAATACCAGTGCTTTGCTTCTCTTCTGGGCACACGGCTGGACCACATCCTGCAGTTAGTTGAGGCCATCTGTCTGAATTTCTACCAACAGAACCTGAACCAAAGTAGCGTGAGTCACATCTGGACCTGAAACATAAAAGCCTCCTGCATGCATTCCTGGTCTATTTCCACATTCACTAGCTCAATTGACAAAATTTGGAAGGCGGAGAGAAGGGCAGCCATAAGCAATCTATGTTCTTCAATGACCACATGGAGCAGGATTCTTTTGTAGAACACTATTGGATTGTCACATGAAAGAAAAAGAAATGTTTATTATGTTAAACCACTGAATTCTGGATAGCAGCCTGTTCCGATCAATATATCATTCTTTTAGGTTTTTATACAAATATAATTGAGTTTTAATGGGCATCTCGTTGAAACTTGAAGGAAGGCAATCTTCCAAGATGGTTAGTCTGAGGAGTGTTTTGTGGCGGGGAGAGAGGAGTACTTTTTCTGGGCCCCTTGCATCACCCACCCTGTTCATGGTGTGACACTACTGTCCAGCACCCCATCCTGTCACATAACGCACAGGTTGCCCTATCTTTGCCAATGCTCTAGCTGCAGCCTTATTCAAGTCCACCACAGTTTTCCTAACACTCCACTAGCCAAATCTGCTCTCTCATAAATGCTACCTAGCTTTCCTTCACTCATTTTTTATAGCATTATTTCCAAAGCACTGTGATTTTATTAATTGTCACATTATTGACTAGTTCATCATCCCATTCAAAACTAAAAGCTATCTAAGGCAAGAAAACTATCTGTGGACTGATTTATTTCTCCTTGTAGTTTTATGCATTTTGGCTTCATGTATTTTGAAGCACAGTTATTAGCTGCATAGGTATTTAAGATTGTTATATACGCTTGATGGATTAACCGCTTTGTTATTATGAAATAACATTCATTATTCTTGGTAACAGTCTTTGCTCTGAAACTTTGCTTCCCTTTTTCACTGCCTGGAAATTATTTAAAGGCAGTAAGATGGGACAATTGCAGGGCTTACCTTATTTGTTGCCCATCTCTCAGAATTTACTGTCCTGTGTTGTCTGTTTCTCAACATATATATATGTCATTATTTTTTCAGCCAAGAGGGTAAATCTGTTTCTGTTATCCCTGACAGGAAAATTACAAAGTCTTTTTATATATCATCTCATTTGATCCTCATAGGAGCCCTATGAGGCAAATCTTGTTATCATTCTTTTTTTATGGTGGAAAAAAAACAGTCTCACAGAGGTTACATAATCAGTCTAAAGTTATACAGTTAGCAAAACCAATTGAAATACATGGACTAGATCAAAACTTGGGTGATGGGTGCATATATTTTCAGAAACTAAAATTAGGCAGATGCCTTCAGATTTACTTCATTATTTGTGAGTTTACTTACAAAATAAATCTCATGAAGATTTTTAAAAATCAGAATGCATTTACATAA
Source organism: Noctilio leporinus (assembly GCA_004026585.1). Taxonomy (NCBI): domain Eukaryota; kingdom Metazoa; phylum Chordata; class Mammalia; order Chiroptera; family Noctilionidae; genus Noctilio; species Noctilio leporinus. The sequence continues at coordinate 280,851 of PVIW01000879.1, read as the reverse complement.
ACAAGTATATGTAGTATTTTGCCTTACTTAACAATAGTTGCACTGCATGAAATCAGAGGTACAAGTTCAAAGTATATGATGGAAAGGATGATGAAATATAACCAATAGGACTGGAAAAAACCTACTCATTTCAGGTAGGAATTTGGCCTGCCATGTTTTAAAAATATCTCCTAAGCCAGCAATCCTGAAGCAAATATCCTTAGTATTCATGGAAAACCTTAAAAGAAACAGACAACTGAAACATTTGTGTGTGTGTGTGTTAATCTCATGTTGTTGGGTGTTCCCCTCCCACCCCTTCCTGTTGGGATGAAATAGAAGTACATTATCAGAAATGGCTTGGGAGGGGCCATCCAAAACAAATGATTAAATCTATGTCACAAACATGGTCCTAGGACACAACTGCCTCATTTTAGCAATGTTCTCCAGTGGGCTGGGTGGGAACAATGGGAAATCCTAGTTCAAAAGTGCCTTCTTCTTTTAAATCACCTATCATGATTCCTGGCACATCGGATGCACTTAAACAAATGCATGCTCCCTTTCTTTCTTACCAAGTTCTGTTTCTATCACAAAAGAGGAAACAACTGAAGGATCCCAGGCAAGTCTGGATGAGGAGGCTTAATTTGTTTCTACCTTGGAGATCCTTCCCCTGACACTAATTGATCTCTCCCTCACACTTGGAGGGTTAGCAAACCTCTTTTAAAACAGCAGCAATATAACACTCCCTAAATGGAATTTTAACTAACATGTAATAGTTACTCTTATCACAACAGCATCTCTTCACCACATTCAGAAGCGAATCTTGCTTGTCTGCCATCAATGGTGTTATCGGAAGGAGGAGAGTGTGTTTTCCTGTCCATTCAAGCTCCAGCTGCCATTAAGCTGCATTCTGTGAGGACAATGATCCTCGCCTTTCATAGAGCGCAGATGGAAATGTAGGCCTGCAGCATTCCAAGATTTTGCTGTCTGCCACAGAATCCTAGCAGCCCTATTTCTTTGGAAATGCCCAATATTTCTGAGCTGTATGAAAACTTTCTTTAAAAAGAAAACTGTTGTCTGGGTCCACTGTAGCCCAGAAAGAGATCCGAAGTGGGGAGTTGTCACAGCAGACTTGGTCTTTAGATAAATGCTTTGTGCATTTGTTGAAATACAAATAAAATTTATAGTCACGCCGAGTGAAGTAAAACTTATAGTTTCCCGAAAATCTGATTGGAGAGCTCGTGTTTGTTCTGGACATGATACAGGAAAGCATCTGCCTTGACCCAGACCCTCTGCAACTTACTAAAGTAGAAAAAGCATGGGGTTAAGCATCCTATAGACTTGAGTTCAATCTTAACCTGTCATGTTATATTATAGAAGTGTTACAGCCACATCTAACATGAAAAGGCAGCAATCTGGTCTCACTAAAATAAAAATGTATTTATGACATTAGTATGCCTTCTTTTGTGTTTTCTTCATCTCTACCATCCCCTGATTCATGGAATGTGTGATTTACCAGCATTGTGTCCCATTCAACATTTCCTTGGAGCAAGGTCCATATTTATGCCAAAGCTACAGTGGATGCTTGACTACAGGAACCACTGCTTCCCCTGTGTATGTCCTCACCCAGAGATATGTCTAATAGAACACTGGGCAGCCGTGTCAAAGGTTCAGCTAAGGCACCAGCTCAGGACTGGTCACTATCCTCTAGGATTCAAGGTATGTGCTGATAAATGGTAGATATATATATATCTGATGCTTTGCCCTAAATAGCAAGAACACATGGCCTGGGAAGTAAAGGGTAAAAACAGAACTGAGCTCTTCCACTGTTAATTTCTAAAACTCACAGAATTTGCAAGCTCTCTGATCTTGGTTTTTATATACAAGGTTAGAGACTGTGATTTCTGGGGACCAGCTATGTAGAATAGAATGTGAGAGGTCCTTACAAAACTTGAAGCTACAACTTACCTGTTCACTTTGAGCATCTCATCCCAGGGACCAACAGGCAAAGGTGTTAGTGTCTTGTCATGGGTAATCAATCCTAACCATCATGAGAAAGAACCAGAATTGCTACCATACAAAATGTTAGAAATGGGACTTAAAGTATCTTTAGGTGGTTTGACACCCAGCAAATGATCTATTGTAGCAACCACAGCCCTACAAGAACAACAAAACTAAGGGTCTCTACCCTTAGAGATAAAGATCCTTTTCACTATAGCGGGTAAACAACTGAAGGTGAGAGAATTCTAGAATACATGGTGAAGAAAGAATCTGACAGATACGTATTATAACCTTGAGATCAGCTGTAGCTGACAGCATGCTGTATTCAAGAAGAAAAGGCTACTTGTTGTGAATCTGAGTTGACTTGAATAGTGCAATGGTTGGACTGTACCATATACCACTTATGTTATCATTGCTTCAGGTTCTCTTGACTTTACCTGTTTCTGTCATTGCCACACCTGTTTCAGCACCAAGAGTCACTGTATTGACAAGCTGTACTCTGATTAATTTCATGGGGACATAATCTAAAAACATTTTACACAGACCCACACTAGGCACATTCTGCCAGTTTTGAAGGATGAAATGACATGACTCTAGCTGTACTCTGATTAATTTCATGGGGACATAATCTAAAAATGTTTTACACAGGCCCACACTAGGCACATTCTGCCAGGTTTGAAGGATGAAATGACATGGGACCTCCCAGGTACCACAACCCAGAAATATAAAAGAACTGATGCCCTAAAGAGCAAACATTTGACCAATGAAAAATAGGAGCCAATGCATAAATTCTCCTTCCTCCTCTGAAGAGAAGAAGAAGAAAGTCCACTGAGATCAGGTGACACTTCACTTGATATCACATAAGGTCAGCTTGGTAATGTGCCATTTTATTGGTTCTTCCCCTACTTTCCCTACCATGCTCTCCTTCTTCATTATCCCTACTGTCTAGGATTAGGAAAACCCAGGCTAAGGGAGAATTGAATTACTAACAGTTTCCTGGGGAAAAAACCCAGGTGTATAAAAAGAGGGTTATTTTTAAACATCTTAGGAAGAATAGAGTTAATATACATCTTTTCACAACTTCAGGAAGTTAGCCTCTAACCCTTACCTGTTGGTCCACTGTCAATCTCAATGCATCCATCCTGAAGACCTGACCCAAGTCCTGCCAACAGCAGTGCCAGCAGACACACAGAGGTACCTAAAAAAGAGTAAGACCATGAGAAAAGGAAATTAAAGCTAACTAAACATTGTACCATGTAAATGTCACATATCATCTCATCTAATCTTTATAGGTGGGTAGCATTATTATTTCTATTTCACAGAAGGAGAAAGAAGAGTTCAGACCAATACTACCCAATTACCAAGTGGCTGGAAATCAAATATATTTTTTCCAACTAATACAATTTCTCCAAGCTGAATTTTTTAAAATCATGAACCAGTGTTATGTTTTTTTTTTTTGTTTTTTTTTTTTTTTTTTTTTTTTTAATTTATTTATTATTTCCAGAGAAAGGGAAAGGGAGAGAGACAGAGAGAAACACCACTGTATGGCTGCTTTTCACCCTTCTCCAGCTATGGAGCAGGCTGGAGACCTAGCTTGCAACCTGGTTAGGTGCCCTGGCTGGAAATCGACAGTGTTATGTTTAGATATTATTGTTTCATGAACTCGTTTAACCCAGGGAAAAGAATGGTATTTGAGGAGGTAAAAAAAACCCACAAACTATCTTAGTAAAAGCACAAATTAAATACAGTTATATCTAAAGAAGAAAATAAAAGTATAAGTAAATCAGAATCTTGAAGTGTATTTGTCCAGACCAATGACTTACAAATAGGATGACACAGAACACATATGTATTCCCCCCACAATATAGGTATGTTACTGATTATTTATCAATATGCCTGACACATTTTGGTATCAAGCATTGCATTTGGTGGGTTATGCAACATGGCGTAGGGTGGAGCAAAACTTGCTGTGAACCAGAAAAAATTATATCACAGATTCCAGCAGGTGCCAAAGAAACAAGTATTTACTGGACGATTGAGAATAGTTTCCTGTGTGTATAAAAAGGATAGTCAATATTTCTATCAAACAGCAACAGTGTTGCTAGGTGATCAAGGGAATAGTGAAGATTTTTGAAATGTGAGACAATATTATACTTGTAGTTCAGACCAGTTTTGACTGCTGACGTGTTTGCTATTATTAGATGAGTCTTTTGATCCTGTTATGCCATTGAATATGCCATGCAGATGAAAAGTGTGAGAACTGATCTAAGAAATCTATTTACTTGACCGGACTTGCCATCCCACCTAAGCTAAGAAACACAAGGGAAACCCTACTTGTTAAAGCAATTTATTTTGTTTTTTAAAAAGCACTTTTCCCTACCAGTATAACCAAAATGAATATGACCAGTGAGACAGAGCTTTCTATCAGAATCAGCAGCATTCCTTTGAGACAGGTAAGCACTCACCTGAACCCAACTGGCCCAGAAACCATGAAAGGGGAGAAGTCATCATTCACAAAGAATGTATTTGGGAATAGAAGAGCTATAAATTCAATTCCTAGAGCCTTGGACAGGAATCAGAGCATCCATTAGAGAATGGTGGAAAGGGCAGGGAAAGCAGAAAACCAGGGTTTCACTTGGACCTGGCCCTTCCTCCATTTTGCTGAAGGTGACTTAAGGGAAGCCTGAGTAGTGGAGAGCACTTCTTATGTCACTGGCTGTCCCCACATCTGCCAGAGAGAAGAAACAAATGCTTTGAAACAAGTCATGACCATGGGTCAGGCAGAGACAGGAAATCATTACTGACCCTATGGGTTGGCTACAGCTCTTTCAAGAGAGTCAGCTGTAGTTTCCTTTGGAAGCTCTTACCACCACAAAGATAAGTTTCACCTGCTAAAATCCCTCCTTTCACACTGTTGTCCTTTTAACAAGGTTTGATGACATCAGCTCAGTATGCACAACCGGAATCCACATTTGGCTCCTGAGGCTGTCCGGGATTTAACAACCCCTATCTGCACGCAGCACAGAGTGAAAAGGACATGAATTGAAAGGCCATGAGGCACTGGATGAAAATCCTAACTGCACCACTTATTTTTTGGGTCACAGCTCCCTGAGCTTCAGGTTGAACCCAGGTAAATGGGGAGAATGATGCCTGCTTGCAAGAGTAGTAGGAAAATGATATTATGTAAAGGGTCCAGCTGAATTCTCTTATCCTGACTGCAGTAAAATTCAATGTCTTCTTCAAGCCTCACACTGCGTTAGGAATGTAGTCAGATATTATCCCCATTTAATAGAAGGGAGAAACTGAGATTGATAATAGGCCTAAAAGCTCACAGTCGGTAAATGACAGAATCAAGCGTGAGCTCTACATCTTTTTAAAATTCCTAATGTCTTTGCTCCTTCACTCTGAGATAATCATGTTTTGATCTATTTATTCACTCATTCAATAAACATTTATGCAGTGACAAAGATATGCTAGATATTATAAATAAAAGGTTGAAAAAATAGACAAACCTCTTTCCTTATAAAACCTGCATTCTAGTGAATGGAGACAGATAATAGCTAACCATGAAGCATATACAGTGGTAACAATGCTAGAAGGAAAATTAAGTAGAGGACTGGGGTGCTGAGTATTTGTGTGCTAATTTTAAGAAGCTGGTGGGGCCGAAGCCATGCAGATAATCGGAGGAAAGAATGTTTCAGACCTAAGGAAGTACCAAGCACAAAGGCCCTGAGGTAGGAACTTGCTGCTTTTGTAAAAGGAAAAAAAAAAAATCAGAGAATGTGGCTGGAAGGGAATGAGGAGGTAGAGGATGGGTAGGATATGAAATTTTTTAAAAAGCATGGGGGAGGCAGGTTTGCTCAGAGCTTCACAGGTGATCTTTAAGGCTTTGGAGTTTCCTCTAAGATGGGAAGCCAACAGATGTGTTGAGCGGAGAGCTAGCATCATCTTAAGTTTTCACAAAGGTCATTCCAGCTACAGTGAAGAGACTGTACTGAGGGCAAGGGTGAGAACATGAAACCGTTCACTAACTCAAGGGAGACACGAGGCAGTCTGCCTAGAACAGCAGTAGTGAAGATGAAGAGGTGCGGTTGAGTTCTGGATATATTTTTAAATAGGTTCTGTTTTTAAAGATTTTATTTATTTACTTATAGAGAGGGGGAAGGAAGGAGAAAGAGAGGGAGAGATACATCAATCAGTTGCCTCTGGCACATGCCCAACTGGGGACCTGGCCTGCAACCCAGCACACGCTCTGACTGGGAATCGAACCTATGACCCTTCAGATTGCAAGCTAGTGCTCAATCCACTGAGCCACACCAGCCAGAGCCCATTTGATCCCTTGGACAGTCTTAAGAGAAAAGAAGGCAGGACAGGGATGATTTTTCCCATATTTCAGGTAAGAAAATTGAAATTCAAATTATTTGCCCAAAGACACAACTGTTAGATGCAGATCTCCACTAAAATATGCTCTTATGGTTTCTAAACATAATACTATTTCATAATTTGCTGCCATTTATCGAGGGCACTATATACCTAGAATTCTGTGAATAATTTATGTTTAAGTGTCTTACTTAATGTATGCAACACCTGTGAAGTATATGTGTGGCCCGTATTTTCCAGGAAACTAACACTCAGAAAGGTTTAAAATTTTAAATTATTCGTTAATAAAGCCGAACTTTTAAAAATAATAAAGTTCTTATTTTGACTAAAATAAAAGGTTAAATAAATTATTCATCTGACACTCATAAGAGGTTTAGCCAAGATCAGCCTTGCCCCAGACTGGGTTACTGACTATCATGTGAAGAAGTCTGGATTCTGACACAGTTGACTGACTTCTCCTCCATCCCTACACTTTCCTCTCCCAGGTATTTTTTCCTATAATCATCACTTACGATCTTCCTACCTCAGGGCCATGGCTTTCCGGTTCCTTAGGCCAATTCCTTTTCCTCTACAATCATCTTATTTTTCAAGTCCCTGAGGACAGATTCAAGGCTCTTTTCTATCCTTTCTGTTCCTATGTAATTTTATGCATCCTCGTGGATTCAAATAGAGCAGGTCCTTGAAAACCACTGTTGCATTCAACATTGTTTCATTATAACATTGATGAGGAAAGAAGTCTATTCCTTACTGAGGCCAGTGTCCTCGTGAATTTTACATCTCCCCACATATGTGTGGGATTTTACAGGTACTCAAATATATGTATATCCCCAGTTTAGCCATCTCCTCTAAGTTCTAGATTGTTCTATATCCAACAGAATTTTTAACATATCTGCTTGTCTGTCCTGCTGACATATCAAACTAAGTATGTCCAAAAAATGAACATAGATTTCCTTATCACCCAACCCCTTAACTGATCATATGATAGTCTCCCTTTTTCTCTGAAAATGTCTGAAGTACCCCAACAGTTGCTAAAACCAGAAGCCACGATTCTTTCCTCTCTTTTACTTCTCACAATCTCTCAGCAAGCCTATTGGCTCTGCCTCCAGTATCTATCCTGAAACTCCCTAGTTCTCTCTGTTCTAAGCCATTCTCCGTTTTCATCTTTGCCACCTCATAGCTGACCCACTGCATACACCCACCCTCGTCCCTCTCCTACTGGTCCTCTCTATAATTTTCTTGAAAATGTGAGCCAGGTTATGTCAGTCCCCTTCTTGAAAGCTCTTGCTGGCTTCCCATAAATTTAGGGGAACTTCAAATCCCTTTCTTTCCTTTATTATACTCCAGTCACACTGGCTTTCTAGAAGTTCTTAGAATGTCCACAGTTCTTTCTTACCTCAGCACCTTCGCTGTCTGGAAAACTTCCCTCTTGACTCTTCACTTGGTTGGCTTTTGTTCTCATCTTGAACATGGTCTCTTACAAGAAGCCTTCTCTAATTTCTACTGTTCATCTCTGTCTCAGCACCATGCTTACTTGCTGTATCATGCTTATCAAAACCTGTAATTTGAAGCCCTGGCTGGTAGCACAGTGGATAAGGTGCTGGCCTGCAAACTCAAAGGTCGCAGGTTCGATTCCCCAGCCAGGGCACAAAACAAGGTTGCAAGCCAGGTCTCCAGTCAGGTCTGCGGCTGGAGGCAGGTGAAAAGCAACCATACACTGATGTCTCTCTCCCTCTCTGCCTCTCTCCCTTCCCTTCTTTCTAAAAATAATGAAATAAAATCTTTAAAAAAAAAAAACCTATAATTTTCTTATTTATTGTTTGTTTGTTTGACCCCACATGAGGTCAGAGTGTTGTTTGTCTTATCTCCCTGTCAGGATACAATGTCTGCAATATATGTATTCTCAATACACAGAGCTCAGTAGATATTTACTGAGCAAATGAAAGAATGAATGAATTAATAAATCTCAATTTCAATTATGCAGATTCCATTCCCATAAATATTATATCTTACTTAGATTTATCCCCTGTTCTGCGCTGTGCAAACTCAGGGAGGAATCCTGTGATGAAGTCAAATAGAAATGAGCTGTGATCAGGCTGTCATTTCTATTATATAAGAACAAAGAACAAACTACATTGACCCCAAAGAATCCAGGCCATTAGGCCAGCTGCCGGAAATTTGGGGCTTTTCTATTTCCTTAGGTGCATATCAGACTTGAATTTCTAAGAAGCCATCCAAAGTATGACTGACTGTATATTACAAAATCCATTTTACTTAGCCCTAAACACATCATGCTCCATTTCAATAGTAGTCAGGTCTTCCAGGCCTTCATCTTCCCAGGTCTTCATCTTTGTCACCAAAAGTAGACAAATGTATAATACTAATTAACTATCTGTCTTATTAAGAGCCTACTCTATTACAAGTAATGCCAGGTACTGGGTGTTCTGCATGTTGTTCCTATTTAATCTTCAAAAATCCTACCTATGAGGAAGATTTTGTGCCCAACTAATAGATGAAGACTCTGAGGCTCAGAGAAGTCACATTACATACTCTTTGCCAGGCTCATAGATGGAAAGAGGTTCAGCAGAGCCTGAATGCATGTTTTCTGATTCCAAAGTGAGCATTATTTAAACTACATATTAAAGTCTTATGAAAAAAAATCATACCAATGTATTTTTATTAAATTATTTACATCAGTAGGTACACCATACTTTCTGATCAACTCATGAAATGTGATTCTCTTGAAGAGGCAATATATGTGTTTTCTGGCTCTGCCCTATCTATTCCTCTAGGGCAAAATCCCTTCAGTGATTCTGTCACAGGAAATAATCTTACTTCACCTTCTCTGAGTAAATAACTGTCTCATTGACAGTAGAGATTTCTCTTATCTGAAGTCTCCTCAAAGAGGAAGTGAATCCATCTGAGAAATGACTTGTGAAGCCCTAGATTTCATGAAGTTGCTACTGGAGGCCCTACAAATATTTTTTTAAAAGATATTATTGTTCCATTATTTTCTCCCTAGGGCTTTACATTAAGATTTCATTCCAAGTTTGAAAACCACTGCGCTGGAAAAAGTGAAAGAGGAAGGAAAACAGGAAAAAAGAAGGAAGGAAGAAAGGAAGGAAGGAAGGGAGAAAGATATAGAGCAAGAAAGGAACAAAAGGGTGAGTGTTCCTCAGAGTGGCTCACACAGTCAGCCTGACATCCTGTTTGCCTGGAAGAGGGGGAGGGATGGAAGCCTCCTTACCAAGGAATTTGAAAATGGATTTTAAAGTTGAAAGAGAGTGTGGAGCATAAACTCCTTCGGCTAGAACATCTAACATAAAGGTGAAAGAGTATGAGTACTACTTTAAGTAGAGTCAAAGAACTATAGACAGTCTTCCACTTTTGTAAAGAATTCCTTTAAAAAGGTACCCAAGTTGTACAGGAGATCATGCAAAAACTTGAGCAGTGTTCTATCCCCAGAAAGTAAAATGTATTATAAAATCCCTAGTTATACTTTAAATGATGTGCCACCAGCATTTCACATATATTCTTAGATTTAGTTCTGTAATTTAACACAAAATTTGCCCACCTTAAGTGCAATGGATGACTACTTGAGACTTTCAGTATATCTAATAACCTTTCACAGTCTGCGTTGTTACAGAAATCATCATTTTCAGAATAAACATACTCCCCCTCTGCTAGCCCTATTTATGTTACTTTGGGTCTGGGATATGATCCAAAGCCTACAGCTCTTCTTTAGACTTACATCCTCTCTGGGTAAATACCTGTGGTCCCATGGATTTTAATAATATCCGTGTGTCACTGCCTCTTATAGCTTCATTACTAAACTCGAGCTTTTACCAAGCTCCCTTACTGATATGTCTAGCTCCTTACCTAACATCTTCAATAAGATGTGCAGTAAGAACAGATGTCCTCAATTTGAAACATCCAACACAGTGGTTCCATTCCCACAAACGGTCATCCTTGTGTTTCATTTTACCAAATGACTATACACCACCCTTGGCTAAACACAGTCAACTACTGGAGTCATCTTTGCCTCCTTTCTCTTCTTCATACCTCACATGGAACATTGTCTTTACTTCCAAAATTTTGACTGTTCATTCACTTCTTTCAATCTCTTCAGCTGCCACCTAGTCCTGGCCACCATCATTTCTCAAACTGGATGAAAGGCAACAGCTCACCTACCAGCCTCGCTGCTGCTCTCCTTGTACCCACCCTCACACAATATGCTGTCTAAACAGCAGTCAAGTGCGTTTTTAAAAATACAAATCAGGCCATCTTACTCCTCTGCTTACAACTTTGGGAATGCTTCTGAGTATACTGAAAATAAAATCCAAATTCTTGACTACTGTCTGGGATAGAATTTTCTACACCAAGATCTTTAGTAGGTTACAAAACCAATGTATTGGGTCGGGATCAACATTTTGAAATAAAATAAAATAAAATAGGATATAACAGTTTTCTGTATTTAGTAAAGATACAGCCCTGGCTGGTGGCACAGTGGATGGGGTGCCGGCCTGCAAACCCAAAGGCTGCTGGTTCAATTCCCAGCGAAGGCACATAACCAAGCTGCAGGACAGGTCTCCAGCCAGGTCCATGGCTGGAGGTAGGTGAAAGGCAACCATACATTGATGTCTCTCCCTCTCTGCCTCTCTCTCTCTCCCCCTCTCACTAAAAATAATAAATAAAATCTTTTTAAAAAGATAAAGAATATTTCATGAAACTTCTTTTTCAGATGTGTATATCTGTAGTGGACTGCAGTGTAATATATACTTCTTATTATGGGTCATATTTTTAAATCTTAAAAGCCATTGGCCTACAAAAACCTAAACTCTGTTGGCTCAAATCTCCTTCCTAATCTTCCACTCTGCCCACTCAAAATATCTCAGCCCATTTAAACCACCTTATTTTGTCTTCAAAGAAAGCAAGGTTCTCCTATTCAGGTCCTTGCTCCACCTCCAGCTATCTGCATGGATGGATCCTTTGATCATGGAGGTCTCAGCTATCATCTGCCTAGAAAGCCCTTCCTCTACCTAATCTAAAACAATCCCAACCACTTCTCTGTCACATCACCCTGCTTTACTTCCTCATGCTGCTAATCATGACCTTGTTTATCTCCATGCTTGTGTATTGTCTTTCTTAGCCACATAATTCAGAGACCTTGACTGCCCTGTTCACCACAGTTTCCCCCACACAACAGCATCTCAATAAAGGATAGTTGATGGAATGTTGCATATTTCAGTTCTATATGTGATTTTATAAAATAGGGACATTTATAATGAATTCTTGAATAATTGTAGTAATGCTGCTATAAAAATAAAGATGCTGCTGCTGCTGCTAATATTGAGCAGTGTGACTGGCAAGCCCATGGGAGTGCCTGAACGTTTCGATCATCAGCAGATGAAAACCCAAATTTAGTGTACAAAAGGTAATGTCTTTAAGTGCAAGTTGTGAAAATGCAGACTGGTTGGCCTTAAGCATTCAACTGTTAGGGGTGTCATCAGCGTTTTTGTCTAGTTCCCCATGGTTCCTGGCAACAAAACCGATAAAAACTAAAGTATTCATCCTGAATTCCTCCCTTCAGACATCACAGAACGGAGTAAAACTGCATCTAACACCATCCATCTGAATAAAGGAAGAGGGACTCAGGAAAACAAGTAGTGAAAACTGCCAAAAGGGACAAGATGGGGTAGAGTCAGAGTGGAAACTGCCCCCAGGAACCAAGCCCAGACACAGATCCCAGACTTGAAGAAAAAAAGGCCCTGGTTCCATTCACAGCCCAGCCAGCAAACCTCTCCCAGAAGTTATTAGGATTATCGTCTGGATCTTTAATTCTTTCCAGGTGCCTGATCATAAAGGAGATCGTGTGCTAAGCTGAGGAATTTGAACTTTCTTCTCAGTGCTGGGGAACCCTGCAAGTGTTTAAGCAGGGGAATCGAGTCACCCCTGGGATGTCTCTTCGAGATCCCCCAGCTACAGTGGGGAGGGAGTTGGGGGTCCACATGTTTGCAAGCAGGCAGGAGGCTCTGTGGCAGACACCCCTGGTGAGATGCAAGCAGAGCCTAGACAAAGGCAAGGACTGTGGGAACCAGAGGTTGTGTGAGGGACAGACCCTGATTGGAAGCCAACTCCACCTCCTAACTAGGTACCACTTGCAGTTTGGGACCCCATGCCCCTGGAACCCTAGGGCTCCATCCTTTCCGTAAAATAATGGCAACAACTTCACAGACCACCGTTGAGACTTCCATGTGATAATGCATACAAACTCTTGGTGCCTAGCACATAGAAAGTGCTTAGGACATATTAGTCATGATTTTTCAACTAGGCACTACCGGAGGCACCAAAGCAGACAGACATACCCCACCTCCAGGGAAACAGAACGCAGGCTTTGATGCTTTGAAAACAGCCGCGGTGTCTTCTTCCCCGTGGAAAGGCTCCCTGCAGGTGACCCTGGAGCTATAGGTGGAAAAATAAACAGCATTTTGAACAACAGCGAAGTGAGATGAACATCTGCAATTGAGTCGAATGCAAAGGGCGAGTGAAACTCGGGTCCAGGCTGGGGTGAGCACATGACTGAGGCTGGGGGAAAGGAACCGGCTGGGCAGGCCCGGTTCCGAGTCAGGAATCGGATCCTTCCCCTCCAGCAGCAGCTTCTGCATCCTCCTTTTTGAGACAAGGCTCGGATCTTAAGCTCATGGGAGAGGCGGCAGCAGTCCAGGCCCACAAAAGGTCGGGGGTTGAGGGCCCCTCAGCCCAGGTTTTTGTCTGCAAACCCGGTTTCTGAGGTGCCTAAAAGTGTACAAATAGTGAAGCCAGGCCCAGCCGAGCCGATTCATTACCTCGCCTCGGAGCTGCATGCTGATTATTTGCTCTCCATATCACCTCTCCTCAGGGGGCTCAAAGGAATCAGCAAATCCCCCACATCAGAGCGACGAATCCCCAGCACAACCTATTCACACGCAGCAGGGTGGCCGGGGATTAATTGGAGGGGGAATGTTGTGAATTCCAGAGAGTTCTTTCTCTCTGCCTCACAGCCGGTGGCCGGGGATATTGCTACATGAAAGCTTCCCTGTCAGTATCAATCATCATTGCCCGCGCTGCTACATTCCAGAGAATGAATTGGCCTCATTTGGTAACTCAACTGGGGTGAGGGGGTGGGGATGGGGGTCTTGCCTGCAAGGTCCACATCTGCGGGCCCCACTTCTTGTTCCGCAGGTGGTTTCCAAAGGTAAACAGAAACCCAGGGGGGCCCAGGTTTCTTTTGCGGGTTCCCTACTGTAGTGGCCTTTGGTAGGAGAAGGGGTCCGGAAGAAGGGTGCAGAGGGTTGGGACCTGCGTTAGGGCCTGGGCAGCAGCTTCGATGGGGCAAAGTGTTGGCAGAGAGAAGCAGACCGATAGTGCTCCGGGGTCTCTCTCTGCTTGCTTTGCTGCCGGGCGCACTTTTCCCTTCCAGCCCCCACTCTCCTTGGTGGGAGCACTGCGGGCTCTCTCCTGCTGCCGTGCTGGATGGGGTTCCAGACCAAACCCCATCGGTTCAGGGTAGGAGTGCTTTAGCAGAGCCAGTAAAGAGAAACTCCAGCATCAAACATTCTTCCAAGGAAGCAGTTGCTAGGAGTCCTGAAAAAGGACAGGAACGAGCCTCTTCCTGGGTGTTTATCTCTGAAAGTCTGTAGATTCAAACCTTTGGCTAATTCTTACCTTCTTCAATGCAAACCTTCCAGACTGCCTTCCCCTCCCCCTGGCCTGAGCATTTCTCTGCTATTGTCCTAGTCCCTCCCTCTGCCCTTTTGCAGAACTTCCTGAAACTCCCAAGTCTGGAGCTCCAAGAAGCACCCTGGGAATCCAGAAGTCCTGGCATCTGTTCAGGGTGCGAGTGGAGGTGCTGAACCTGATGGTCCTGAGGGAAGCCCCAGGCTAGGCCCTGCCCAGCTGCCCTGAGGCCAGCTGCTGGCTGTCTCACTTCCTGCGCCCTAAAATGAATGATAATAATTACTCTGCCTCCCTCATTGGCCTGTGTAGAGTATACCAGGAGAGATTAAAATGTACTGTTGACCCTGAGACAGAATATGCCTGTCAAAAAGGACTCCTTGTGGTTAAGTGGGCCCAAATTGATCATTGGAGTCTAGCAAGTGTGTGGTTTACAGGGAGCCTCTCACACTTTGCATTTCAGGGAAAAGCCAGAGACTGGGCTTCCAAGCCTCTTACACTGTGTTCTTGCCTACAGAGCCAACCTTTACAAAGGAGTTTTTGGAATTGTATTTCAACCAAAGAGCTGAGACCTGCCTCCATCCATTTGGAGCAGAGCAGCTACAGCCCTTTTTGCATCTCCAACCATCACAGCTACTTCATACTGACCAATCAGGATGTACAGTTCTGAACACGACAGTGCTGTGCGGGTCAGTCAAACAGTGCAAATTTGGGGGTTTTTTTCTTCATTTGCATAAAAAGAGAACAATCAGGAATCAGGACATATACTTTCTGTATATCATCAGCCTCCTCTTTGTCTTAGGGGAGCTCACTTTGTTTCCTCCAGAGGCTCTTTCCTTACTTTGCAAACTGTTCACCTGAATAAAGTCTCTTCTTTTATGGCACAGCAGATTGGGGACTCCTGTTGGCACTGGATCAGCAGCAGTGACCTTTTGTTGACAGCACTTTGTAATTTGTAAAGCACTGAACATAAAGTGTTCTGATTATTAAGTTATCCCATTGTGCACAGCATTGGGTATGTTTGTAATCTTTATAAAAACCTCATTCTGCATGTATCGGCTACTATCTAGAAGAGTACTGGTGAAGTATGCCCTGGCAGGGGCAGAGATTAAAAAATAACAATAAGCCAAAACACACAAAAATCAAAACAAAATGCAAACATAAAGCTGAGTTGTTAATATTTTACAACATAAAAACAGAATAAATCCCCAGGGCATTTCAAATTACAGATGTCCAGAAGGTGACACTATGTATAGGGTGAGCGTTATTTTAGACGAATTGACTATTTTTCCTGGGGGTTTCTTTTCTTTTTTTTTTTTTTTTTTTGGCTTTTTTTTTTTTTTTTTTTTAAAAATTTTTTTTTTTTTTTAAGATTTTATTCATTATTTTTAGAGAGAAGGGCAGGGAGGGAGGGAGAATGAGAGAGAAACATTAATGTATGGTTGCCTTTCACCTGCCTCCAGCTAAGGATCTGGCTGGAGACCTGGTTTGCAACCTGGTTATGGGCCCTGACTGAGATTCGAACCAGCAACCTTTGGGTTCACAGGCTGGCGCCAATCTACTGAGCCACCAGGCAGGGCCCTGGGGTTTCTTCAACATGACAAGCAAGCAAGTATTGGCCTGAAAAGCAAAAGACTGTGTGATACTGAGCAAATCCTTTCCTCTCTCCTGGCTTCAATTTCTTCATCTCTAAAATATGTGCGTAGGTCTGGACTTTGTCGAGATCTTAGCCAGCCCTTTTGTTTTACGATTCCTTGGATGTCACGTTTAGGCATCTTAACTTAGCAACAGTTGGGGCTCCGAGGTCATTTCATATTTGACTATCACAGAATTTTACTTATCTTCATTCTAAGATAAAGGACTAAGTGAGCAACCAATCCACAATCATGCCAGCTACTTCGGGACACATAATTTCATGTAATAATAATAAGAATTTTTAACATTTGGGAATTCATAGAGAGAAAAGCATGACATGCATGAGAACACACCAGTGCAATGGGCACTGGACCTCCATTGCAATTAGCATGGTCTCCCTACCCCAAAATCCTTCAATACTAAAAGTGCTTAGTAATTCCACTCTAAAAACTGACACCTAAAAACCAGGGCCTTGGTGTTGCAAGATTCCTAAAGTACACAAGGTTGGCATTGCATCTCACCTTTTGTCTTGTTGTATCTGAACTAACATCTAGAGTTTCCCACCCAGGGTCTTTATCTCCCAGCTGGGTAAGTCTGCCTAGAGAAACATGCTTTTCATTTCTTCCCAGCTGCTGTCAGCTGGCTTGTCTGCCCTCAATGGGAAGCTTCAGGTTCAAGGCTCCGTCTGGGGAGTTCATCTACAGCCTTGACTATTATTGTGATGGACCGTTGTAATTCTCCCCACTTTGATCATGTCAGTTTCCACAACAAACAAGGCTCACCAGAAGCATTCCTGGGCTCACAAAGGCAAACACACTTGGCTTTGCATCACAGAACAGAGGGCAGAATTGTCTGGCTTTTGAGTCAAGGCTATTTTAACCCTTGATTGCATAAGTTTCCCAGTTAACGCGTTTTACTTTCGTTCCCTGCATCTTTAGGCATGTTAGGCCCCTCTAGAGACAGGCAATGATTTCCAGCCTTTAATTAACTCAGGATCCAAGTGGCAGATGCAGTTCACACACACTGTAGCCAAGTACTGGCTAAGGAGATTTTTTTTTGCTCCAAATGTTCTGCAGTGCACTAGGAGTAACTTCAGCTAATAAAAATAGCTCTGTCTATTGAGTGCCAGGAGCCATTTTAAACCATTTAAAATGTTATCTCATTTAATACTGGCAAAATATTAAGATGAAAGAGGGATTGTGACTACTTAAAAGTGAAGAAGCTGAGAACAGAGAAGCAAAGCAGTGTGTCCAAGATTACACAACCAGCCTGGAATTTTGCAGGGGTTTTCACCTGGATATGCCTGGCTTCGGAGGCAGGCCCAACACTGTAATGTTTAATGTCAGACATTAGCTCTATGGTATAGTAGAAAGAGCTCTTGTTTGAGAGTAAGGAGGCCAGAGCTTAAGTCTCTGTGCCCACCTCAGAGTCAATTTTCTCCACACCTTGATGGCCCCATTAAATGTGAAACTTAATTCACTAGCACCCATTGAGTATTTCCTGAAATGCAGGGAAAGTAAAATAGGAAGAGGCTTTGACAATAAACAGTAGCTATTACCAATTTTTTTGAACAGCAAAATAAATCAAGACTTTTCTCTGGGAAGTGTCTTTGGGACTGCAAACCATGGTGCCCTGCAGCCATGTAATCATCTTGCGTATTAGCCATGGTGTCCACAGGTGGGTTTTCAAAGTGTGGTTGAAATCCCTGGGGTAACTAATACCCATTCAGGTCAGAACTAGTCAGAACTATTTTTAATGATAATACTAACATGTTGATGCCTTTTTTTTCTCTGTTTTCCAGAAGCTACATGAAGTAAGATACTGCAACAGATGGAAGACATAAGTAGGTATGAGAATCCAGCTGTCTTCCATTGATAAACACATTATAGAGATAATGTAAAAGGTTAAACAATGCCACTTTTCTCATTAAACGGATTTCATTTGGGAAAATCTGGTTATTTTTAATAAAATTAAGTTATTTGCATTAACATATAATGAATATGTTATTTTAAAACATATTTTTAAATGTCTCAATTTAACTTGTAGTATTATAAATATTATGAAACATAATCCCCAGACACAAAGCTCTTTGGATGCTCAATAATTCTTAAGAGTGTAAAGATGTCTTGCAGCCAAAACGTCTAGAAATGTCTGAGGTTATTACAAACAGCAGGTCTGGAGTCAGCTGGAATATGAAATGAGTAAAGTAATTCATTATAGAACTATCTACAATGGGGAGGAGTAGGAAGAAGCTACACAGTTAGCAATCATGTATTATTATAGTTAGTAACTATGAACAGTTAGTATTTTTTAAATGATCAGCTCAAACATCATTTGTGATCATGACAAAAGAAAAGTAAGCAATTACAAAAATAATGTAGTAATCAGATAATGTTTACATAAATATTTAAAAAAAAAAACAGAAGCAGAACATTGAATTTCAAACACTGTGCCTTTTCATGCACAGGCCTAGAATTGAATGGGGAAAAGGGAAGCTTTTCTTTGGAAGTGCACATAGGAAAATTGATAAGTTACTTTATAAACTATTTTAATGGTATTCCTAAATTGCTTAAATAAGCTCTATAAATTGGTGATTATAAAGTTTAATGTTTTGTGTAGTCAAGAAACTGCTGAAAGTTTGGGACACTACAGTGTTAGTTCTCTGGTCACACACTTGATTAAATCAACAAGTTGGACCACTGTTCTGTAGCTATTTTACTAAATGAATTCAATCAATTATATGGCCATAAATTGTGACTATCAGCTGAGACCAGAGCCAAAAATATATAATTGTCAATTAGTGTGTTTTGTGTAGATAAGGCCAAAGTCTGTTCACACCTACACTAAAAGTCCCAATCTCATTTTGATTCTGGGAGCTCAATTTACAAAGAAAATGAACATTTCTCTTTATTTTAAGTGGTTTCTATGGATACCTTCTATGAAGCATTTCATTCACATCTATACAATTTAAGCTCATTTTAATTTAAATACATTTTTATTCCTCCAGAATCTGTATAAGATACCCACAGTTCATTTTCTGAAAACCTGTGAAAAGCGTTTTCGCACACAAAATTTTAAGTTAATATGTCTAAAATTTTTAAAAGAAAAACTCCTACAATACAAAAATTTATAATTTAGAGTTGAAAGTGCATTTTCATTTGCTTCATACTATAAAAAACCTGACCTGAAGAATCATGTTTTCAGATTTTATTTGTTTAAGATTTTATTTATTATTTTTAGAGAGAGGGGTAGGAAGAGAGGCAAAGAGGGAGAGACATCAATGTCTGGTTGCCTTTCACCTGCCTCCAGCTACAGATCTGGCTGGAGACCTGGCTTTGCAACCTGGTTATGTGCCGGGGCTGGGAATCGAACCAGCAACCTTTGGGTTCACAGGCCTGTGCCTTATCCACTGTGCGCCAGCCAGGGCTGAATTTTTTTTTTAAAGAGAAAAATATGGAACGCTTCATGAATTTGAGTGTCATCCTTGTGCGGAGGCCATGCTAATCTTCTTTGCATCATTCTAATTTTAGTATATGTGCTGCCGAAGCGAGCACTAATTTTAATTATTATGGTTTTTTTTTCCTTTCTTGGTTTCATTTATTACTATATTGCAGTTTCTTACTTAGAGTTGGGATTAAAGCTTTTTAGGCTCTAGTACAGTTAAAATTTAATAATAATTCAATTATAACCCATAGGTTTCTAGTTAGCGCAGAAATTGAAAAGAGGGGTGTTTTTATTTTTAAATACAACTTTAAACAACTGACTTAACATTGCCAGCATTTGCTAATCTAATAAGGACTTCTTTAAAAATGTCCTGTTTCCAACAAAAAAATACTATATAAACTTATTAGAGATTTGTTCTCTAGATACATCTTTTATTTTTTTAAATCTACTATGCAAACTTTCTATGACCACGGAACATACAAAAACCAAGTTTTTCCATATTATGATTCCAGGTTCCTGACAACTTTAACCACCACCCTTTCCTGCACAGACCATATGCCACAAACAGGCCTACTGAGTTCTCCAGGCCTATTGCTAACCCCTGGTCTCTGCTTTCACTCTTTTATCTCCCCCCTTGAAATACCTTCTTCAGGCCTCCTACTGTCTGTTAACTGAAATCCTATTCAGCTCCTCCCCAAAAGATAAGCAATGTCACTTCCCTTAGAAAACTTTTCCTGATTATCCCAAACAAGTGGGCACTCTTCTCTATGCTCTCATACCCTACACTGTGTTTGTTTTTCTTTTTTTTTTTAATTTTTTTATTTCATTATTTTTAGAAAGAGGGCAAGGGAGAGAGGCAGAGAGACATCAATGTATGGTTGCCTTTCACTTGCCTCCAGCCATAGACCTGACTGGAGACCTGGTTTGCAACCTTGTTATGTGCCCTGGCTGGGGAATCGAACCTGCGAGCAGGAGTGTTTGTTTTTCATTTGTGTATTTGCTCTATCATTTATGTCAAAATTAGAATCCTTTAAATTTTTATTTTATGTTTAATATGTAATGCATATCTACCATAATTACACAATTCAAGAAACACCCAGCCCTGGCTGGTGTGGCTCAATGGATTGAGCACTGGCTTGCAAACCAAAGGATTCCAGGTTCGATTCCAGGTCAGGGCATATGCCTGAGTTGTGGGCTGGGTCCCCAGTTGTGGGTGTTCGAGAGGCAACCAGTCAATGTTTGTCTTACACACTGATGTCTCTCCCTCTCTCCCACCCTTCTCCTCTCTTTAAAACAAAAAAAAAAAAAATTTTTAAAGAAAAAAGAAAGCACCCAAAGGATATTCAAGGAAACATGCCTGCTTCTGTCTGACCTTCCTCACCCAGTTCTTCCTAAAAGTAACCAATGCTAACAATTCCTTGTGTATCTTTTCAGATACAGTGTGTGTGTGTGTGTGTGTGTGTGTGTGTGTGTGTCTACACAAATGGCAGCAGATTTTCTTGTTTTTCTGCAGGGTTGACACATAATGTTGTGTAGATTGTACCTTATATAATAACACCTAATGGAAAGGGCATGAAGGCTGACTGCAGCCAATGCTTCTCTTGCCTAGCTGTATGTTCCATGGCCTGACTGTGTACATGCTAAAGAAAGAGAGTGTCGCCCGCCCTGGCTAGTAGCACAGTGGATAAGGCGCCGGCCTGCGAACCCAAAGGTCGCAGGTTCGATTCCCCAGCCAGGGCCCATAACCAGGTTGCAAACCAGGTCTCCAGTCAGGTCTGTGGCTGGAGGCAGGTGAAACGCAACCATACATGGATGTCTCCTTCTCTGCCTCTCTCCCTTCCCCTCTTTCTAAAAAATAATGAAATAAAATCTTTAAAAAAAAAAAAAAAAAGAGAGAGTGTCTTCAAATTTCCGCAAATGCCCCTTAGAGACTAACAGTGGTCCTACTGTGTATTTTTACTTCATTTTAAATTTTCACCATATTGTAATATATCTTTTGTTTTCTTCACTTTACACTATTACAAGAAAGGGCTTGCATTACAAATTCATGTTTCAACACTGTCATCAGGGAAAGAAAAAGATTAATTTGCAAACCATATTTTCAAGCATGAGTCTATTTCTTTAGAACTGCCAATTTACAAGTCATCAGTGGATATATACCAAGTGGGTGTTATTGTTTTCAAATGAAATATCCATGGAAAGGCTTTTCAGAAGTCATGAAATTGCAACAATTATATTTACAATGGCAATTACTCTTTTCTTAACAAGAATTTTAAGACTTTACTAGTCTAGATTATTCTGAGTTTATTAGATCTTTAACAAAAAAGTTTAAGCCCTGGCTGGTTGCACAGTGGATAAGGCACCAGCCTGCGAACCCAAACATCTCTGGTTCGATTCCCAGCCAGGGCACATAACCAGGTTGCAAGCCAGGCCTCCAGCCAGGTCTGTAGCTGGAAGCAGATGAAAGGCAGCTGTACATTGATGTCTCTCTTCCTCTCTGCCTCTCTAACTTCCCCTCTCTCTAAAAATAATAAAATAAAATATTTTTTTAAATAATTTTTTTTAAGTTTAATGAAATAGGTATTTTCTTTTCCCCAAGTTAGTCTAAGATGCCTATCTGAGGAGTGCTATTTCCATACCCTGAGGGCTCATTGAGTGTCAGTTACAGAACATGTCAAATCGAAAGCTCTTAGAATTCCAGAAAAAAAATTTATCTTTCATGCTTCTCTCTCCAGGGGGTCTCCTCCTTTTGATGAGTTTCTGCCCTCGTTTTCCAATAATTAAATCAAAACCTGGGTTTCTTCTTAGAAAATTCATCATTTCACTTTGGAGCCTAAGATTTGCAAGCCAGCACTATGGCCCCTGGATATGAGAATGAGATTCATTCTTACAGCCACCTATTTCTATTTCATAAACCTACCTGGAGTAGCTATTTTTGACCTTTTCCACCTTGTGGTATATAAACTAACTACTAAAATTCTGCTGCTCACCCAAAATGTTTGTCAATTTGACAAAAAAAAGAAAAGAATAATTTTGACTAATTAAAAAAATAGTAATAGTAATTTCTGACCCTTTTTGCTCCAAAGTGACTTTTTAAAAAATCAGGTGTCAATACTTGTATATGAGCATTTCTGGTACCAATAATCACCAAATCAGATACAACCTTATTATGTGAAGTGACTAAGAAAGTGCAACTCAATTATATGACCTATATGTTTATGGTTTAAGATAGGACATTCACACAGGGTGGGTATTGTTGTTTGTTTGTTTGTTTGTTTTTACAATCTAAGGGAAAAGAGGTCAGTGCCCTTGACTCAATAGGCAGGTATTGCATGTTTTAGACATTCTTGCATCACACTGTTTGAAAATTACTGTTCTTACAAGACTTACATTCATCCCTGTAAAAATTGTACTTTAAACGGCCCTGTCACCCTGCTTAGTTATGTTACATTTAGGTCAGACTCTGTAGAAGACAAAAAAAAAAAAAAAGAAAAAGAAAAAAAATTCCTCATAGCATACAGGGTGAGCACATGAATATTTTTAAGGCCGTAGACATTAAGAACTTATAACTGTTTTAAGACTTATAAAAAACTAAGCTTTTAGATTTTTAGTATGAAATTCAAGCAATGTGCCAAGCACCATTTGCAAACCCAGTGCTGACCTTTCTGCCTATTGCTCTTACTTAGTTCATCCTGACTCAGGCTCAGGGAGGAGTGAGTGAGATGATGAAGATGATGAGCAGAGGCAGCAGCAGCTATAACCTTAATAGTTGGCTTTTTCAGGTCTCCAAATGCCAGGGAGTCAGAAGTACCCTGTCAAAGCATCCTGCTTCATTTGAAGTCAGATGTATTCCTGGCATATTTTTCACAAAGCAGTAATAAGTATTAAGACATTGTCGCCTTTCTCTGCATTGTAAGGTCCCAGAATTCTCCACTGTGGTATAAAAATTACGTTGAGCTAAAGGAATTTGAGAAGGATTTTTTTCTTAACTCCCTTATCTGCCTAAAAGCAGAGCCTCCCAAAAGAACTTAAGAGAACTCACTTGTCATAAATCCTGTTCCAGAAACAACCAGGAAAGCTTGACTCTCATCACTGACAAATAGAAATCAGCACAATACCGAAACAGACTCTGTCACAAAATTATCATATCTCCTATGTCTTCTCCCCAAGGTTCATTTATCTTTCCTAAAAGTCATGTTTTCTAATAAATACCCTTCTTCCCTCCCCTTCCCCTATTAAGATGCTATATAAGCCCCAAATTCTACTCACCTGCTTGAGTCACATTTTTCTATTAATTCCTATGGGTACAGCATACATATGTGAACAAAGTTTTATCTCCTTCCTTGCTAATCTGTCTTTTGTCAGTTTAAGTCCCAGCTCCCCAGTGACAGAATCTATGAGGTTAGTAGAGTAGATGCTTTTCCTGTCTGACAGCGTCAATGCTGCCTAGGGACATAAAACTTACTCTTTAAGGCCCAGCTTAAATGCTTCATTCTTCCTTCATTTGGATGAGTTTCCTCCTTCTGACTTTCCAAGAAATTTGCTTAGACAGATGTACTTCTTTTAAAGCATTTCCATAGATATCATAATGATGTAGCACTTTTATCATTTCCTCATATTCTAATAGACGTGTTTTAAAGTCAAAGAGTATATCCACCCTATCTTTGGATTACCTCAATAGTACTAAGAACAATACTTTGTGTAGATAATAGATTTTAGGTAGGAAGAATGAAAACTTATCTAATGGGCCTAGCTAGCATTATAAATCTGAACAATTCCGAAGGTGGTCAGTTCTTAATAGCCTTGGGCAAGTCCCTTTCCATTCTCAGCCGGCTTCCTCATGTGCAAAATGAGAATCATAGCATCTATGTTCTTTCTTGTTCATGGTGATTAGGTGAGCGATCCCATTTAAGCGTCTAGCAGGCTGCGTAGGACATCAGAGCCATTGCCGGGTGAACTCCCCTGCCCCCTCACACCTGCCTGCACATACGTCTCAATGGTGAGGAAACTCAAAGGTCTTCATATCTGGATCTGATCAGAGTTTCTCTTTCAGGACCCAGTCTCTCTCTCTGGGTCCTGTCTCTCTCCTGCCTGGGTGAAAATTCCCCCAAGGAAGAGTTTCTCCTAATAGACAACAGGTGCTAGGCAAAATTCCTTCCAGGGCCACATCGAGTGAAAAATGCCAGAACTTCTGAAATGTGCCACGGTCTTGTTCTAGGCATCCTGTTCAATTAGCTTTCAGGAAGCTTCATGTCTCCTGTGTCCATGGGAAGTGGTTTGAATGGGGGAGCTATTGGGATTGAACAGGTAGAATTGGGCTTGGGACAGAGGCAAGGATGGAAGAGATGGCCACTTGAAAAGGCTGGGCCAGCCAAGGGAGGACTTCAGGAATGAGAACAGTGTCCTCCTCTCTTGGAAAATAGATAAATTTATATGATTTGTTTTCTTTCATTTTTTACTTCTGTTCTTTTTAACGTTTTTTTCAATTATAGTTTTCATTCTATATTATTTTGTATCGGTTTCAGGTGTGCAGCATAGTGTTTAGACAGTCATGTACTGTACAAAGTGTTCCCCCTGATACTTCTAGTACACAACTGACACCATACACAGTTATTACAACAGAATTGCCTTTGTGTGATCTTGTCTTCTGCTTGTCCACGCTTATGTGTATGCAAGGGAATCACTGAAAAAGGTCCATGCACCCACTAGTTCATTCTTCTGGGGTTCATTTTAATCAACTCAAGTAAGCCTTTTAAAATGCTTCAGGTACTGGAGGAAAAAAAGGTAAATCAAATACCCTCTGCCTCTAAGGAATCTGACTACAGCTTGTTTCCAGGCTGTTGGAGACAGACAAGCAAGTACAGGCTTTCCACGTGCTGTTCTAGGACAGGTTAGCAGAAAGGATCAGGAAACAGAAGAAAGAGTGTGGGAAGAGGGAAAGAGGCACTGAACTGGAGTTTTTCCCACCTCTGCAGGCTCTGCAAATACACTTAGCTTCGTTATTCTCCCTCCTATTCCTCCTTACCCCAGGAGTTTGTTTGGAAATAAAAACAAATTTAATGAGACTTTTTTTTCCCTTTTGGTATGTGCTGGAAAGCCAGGGCTATGAAGATTTCCTCTCTGGTTTAGGGGCCACCCTTTTCTTCCCTCTGTGTCTAATGAGCAAAATAAACATGGACCATTTCGTTACGGCCTTTCCCCTTGTTAGTTGTGGTAGATCCTAAATTCTTTGAGGCACCAGCACAGAGTCTAGCACATAGAAAAGGCTCAGTAAATAAATGTTCTCTGAATGGCGAATGAGTGAGGGAGGGAGGAAGGGAGGGAGGGAATAAAATGAGGACCCATTCGTCCAAGAAAGATCATCACCTCCTGTTTCTGTGCTGTTGTAAGAGAGGCCTGATACTGAGCCTGGCCCTGCAGAAGTATGTCATGCATGGCAAGTACTGCTGTTACTATTAGTATCAATAATTAGTTTAATGGATTATACCAAAACATTTAAAATATTTATGTTTTCGTTTGAAAAAGGAGAGAGAGAGAGAAAAAAATGTTCTGGCCATAACTAAAACCATGTGGGGCACTCCACAGCTCTGTTTCCCAGACCTCTGCAAGAGCACCACATACTGTTTCTTGCTCTCAGCCAAATTCCAGGGTCTAAGACTTACCCTCAGGAGGGAACGTGCCATTCCAAGGCTGTGGCCATTATCTTCTTGCATTATCTAAACAGGCTGCCTGGACATGGCTCCACTGGATGAGTAGATAACCACACCTGAGGACAGTCTGACCTCTCAGTAAGAGCCCAGTCCCTGGGGTCACAGCCTGGTGGCTGAGAAACCCAAGGGCTGCCTTGCTCAAGACTTAAGGCTTTCACTCTTTTGCCTCTAAGCATTTGTCAACCACAGAATTCTCGACCACTAGTGGAGTAGCAAACCTGTGTGGCTCCCAGGTCTGATCACAACTTCCCCTGCTGAGATCTGCCCTTGAAAGACAAAAGGACTGATTCATCTACAAATGCCAGCATTGAATTTGTTATTGATATGGGAATATTCATTACTATTTGCGAGAAATGTCTAAAATGCCACTTTAACCACGGGTTATAGGTAACTTAAACGCAGCTACCTGGGTTTTCATTTTGAAGAGCTGACTTATGTACCTGGTGCTACAGTTCCCCTCTCCATACAAAAACATTGCATGCACAAGAAATATGATTTCAATTAATGGAGAAAATGTCATTTGGCTCCTAACCTGAATGATGACATTTACCTTGTCTGGGTAGAGAGTTTTGCTTTGCAGGATGGTTACTTTCTCAGGCTCCTTTCAGAAAGGACACCTCTAAGGAAATTACACCTGGCAGGCATTAGTCACTTTTAAAAGTTTGCTTCCCAATGGTAGGGCTGGAGATATAAAGAGAACAAAAGGGAATAGATATACCTATGTCTAGTTCTAGCTCTAGCTCTATCTATACCTTTATCTATATCATCTATGAGGTCTGTCCCGAAAGTGTCAGCTGAGCAAACTTTTAATTATACTGACACTTTCGAGACAGACCTCATATATCTATATATAGATATCTGTATAATTGAAACATTTTATACATGCCAAAAGGCTAAAGAAAATGTGACCAAAATGCTAACATAAATTAACTTTTCCTGCTGTGGGAATATGTATTACCTATGCTCTTTATTATATTTCTATATAATTATAGTTTTCAAAATTTTCAGTTAAGAAAAAAGTACATTTATCTGGATTTGCACAGTTAGAGGATGTGGATTAAAGGGCACTAGAACTCTTTCACATGGATATGGGATGTCTGCTGACCCTGTTTTTTAAATGTGGACCACACCCTACATCCCTTACAACAACCTTCAGTGTCAGGTGTTACAATACTCATTTTACACATGAGAAACAGGTTAGGTGCAGAGAGGTGAGTTAACGAGTTCGAGATCACACAGCTGCATATGGTTGAACTGGGCTTCAGAGCCTTTCCCTTTAACCACCATCATGAGGAATCAGAACCACCAAAATTGCCATTATAGAATGGAGCACTGAGAATAGTCCTGTCTCCTATCACCTGCCATCTTCCTGGAGTCAAACACAGAGCTGAAGAACTTTATGTTCTCTCAAAGACAGTGTTTCTCAACTTTTATTTCATTGTCACCTCCCTTAGAAGCCTTTTTTAGATGCCCCCAGTTGCCCCCTCTTCATGACCTTTGATTACCACAGATAACCTGTATATCTAGTTATATAAGGTGGGTCACAAACCACTGTGGTATCTGGTTTTTCTCACCCTCAAAGAACCAATGTTCACCTTAATGGAAGTATTGTCCTTCATTAAGAATGCATGTTCTAAAGAAGCCAGTATCAGGATTTCTGTAAGACCTTTTGTATTGCCATTGTTTATCCGCACATTATAAAAAATATATACATAGCATGAAACAAAAGCTCCCATGGAAGCTAAGATCACAGGAAATACAGTCATGGGAGATTTTCAGTTCTTTCTCCCCAGCATCTGAGACTGTGTGTATGAAAGGGGGCGCTGGTGGGTTTTGAGAGAACAGGGAATGGGTAACACCAAAGTAGCTGCCTCCCAGCTGGGGATTCCAGTTGTCCTTATTATACAGAGTCAGTTCTCAACTACATGTGCTAATGAGGTCCAGCAATGGGAAGGGTAATTGAAATCCACAAAGAATTCCCAAACCTCATTTAGAAAACTATTTCTGGCTCCTTCTGTGAGCCTGTGAACATGTAAGAACCAGACTGGGATAACTGTTCATTTGCTTCTATTGTTTTCAGCCTCAGATGGAGTGGAAATACCAATCATGCTCGTTCCCGTTGTGTTCATTTACTTGGGGACTTCTCCCTACTAAGTGCATCATGGCTCCCACGCGCTGAGGTATCTAGTTTAAGCCCAAAGGCACCATAGGTGGTAGGTATCATCTTTTCTATTTTAAAGATGTGAAAAATGACTTGTTCCAAATGCTGTCTGTAGGAAATAGCAAGTTAGAAAAACTGGATTTCTTTCTCATCGTATGTTCACGAGCAAGATTTTTTAATGGTTCCTGTGTTTCAGTTAGATTTGTTCCAATCAATAAAATTATTTTATAGGTTGGATTAAATGAGAATATTTTCAAGCATAACATTTGCATCAAAATATCCAATTTCTTTCTCCACTCATCCCTTGGGTCCTTAAATCAATTATTAGGCTCTTGTCTTATGGTGCCCAGCAGTGTTACTGTCACTTTACAGCATCCTCCGGCCTTCTTAGGTGAATTATAAGGACTTAGGAATTATGAGCTGTTCTCATAAAAGTGATTTTAAATTTTCATATTTGTATAATTTCAAGTTATGAAATTATATACATTGCACATCGACACTCCTAATAAGACAGTTCTAAGCTAATTTTAGATGTCTATATATAATTCAGTAAGCAAGAATTTGAACTCTCAAATGATCAAGCCTCTTGTCAGGATGGCAACAATTTTAGTTTGTCCTATTATATGAATAGCTTATTGCATTTGCCCTTCTAATTTTATAATGAATCAAAAATAGTCACTAAAAAAGTGATAAGTAAAATAGTACAATGGAAAACTTCCAGCCAACCTGAAGACAGGGGTAGACATGCTGGTCTCCCTTCACAACTAAGAAAGAATACAACTTCCTTAAAACTAAAAACAACTAGAACTACTAGAAAATCGAACTGCATGGAAGTCCAACAAACAAAGATATCAAGAAGTGACACTTACCCAGACAGGTAGGAGGGGCAGAGGTGGAGTAAAGAGGACACAGTGGTGGTGGCAGTGGTAGCAACAAGGTAGTGGCTGTGGCTGGCTGGTGGAAAGAACAGCCACACATTATAAGACTTGGGAGGGACACCTGGGGAGTGATCCCAGCCCCAGACCCGACCACACAGCTCAGCTCCAGGGAAAAGAAAACCTCCTTGCTTCTGACTGTGATAATTAGTTAGGGTTGGGGCAGCCAAAGAAACTGCCAGTCTCACCGCAGACTCCATTTGTTTAGAGGCCCCCATGGTCCTAAAACATCTGAAAACCTACCCACTCTGGGAAACATCACCAGGGCAACAGCTAGAGAGGCACCAGTCCCATACAGGGAGTGGAAAAAGTGTTTGGAAAAGGGGTTAGAATTGAATAAGTGACATTGTTCTTTCCCGGCCCCTTCCCTCATATACAATGCCACAACATGGTGAAATGGGTCACCCATACTGAAAAATACATAAGTCTCTGGCCCTTACAACGTAACAAGTGCAACAACTCTACTTAAGACACAGAGGCAAACACAGGAGCCTGTCAAGTTGAGGAGACGGAGAAGTATGGCCCAAAAGAGGGAGCGGATCAAGGTTCCAATAGGAGAACTAAGCAATGAGAACATTAGCCCTGGCTGGTGGCATAGTGGGTAAGGCACCAGCTTGCGAACCCAAAGGTCACTGGTTCAATTCCCAGCCAGAGCACATAACCAGGTTGCAAGCCAGTTCTCTAGCCAGGTCTGTAGCTGGAGGCAAGTGAAAGGCAACCCTACATTGATGTCTCTCTCCCTCTCTGCCTCTCTCCCTTCCCTTCTATCTAAAAATAATAAATAAATAAATGTTTTAAAATATTTATAAAAAAACAAAAATGTGCAAGTCACTTTAAAAAAGAAGAAGATAGCCAACCTAACAGATGCTAAGTTTAAAATGCTGGCGATAAAGGTGCTCACAGATTTGACAGGTATATTTGAGTATGGCAAACACATAAGGAAAGAAGTGAAGGCTATGCTAAGTGAAAGAAAGGAAAATCCACGTGAAACCAATGGTGAAAGGAAGAAAACTGGGTTAAAATCTATGATTTGGAACACAAGGAAGAAATAAACAATCAACCAGTTCAGAATGAGGAAACAAGAATTGAAAAAAATGAGGAGAGGCTTAGGAAGCTCTGGGACAACTTTAAACATGCCAACACCTGAATTACAGGGATATGAGAAGGAGAAGAGAAAGAGCAAGAAATTAAAAACTTATATGAAAAACAACGAAGGAAAAAACCCCTAATTTGGTGAAGGAAATAGACATACAAGTCCAGGAAACACAGAGAGCCCTAAATGAGCTAGATCCAAGGAAAACCACACCAAGACACATCATAATTAAAATGCTAAAGGTTAAAGATAGAGAGAGAACCTTAAAAGCATCATGAGAAAAGGAGAGTTAACTACAAAGGGGTTCCTATAAGGCTCTCAGCTGATTTCTCAAAAGAAATTTTGCAGGCAAGAAGGAACTGGCAAGAAGTAATGAAAGTGATGAAAAGCAAGGAGTTAGAACAAGATTACTCTATTCAGGAAGGCTATCATTTAAATGGAAGGGGAGATAAAGTGCTTCCCAGACAAGACAAAGCTAAAGGAGTACATCATTATCAAGTCATTATTATATGAAATGTTAAAGGGACTTATTTAAGAAAAAGATCAAAACTATGAACACTAAAATGACAACAAACACACAGCTATCAACAGCAGAATCTTAAAAATAAAAATAACAACAAACTAAGCAAACAACTAGAATAGGAACAGAGTCATAGATATGGAGATCATTTCGAGGATTATCAGCTGAGAGGAGAAAGTGGGGAAAATGGGAAAATGGTGCAGGGATTAAGAAGCACAACTGGTAGATACAAAATAGACCGGGGGATGTTAAGAATAGTATAAGAAAGGGTGAAGTCAGGGAACGTATATGTGTAACCCATGGACATGAACTAAGATGGGTGGGATTGCTAGAGGGAAAGAGAATACTGGGTGGAGGGGAGCAAAGGAAAAAGAAATTGGGACAACTGTAACAGCATAATCAATAAATTATACTTTAAAATAATTAGTGCAATGATAGAAGATATCCCTTAATGGCTGGCTGATTCATGGCTTCGAATAGATATTTTTTGGACTTTATCTATGTTCAATTTTGAAGGGTAAGGATAAAGTGAAAGGTCATCCATGAAATATAAAGTCTTTTCTGACTGCCTAAAAGGAGCGGAGTGGTGGTGGGAAGCATGAAGAAATATTTACATTATGAATTGTGAATCTGTATGAAAATCGTTACCATGATTCAAATGCTTGGAGGAGTTTAAAACTGAGAAAAATATTGCCAGGGATTAAGTTTACTCAGATTCTTCATTCGAGGAGAGAATGTCAGAGTTCAACTACCTTTGACAAAAAGTTAAAAAAAAAAAAAAAAAAAAGATTCTGTTAAAACTATCATTATAAACTGCTCAATCTGCTGCATAATTGAACTTGCAAATATTTTTCTCCTGTGATGAAATGATTTGGGTTTTTTCTATGTACAAGATGGTATTTTTTTTAGGTTTATTTATTGACTTCAGAGAGAGCGAGAGGAAGGGTGAAAAAAACACCAATTTGTTGACCCACTTTTGTATATATTCGTTGATTCTTGTATGTGCCCTGACCAGGGACCGAACCCACAACCTAAGTATATCAGGATGATGCTCTAATCAATTGAGCTACCCAACCAGGGCATTTAAAATTTTTTATTTTACTTATTGGTTTTTAGAGAGGGGAGCCATTTTTAGAAAGTTAAATTCCTCATGGGTAGAAATACCTGTTTTATTCCCTTATGTGCTCCAATCACATAAATCAGTACCTAGTACAGAGTACTTAGTAAATACTTAATGAATGTAATTCAAGTAAATTAGTTGAAATAAGATATTAATTCATAAAATTATTTGCTATATTTAGTTTTCTTTGTGTTAAATAATCATATGAGCCTGGTATAATCTAAGAGTTTAAGAAAACTTAAAATGTAGAATACAATTAGTATTTTAGTATTTTAGTTCTCTTAGGTCCAGAAATTTTAAGGACCAGGTTAGGTTCTGTCTTGCATTAGTGTATTATAGTGATCAAATTACTAAACCTCCCTAAACCTGATTCAAGATAAATAAAATATATTCACCTTATGACCTTAGGAAAGTTTATAAGAAAACATACAATAACCCAAAACAAATTAAATAAACTGAATAAAGAAATATATAGACACCTATAAGTTTCAAAGACAATACAAGTTAAGTGAAAATATAGGACCAAGAAAAAAGCCTGTTTTTTTCTGTTGCAATTTAAGAAATGGCACAAACTTTCCAGGTTGATGTATCAAATAATTTAATGTGATATTAACTTGTTATAGTTAATAAATTAGTTTTAGCAGTTGTTGTAATCATAATCTTAAAGATGAGTAGGGTTAACTTTATGCTTTCTACCTACACAGCATTTGTGGCATTAATTTCCCTTCTCCACTGTCACCTTCATGGTGGTTGCAGATTCTCAGTGAGTTTTCAGTGGCGATTACTGAGGGTGTAGAGATGTATCTGCAAAGATGCCACCAATAACCCCTTTCATTCCTACATATTGGCAGGGCCTCTCATCAAGAAATGGAGTCTATTTTCTTTTCCCTTTAATCTGGGATAGCTTTGTGACTTGCTTTAACCAAGAGAATGAAACAGAAGTAACACTGCACCAAGCTTTAAAAGCTTTGAAACTTGTATTTTTATTATCTTGGGAACCTCCGAGACACAATGAGAAGGAGCCCACCTATTCTGTTGGACAGAGAGGGCATATGGAGAGAAACATTCCAGCCACCCCAGCTGGAGCTCCAGACCTGTGAGTGAAGTGAAATCCTGCAGCCCAGGTGAGCCACGCCAGACAGGGCAGTACCATCTGGAGCAGAGAGGAGCAGCCCCCACCAAACCCTGCCCAAATGGGAGAATCATGGGTAAAAACATGGCTGTGGTGGTTTGAAGCCACTGGTTTGAGGATGGTTCCTGATACAGCAGCAGATCAACAGTGTGGTTCGCTCTGGGCAGAATTCCAGCTTCAGAAGTGCCCTACCCAAACAGTAGTTTGTTTTGTTTGTCACCCTTTCGCTCTGGTCCTGAGCAACTTCCTCTTTACTTCATTAATTACAGCTCCACGGTCTGACCTATTCATGATCCATGAATTTTCAAGTACGATCAGCGGTACTGTGAAGAAGGCCTCCAAGAAGACTACCAGGTGTGAGCACTAAGTGAAGATGACATTTAAAACTCAGAGTTGTTTGGTAATACAAAAATGCTATCTGGGCCCTCCATAGAACAAACACCAGAAATCAGATGTTGCAGTGGTTTATTTGCATTAGGCAAGGGGGAAGGAAAATGGCATTAATCAGTTCTAGTAAAGCCCAATGAAATATTGTATAGCACAGGAAATGCAACCTCACTTCCCCTATAAGGTAATAAAGAAGATGAACACAAACGTGCCCTTTTTATGCCCAATTTTAATGTATTATGCAATCAATACTTTAATGACAAGGAAAAGAATAAAATAAGCCACAACCCTACCACCAAATGCAACTATTCTCATTTTGCTAAGTTTCTTTCCAGTCATTTTCCACTTGTATTAACTGTAAATCCTTAGTCTTCACTGGATAATTACCCAACTTCTTTTGCGTGGGCACAAAGACCAACAATAACCACAAAGCAATAAGGGAGACAGGAAACGAACACTAAGGCAACTGTGCTCCTTATCTCCCTGGAGGCTTGGAGAGAAGGTGTTAATGGTTAATTTATTTCTTCACCTATTCAGGCAATGAACAATAGTGAAGGTACTGTACATTCTTTTCATTTCTTAATATTCTTTAGCTTTACAATTACTTGTTCATTTGTGTTCTGCCTAATTAGACTATAAGCTGTATATGCTCAGATTTGTTTTATTTATTTTCCAGCAAATAATATAATGCCTAGCACTCTGGAAGGCTTGGGTAAATATGTGTTGGGCTGAAGCAGAGGAATTGCAAGTCTAGAAAATACATTTATCAAACTAAAGATGGAAAGGAAGGAGAAATTGTTGTTAAATTAAATAATGGGTGAGTCTATACATTAAAAGGAGGGCAGGCATGCCCTAATGTACTTTAAAATAAATGTGGTCTATCTGATTAATGCTGATAGTTAGGATTTGGGTCTTCTGCAAAAAAGAAATGATGACACCATCTCCGGAGACATTGTGTATTCACTTCATTTAATATTTATATTGAGCTTCTTAACTCAGCATCCTCAAGGAGGCCAAAAATGATCTTTGGAATGCACAGGGTGATACCCAGGAGGATGAGGTAAGAGCGCACCCCTCTCCCAGACTGAGATTAATCAACACAGATTGAGGTAAATTTAGGTACTCTTCTAAAGGGTGGAGGAAGTACTCTAGAATATTCAGAAAGAAAATATCTCTTCTTATCTCTTTCTACACAAGACTCTGGCAGAAATTTTAAAAGTAGGCTTGCTATTACAAGGACTAAAAATCATGTAAGTTAGGGTAGAAATCAAAAAGACCCTAAAACTTAATAGCTTAAATAAGATGAAAAATTTATTGTGCTTTTTCATAACAGTCTGCCTTCAGTGGACCAGGCTGGCAGAGAGCTCTGCTCAACAAAATAATTAAGACCTGGATTCCAGTCCCTGGCTGGTGGCTCAGTGGATATGATGCTGGCCTTCGAACCCAAAGGTCGCTGGTTCGATTTCCAGCCAGGGCACATAACCAGGTTGCAAGCCAGGTCTCCAGCCAGATCTGTAGCTGGAGGCAAGTGAAAGGCAACCATACATTGATATCTCTCTCCTTCTCTGCCTCTCTCTCCCTTCCTCTTTCTAAAAATAATAAATAAAATCTTTAAAAAACCAAAACAAAAATACTTAAGATTCCTTCCATTCTGTTGATCCAGCATCCTCCACTAAGGCAGTACTTGATTAGTGCAGCCATGTGGAAAGCAATATGGGAATATCTCAAAAAATTAAAAATGGATCTGCCTTTCACACAATACTCCCACTTCTGAGAATATAACTGAAGAAACTGAAAACACTAATTTGAAAGAACATAAGCACCCCTATGTTCACTGCAGCATTATTTACAGTCCTCAAGATATGGAAGCAGCCCAAGTGCCCATCAATAGATGAGTGGATAAAACAACTGTGGGACATTTACACAAAGGAATATCAGTTGGCTGTAAAAGTGGAAGAAAATTTTACCCTTTGTAGCAGTATGGATGGACCTGGATGGAGAACATTATGCTAAGTAAAATGCGCCAGTCAGAGAAAGACAAATAGCATATGATTTCACTCATGTGTGGAATCTAATGAACAAACTGAACTAACAAACAAAATAGACTCATAGAGTGAAAGGTGACAGCTAAGGGGGAGGAGGTGAGGAGGTGGAAGGATTGAGTGAGAAGGAAAAATGACTCATGGACATGGACAACAGTGTGGGGAATGGGGGAGATATAAGGAGGATAAACAGTAATGTAAAAAATACAATAAAAATGTCAATGTGCATTCAGATCACCTGTGGATCTTGCTAAAATGCAGACTTGGGTTCAGTGGGCCTGGAATGGGGCCCAAGATTTGATCTTTTTAAAAAGCATTCAGGTGATACTAATGCTGCTGGTCCAAGGCCCACCCTTTGGTTAACAAAGTCCTAGAGTACTGTCGTTATCTGCATGGTCAAAACTGGGTGTCTGTCACATCTTGAGTCAGCTCCCAGGAAAAAGAAAGAGGACAATCAAGAGCAGGAAGTTTCCTTTAAGCAAACTTCCTGCGTATGTATGGAATACTATACGCACCTTCTGTTCACATTCAAAAGTCAAAGACTTAGTTGGCCATGTCTGGCTTCCTGGAGGCTGTCAAATGTTCCTACTCTTTAACTTTAGCTGGCAGCATATTACCAGCAAAAAAGTATGGAATAGAGCGGGGAAAAGCACTATTGCCATAGGAAAAGAGAGAATGGATATTGGGAAACAGTTAGCAGTCTGTACTAGAAAAAGGAAGCGGGTAGGAGCTTATACTTAAGCCATGGAAATAAAATGAAACAAAAAGTAGGATATATGAGCTAGATATTACTCTGAAACCTATAAAAAGTGCTTTAACAAAAACGATCTGATTGGAAGTCAAGGGGCGTTGATGGCATTTCATTTCCAGTTTCAACCCTTGGCATGCTTTGCTTGCATGTCCTTTGTGACTTATTCCTGCTTGGGGTTGCTGACAACATGACAGATAACTGGGAATGACTCACACTCTTTTAGAGACACTGAGTAAACTATGACATCTGCTGATGGTTTGAGAAAATAAATGTAAATAAGAATCAAGAATACAGCTTAGACTTCATTGAAGGCATTAGGCCAAATATTAAGATAATCCAAGCATAAGTTAGGAACTTCTGGACTTATTTAACATGCGTTTTTATTCCTAGAACCATCAGTTTGTCCAGGACATACTTTAAAATGTGTGTGTTTCTGACAATAATAGAAACAAAATTCTTTTTGTCCAATCCCTTGGCTATGACACATTTTCTTAGAACAGCCAGTTGAGTAATAAATTGTAGGAGCTTCCAGCAAAGAATAATCTTTCCTGGTGTCCCCACTTCATTTCAGCACTTAATTATCCTCTGTCTCACACAAGATCCCTTTTGCATCTAATCTAGTTAGAGTGACCTATCAGAACACTTCGGAGCTTGAAAGGGGCACATTGTTCATTCTGCTAGGACAACAGGTGTAAAGTAGGACTGCCTGGGTAACCTGAAGTATACTTGTATATAAATAAGTGTAGGTAATATGTATCACATTTTCTTTCTTTATATATATTTATTTACCTATAAAAGTAACATTATGTAAATATTTAATATTGCATATTTTATACATATTACTTCTTCTGTAGAACTTGGGAACATTAATTGTTTTACTAAGGACCTTTAAGATTGCAATGGATAGTCAGTTGCAGATTACCTGGGGTCATGAGAGTTTGTTCCAAGTATTTTAAGTAACAAAAGTAATATGGAGGTGTGACTGGAGAATTGTGCAATCTGTCACTGTTGCCTTTAATCCTGTTCTTTCATGAGTTGGGTGTATAATGGGTTAGAACTCAACATCATTCAGGATGTAGGCTGGGTTCCAGTGTCTCCCCTTTTCATGTGTCTTTGTCCCCCCTCTTCTCCTTTCTCTTAACCTTGTGCTAAGCATTTTTATATAAATGGGAAGAAGCTCATAGTTCCTCAACATTGAGCCAGGAATCCATCGTGGAAAAAAAAAAAAAAAAAAAGTCACTTTTCTGTGCATAGATCTAGGACTTCTGCAGCTGTCTTTGAAAATTTGAAAAACCCAGTCATGAGTTTACTTTTTGTCAAAGCCATTTCTCTGTGAGCTCTTCCAAGCCAGAAAGGTCGTGTGATGTACCATTATAATCCAAGTGTCTGGTATAATGCCTGGCATATAATAGACACGAAACAAATATTTGTTGAACAAAATGATAATGACCAAATGATTAAGCCCCACGTCAGTAATTAGTACATCCTCAACATGGGCCATTAAGGAAATAGTTATTATAATCTCTGTCACGCCATGTGTATTTCCTCTCTTGTCCTTCTACTTGGCAACTTTCACTTCCTGGATAAGTGCAGTCAGGACAGCCTTCCTGCAGCTGAGGGCAGGCAAAAGCTATAGCTGGACTCTGAGTCCTACTGTTCTGCAAGGTGCCTTGGCTGTTTCAACTTTCACCTACTTCTTTTGTTGCCCTAGCTGGACCTTAACAGAAGCTTCAGGCCCATAGGAGTCCCAACACCACCACCACCCCACCCCCAGAGAAATGCTTATTTAATTGGATTATAGTGTCAGTAAGGTGTAGACCCCATGCAGACCAATTGTGAGAAGGCTTGAGGAGTTAAGCCCCCAGGGACATTCCAATCATTCAGTTAGCGCATCTCATCCACTCCTACTCTGTAATCTCTGCTTAAAGAACATCTGAGCAGTTTGGAAGTATGTTCATTAAACTTTGCATTCTACATTTATTAACTATTTCATACAAACACATTTTTAGCCAGAGCGAGAGTTATTTAGACTCTAAAATAAAGGTAAAAAGTGTTGGCATTAGAGTTATACTAACATCTAAAGCCGTCTAGTAATTAGAGACTACCATTTTCCTCGTTATCTGAGAATCATGTTTCTAAAAAATTTTAAGGCTGTTGACTTGTGTTTTAGGTGGAATAACAGTGCTGCCTACTATATATTTCTTGCTAGTCCTTCTGTGCTAGATTATAATTAAAAGAGGGTTATTACAACTGCCTACTTATTACTTAGTTCATCTTACAATAGGTTGGTTGATGTCTTCTTAATATAAATTCAACTTTAAATTGAGGGATTTTTCTAAATATCCCAGTGTAATCCTTGAGTATGCAAAATTATGATTTTCCAAGCTTTGGAAGAGGATGAAATCAATCCAAATAAACAATATAAAGCAATACTGCTGAATTAATAGCAGTTGATCCAAACAAAAGAATAAGGATGAGTTGCACTTATTTGTGATGCTAGGTTATAAAGAAAAAGCAAATCAAAGGTAAACAAAACAAGAGAAATATTTTATGGCCTTAAAGAAGCTTTCTGGACATTTTTCTGGAAATTGAAAAATTGACACACACAAACATATACACAAATTTAATACAAGTTCTTCATCACTTAAAAAAAAATGAACCTTGCCCTGGCTGGTGGCTCAGTGGATTAGCAGCAGCCTGCAAACCTAAAGGTTGCTTGTTCAATTCCCCAGTCAGGTTGCAAGCCAGGTCTCCAGCCAGGTTTGTAACTGGAAGCAGGCGAAAGGCAACCATGCATTGATGTTTCTCTTCCTAAAAATAATAATAATAATTAATTAAAATAAAATAGTCAAAAATATATAATGTCAATTTTTGACATTCAAAAAATTGTGATTCAACACAATTCTAATCAAAATACAACAATTTTTTAAATTTTTATTTATTATTTTCAAAGAAAAGGGAAGGGAGAGAGGCTGAGAGGGAGAGAAACATCAATGTATGGTTGCCTTTCACCTGCCTCCAGCTACAGTCCTGGCTGGAGATCTGCCTGGCTTGCAACTTGGTTATGTGCCCTGGCTGGAAATCAAACCAGCGACCTTTAGGTTTGCAGGCTGGCACCTTATCCACTGTGCCACCAGCCAGGGCTAAAATACAACAAATTTTTAATAAAAATTCCTAAGATAATTATAAATATATTTGAAATTTGGAGAACCAAGGTAATTTAGAAGAATAAATTTCTGGACTTCCTGTATATCAAGACTGAGTACAAAGCTTTAATAATTAAAACAGTCTGGTATTACCACAAGATAAATAGAAAAATGGATCAAAATATGGATCTCAGGAGAAGACCTGTACAAATATACTTGCCTATATAGCCACTACCATAGCATTCACTGAAAAGAAATAGTGTGGGGTCAATTGGCTAGACATACAGAAAAATCAATTTGGATAATTCATAATATGTTATGTAAAAGTAAAATAATCAAGCTTCTAACTGAAAACAGGAGAGCTTCATGACCTTGAGGTAAGAAAAGATTTATTAAATGAAGCATCAATACAAACCATGAAAGAAAAGATTGATACACTGGAATTAATTAACATTAGGATGTCTGTTCATGAAAAGACATTATTAAAAAGAGAGAAAAGACATGTCTTGGACCAAGAAATGATATTTGCAATACAAATTCTGAAAAATGATTTGTATCCAGAATATATAAAGAACTTATGCAAAAAGTTAAAAGTCAACAAATTTTAAAGTGGAAAAAATCTTGAACAGACATTTCCTAGAAAAGCATATCAAATGGCCAAATGTCAACAATATTAGTTATCAGGGAAATAAATCATTCATTCCCATACATTTAGGATAGCTAAAATTAAAAAGACAAATAATGGTAATTATTGGTGAAGATGTGGAACAACTGAAAGTGTGACTATATGTTGGCATATCTACTTTGGAAAATCGTTCTACAGTATCTATTAACATTAAATATACCTATATGTCTATATACCCAGCAATTCCTTTTGGGCATATATACCTAATAGAAAGGAATGATTGTGTCCAAGCAATATAAGAATGCTTACAGCAGATTTACCTGTAACAACCCAAAACTGGAAGCAACTCAAATATCATATAAATTATATTTATACAATAAAGTGAAATAAACAATACTACTACATGAAATAACATACATCGCTTCTCGGCCTTTTGGCTAAGATCAAGTGTACATGAAATAACATACAGATATTACACTGGGGGAGAGAACACCAGTCCCCCAAATATATGAGGTTCAAAAACAGGAAAACATATCAATGGTGATAAAGGTGAAATGGAGTTATCACTGAAAGATTACTTGACTGGAAAAGAGTACAGGGGAGACTTTGGAGAATGTGGAAATATTCTATACCTTGGTCTGGGTGGATCTATATCTTATATACACGTTTGTTATTGCTGAATCTCCCTCTGAATTCATATGTTGAAGCCCCAACCCCGATACCTCAAAATGTAACAATTATTTGGACATAAGGTCTTTAAAGAGGTGATGAAGTTAAAATAGGCCATTAGGAAGAGGCCCTAATCCAATATGATTGATGTCCTCATAAGAAGAGAAGAAGAGAACTGACCTGATAGCTTGGTAGGTTGGAGCATTGTCCCAATTCACCAAGGTTACAGGTTTGATCCCCAGTCAGGGCACTTACAGGAAGCAACCAATGAATGTGTCAATAAGTGGAAAAACAAAATGTTGTTCTCTCTCGCCCTTCCTCTCTCTCTAAAATTGATCAGTCAATAAAATACCTTAAAAAATAAAAAGAAGAGAAGAGAGACACCAGGGATGCAAGCACACACAACAAAGACCATAGAAAGAGGAAATAAGAAGATGGCCACCTGCAAACCATGGGGGAAGCTTCAAAAGAATCCTGCCCTTCCAGTGCCTTGATGTTGTACTTCCAGACACCAGAGCTGTGAGAAAATGAATTTCTGTTGCTGAAGCTCTCCAGTCTGTTGTATTTTGTTATGGTATCTCTAGCAAACATGGTATTTATTTGTAGAAGTTCATCAATGTGTATACCTATGATATATGTAGCTTATTGTATGTGAGCTACATAAGTAAGTTTGTAAGCAAGTAAGCAAACAAACATCTTCCTTTTGGCAAATAGTCCAACTTATTCCTAATGTGTCTATTCTACTCCTTATTGTAAATCTGTTTGATCCAACATTTTCTGCATGGCCCATTACTATTTCTGATTGCCTTTTAACACCACACTTTTCTTTCTTTTTTTTTTTTTTAACTGTTAAAAAATATTTTATTTATTATTTTCAGAGAGAGAGGAAGGGAGAGAGGCAGAGAGGAAAAGAGATATCAATGTATGGTTGCCTTTCACCTGCCTCCAGCTAAGGACCTGGCTGGAGACCTGGCCTGCAACCTGGTTATGTGCCCTGGCTGGAGAATCAAACCAGCAACCTTTGGGTTC
Organism: Noctilio leporinus; assembly: GCA_004026585.1. Classification (NCBI taxonomy): domain Eukaryota; kingdom Metazoa; phylum Chordata; class Mammalia; order Chiroptera; family Noctilionidae; genus Noctilio; species Noctilio leporinus. The sequence goes on along the minus strand of PVIW01000879.1, from coordinate 239,385 downwards.
GCAGGCCGGTGCCTTATCTACTGTGCCACCAGCCAGGACTAACTCTACTCTTTTCAAGTACAGTATTTTGATCTACTTTTTTAAGACAAAGAGAGAGCCCTAGTCGGTGTGGTTGGAGCATCATCCCATAACCGAAAGGATGCAGTTCAGTTTCTGTGAACGCACATACCTAGGTTGCAGGTTCATCCATGGTCAGGACACGGATCCCCTGGGTGTGGTGCCTATGAAGGCAACTAATTGATGCTTCTTTCACATTGATGTTTTCTTTCTTTCTTCTTCTCTCTAAAAAAAATGTCCTCAGGATAGGATTAAAAATAAGCCCTGATGGGTGTGGCTCAGTGAACCAAGTGCTGGCCTGTGAAGCATAGGGTTGGTGGTTCAATGCCCAGTCAGGACACATGCCTGGGTTGTGTTGTGGACCAGGTCCCAGGCACATCAATGTTGGGTCCTCCCGGAACAGCGGCAAGGTGTGGAGCCCCGCACAGGCCAGGCCAAGTTTGAAAACCTGACCAGAAAACAGGGAAAGCTGGGTGCATACAAGCCCCTATGCTGTGATCAGGGGACCCCAGTGGGAATTTGGCCGTGGGATATGCTCTTTGAAGCTGGCAAACTTCCTTGACTTGTTTTCATTAACTCGCATGTAACCTTACCCTCCTTATTTTTAATGAGCCACCTGGAGTCCTTGGCGTCTCCTTGTCTAGCTGACCATGTCCTAAGGCAAGACCTCTGAGTTCCTTCTGTTGATTGTATAAACATAACTTCTGTTCTATGGACTATTTTTTCTTTCACAATGACTTGTACATGCACTCTCCACCATTGTTAGTCAATAAATACCTTTGGAGAAAGGCGGCACTCAAGGCTCTTTGTCTTTCAGACATTACCTGGCCTTCTGTCCCCTAGCACAAGCTGCCTGAGGAGCCTTTGTTTCATCCACGATACTGAGGGATCTCTGTGGGTCGGGGATCCCCACACGTCAACCCTCGCTTTCTCCCTCCCTTTCCCAATCCCTAAAAATAAATAAATAAAATCTTTAAAATAACAAAAAAAAGACAAAAAGAGAAAGGGGTGTGTGTTGAATTAGTCTGATCTTGTTGTTTTGGATACTTTAGTGAGCTGCAAATTAGAGACCCATTTCTAGATTCACCATTAACATTTTGAGCAACCCTGGATTTCTGCCTGTCCCTCCTTGTACTTTTGCTTTTCCATGTGAAAAATGGTGATAATTATAATTGGCCAGACCTCCAAGATTGTGAAGATTATTGAGATACTACCTCAAAATTGTACAGAATTGCTGCTATCCAAACACAGGAAAAGGTATTATTATTCCCAGTCCAATAATAAGCATGCTTTCAAATAATAGCTTTTAAAGATCTATAATCATAATGAGAACCTCACTTCTCCACCCTTGTTATGTTCCTATCTCCCATGGCTATAGGACTCTAATACAATATGCTGGAGACAAAAAAGCATCTTCCTCATTCTTCAGCCAGATATATGAGCTTTACGAGTTATCATTCCCTGACTTTAACCATGCCCATCTATGTTTTTCCTTTCTGTCCATGAGGAGAGCACCTACTCATCTTTTAAAACCTAATTAGAGTTATCTTTTGCTTTAAAGACCTATCTGAACTCCCTTCCTTTCTCCAATGAGAAATAAGCACTCTCTCTTCATTCCTGCTTTCCAATGCCAGTGTACCCTTATGTGGTAATACCATGATTACTACTGACTACCTAAGGCTGCCCTTTACCATGTTTTTGGAACCGATCAAAGTCTTTTATATATTAAAACTCAAAATCTTGAGAGCAATCATATGATGTAAGTTGTAAGGGGAAAAAAAGGCATAAATAGTTTAAATAAATGTTCTAAGGTCACATGAGAAGTGGCAAAGCCAGGCTTTGAACAAAATCTGGCTCTAGAATCTATTCTCTTAACCTCTCTGCAATTCCACCTATCATGCTTCATTGTACTAGTTGTTTCTAATGTTCTTTTCAGTTTCTAGATATTTAATTTTTGAGAGAAGAAACATTCTCTGAAGTATTTATTGTCTTGCCCACAGTAAGTGCTCAATAAATGTTTTTGAATAAATGGATAAGTACCTGAAAGTTTGTGATAAGTGATATGAGAAATCTAAAATTCTACAGAATTCTGAAACAAGGCCTTTAAAAGAGTAAATGTATACTCCTTTGAAATAAGCATTGATGTCCAGATTTTTCTGTGTTTTCAGTTTGAATTTTTATTTGGCTTTCTTCAAGCAAAGTTAATTTGTATAGGTAATCAAGAAGGAAAAACAGCACCTAGTTCATAGAAGGTGTTGTGGGGATAAAATGAAATAATACAAGTAATATATTAAGAGCAGTGCCTGATACATAGAAAAACTGAAGGGATGTTACTGTTACTGCTATTTGAATCAAAGGCAGAGGAGTGTAACTAATAAGTACATGACTATTGTGCTACACTGATTGGATTCAAAGCCCAGCCCCAACATTATTAGCTGTGTAATCTTGGGTAAAAACTAAAATAGAATAGTGGCATGTATCTCAAATGGTTGTGGTCAGCATTAAATGTTCTCAGTCATATGTATTAGAGCATTTAATCCTGACCACAACCATTTGAGGTACCACTTTTTATTATACTATTTTAATTTGTGTTATATTTTTATATTATTTATCTCATTTCAAACAGCGCCTTCCACAGTATGATATGTGTTTAGTGGTACGACGATGATGTATTATTTATGATGCCTGGCAAGTAGTATTCTCAGTATCTGTTGACAATATTTATAAAGGAGACATCTGGGATGACTTCTAGGTCTCTATTTAGGTCTCTGAAGAGCCAGCACTGGTAAACAGGCCCTGGCTGGATAGTTAAGTTGGTTAGAACATAATCTCCACACACCAAAGCTGCAGGTGTCATCCCAGGTCAGGGCACATACAAGAATTAATCATGAGCCCTGTCTGGTGTGGCTTAGCTCTGGCCTGTGAACCAAAGGGTTGCTTGTTCAATTTCCAGTCAGGGCACAGGCCCAGGTTGCAGAGCAGGTCCCCATCTGAGGGCACACCAGAGGCAACCATACATTGATGTTTCTTATCCTATCTTTCTCCCTCTCTCTAAAAAATTTAGTTAATAAGACTTAACCAATGAGTGCATAAATAAGTGAAACAAATAAACCAATCAATACCTTTGTGTAATTAAAAAAATAAGTAATACAAGAGGAGAAATATCATAGATTCATAGTTTGCTGGTACTTCTTGAGGGGTCAACTGGTCTATCCCAGTGATTATGTTACAAGAAGAAAAACATGAGCAAGAACTGTGAATTATATACAGTCAGGTACAAAGAAGTCCCTTGATATGTTTGAGAACAGAAGATAGTCCCAAGCATGTAGATTTTGGAGAAGTCAGTGAGCTTTTGCTAGATATGGGCTTTAACATGTAGGCTTTATTTGTAGGCAATGGGAAAATATTGCAGTTATATTCAGAGAGCGAAGAAGATATCTGTGTTCCATAATTATCACATTTTGGAAACTACGTACAAACTGAATTAACTATTGTTACAAACCAGAGATTGAAGACTTGATACAAAAGGCCTTCAACAGTTTAAGAGGAGATGATGCATGTCTTGACTTACAAAGAGGTAGGGAGGATGGAGAGGAGAGACCAGCCCATTATGAATAAGGGAGGTAGAATTTGGTCTGGATAACTGAGTGGAGATGGGTAATACATAAAGGATGGCCTTGAGATATGTAACTTGTGCAAGTGGTTGGAATGGGATAGGGAGAACATCTGGTTGACTTGGAGGAGCCCATGGTTCATCTAGGCAGAGATGTCTAGGAAGCTATTGGCTCTATGAATCTAAAGTTCAGTCAAGAGATCAGGTTGGCAGATATAGACTTTCCCACTGATCCTATGAGAAGAGATGAGTTAAAGGAGAGGATACTAATATTCAGGGGTTGGGCAGAAGAAACAGAGCCAGTGAAAGAGGAGAAAGGTATTCCAGAGAAATAGGAAGATAACCAAGAATAAAGTGAGAAGAGATTTTTCCAAAAGGAAAAGTGTTCAATTTCAGAGACATCAAGTAAGACAAACATCAAACAGGTTGCTGCTGACCTGCGGCAAAGCAGGGACCATGGAATGTTAGGGTCTGGAATCTAAATTGTCTGAAGAGGGTCAGGGAAGGAATGGAAAGAGAGAGTATTAAAAAAAAAAAACAGCAAATGGGAACCGTTCATTTGGGAAGTTTGATTTACAATCCAATCAAAAGAAATAATTCCGTGAGTGACATATTATGTAGAATGTAGATTTGAGAGAGATGTATTTTATGTGGGGGAGACTTGAGAGTCAGATTCAGGAAAGATATGACAAGATCATGAAGAAGCTCATCGTAGAAGGTGATAGAAGATAATTAATAATAGCTAAGATGTAATCCATTGTCCTAAGTGCTCTATCTAGTAAGTACCTTTCCTGTGCTAACTTGTGTAATTCTTACTCTCACCCTGGAGACAGGGGCTAAACAGAGCTATTACATGCTCTTAACCTGAAGCTATGCTGGCCAGCTCTCTACAACAGTCTAAGAGCCACAGCACAAGTATACATGCATGTGTAAAGAGACATGCTTTGCCCCAAAGGTAGATCATTGCTTCACTGGAGATCCCGCATAAGAAAGCCATCGATGTGGAAGCTGAGTGTGTTTATACCTGATGGCTCTCTCCCTAAACTTCCCTAGTACAATGGAACATCTGTTTTGAGACGGAGATGAAGGGGCAAAGATCTGGAAGGATGACTTCAGAGCTTGGGATTCTGCTAGAATTAAATAAATAGACTTCCAGGAAAAACACAGCCCTGTTATCTTAAAACAAAACATAAAACTGTGATCTACTGAAGCAGATATGACAAGCTTCCACAAAGCATGAGGTAGCATGTGTGACAGGCCATGAGAAATGTAGCGACATAAATATCCCAAGGGAGATACTGTTTCTGCTTAGGAGGGAGGAGGATCAAAAATCATTTCAAAGTATGTGTGATACTTAAAAGATGGTTCAACGATCAGTCCGGAAGGCTTAGTATCCCATTCTTTCCCAAACCACAGCTTACTAAGAGTAGGTTATTCAATGAAAAGTTTGTCAACAAAGATTTGATGAACTGAGTTCTAAGAGGAGCCTGGCCCACGGAAAGAGGGGTCCCTGAACAACGCAAAAGGGAGGGGGGCAGAGTTTGAGGGCATTGAACTTCAATTTTCTAACTAAATAAAGGTGTTGCCTACTCCGCTTCCTCCCTTTCCTCTAGTCCCTCCTCATTATTGAGTGCTTACCGAAGAGCTGGCAGTTTGCTATACTCCTTACACACTGACTGTATTCGGTACTCCCCACAAGTTTGGTGAAGATACCATCCCCTCCATTTTCCAAGTGACTTAGCTGAAGCTCTAGGAGCTCTGGTTACTTGCCCAAGGCCCCAGAATTTCACCCAGATCTGTTTAATGTTAAATCCTTGCTTTCCATACTGCCTGCCTCAAGTATGCAACAGCACCTGGCATATAGGAGATGCCTAATCAATTAATAACAGATGATAATAATTACTAATGAACATATATTCAACAACATGTGGTGTTTTAGGGATTTAACAAAGATATTTATTTATTTATTATTATTTTTAAAAAAGATTTTACTTAATTATTTTAGAAAGAGGGGAAGGGAGAGAGGCAGAGAGGGAGAGAGACGTCAATGTACGGTTGCGTTTCACCTGTCTCCAGCCACAGACCTGACTGGAGACCTGGTTTGCAACCTGGTTATGTGCCCTGGCTGGGGAATCGAACCTGCAACCTTTGGGTTCGCAGGCCGGCACCTTATCCACTGTGCTACCAGCCAGGGCTTATCATTTTTTTTTTTTAACAAAGATATTTAAAGTGACCAGAACCCAAGGTATCCTTGTGGCAGTGACAGAAGAGAAAAAACATTTTTTTTTTTGAGCAAAGACGTTAAACTTACTACATTTCAGGCATTATTTTAAATACTCAACACCAATTATCCCATTTAATCTTCATGACAATCATATTTGGGGAGAGTATTATTATACTTATTTTATAGGCGAGGGTGCTAGGTGACAAAGCAAGGCCCTAGCTAGCCCAGAAACACAACTAGTAAGTAGCGAAGCCAGAGTCAGACTCCAGGAAGCCTGATGCTAGAGCCCACACTCCTCACCACCACATGAGGCTGACCCTGTGAAGATCCCCTGGGGCCAGGGTGTGGAGTCCTGTGCACTTCCCCAAGGAGTGCGCTTCCTATCCTCTCCCTTCCTCAGTTCCAGGTGTCTGCCATGCCTCTTATACCAGTGAGTCTTCTTAAAAACATTTTAGTTACTTAATTTTAGAGAGAGGGGAAGGCAGGGAGAAAGAGAGGGAGAGAAGCATCAACGTGTGGTTGCTTCTTGCACACCCCCAACCAGGAGCCTGGCCCACAACCCAAGCATGTGCCCCAACAGGGAACCAAACGTGCGATCCCCTGGTTTGCAGTCTGGTGCTCAATCCATTGTGCCACACCAGCCAGGGCACCAGTGAGTCTTTAGGAATTACCATCTTGGGTAACAGAGCCATAGCATCACCAAGACCTGTTTACATACCTGAAATTATCAGCTTTGTGAGAGGAAGAGAATATCTGTCCTTTTTGTATTTGTAGCCCAGAAATTGGCAGATACCTGGCATATGTAAACACAATAAATATTTATGAAGTAAGTGAAAGAGCCATTAAATCATCCAGGCTTCCCACCTCAGATTTCCTTAAAAGATAAGACATAGATCAGAAATTGGGTAGGTAAGCAGAATTTGAAAACATTTATTCACAAAAATGCATGTCCCCCTATGTTTATTGCAGCATTATTCATGGTGGCCAAGACATGAAAACAACTGAAGTGTCCTTCGATAGATGATTGGATAAAGAAGACATGGAACATGAATACAGTGGAATACTACTCAGCCATAAGATAAAATAGCGTCATTTGAGACAACACAAATGAACCCTGAAAATATCAAACTAAGTGAAATAAGCCAGTCAGAAAAAGCAAAGAACCATATAATTTCACTCATATGTGGGGTATAAAACTGAAATTCATAGACACAGACAACAATATGGTGGTTACCAGAGGAAAGAGGGTGGGGATAATAAAGGGTAAAGGGGGGCAAATATATGGCAATGAAAGATATTTAACTTTGGGTGTTGGGTGTGTAGTGCAATATACAGACCATGTATCATAAAACTGTACACTTGAAACCTATATCATCTTACTAAACAGTGCAACCCCAATAAATTTCATTTTTTTAAAAACTTATCACTGTGAAAAAAATTGTGAAACTTTACCCTCACAAGTGGTTACATTAAGGTGAATATTGATAAACCAACTTGAAATCTTAGATAAAGAGTGTCTTTATTAGGGGTTCATGCCACAACTGTAAAATAAACAAAAATAATTTGGAAATCAATTTCCAGGTTAGCTAAGCCAAAATTAATTTTGTGGACTGAATGTCTTTTGCTAACATGTATCCTTCAAGAATATTCTCAAAACACTCTGACATTGTGCTTAACAATTACTTTCATGAGTTATTTGTCTTGAAAATTGATCTTCAACTTGGAAAAGCCTTAATGGCAAAAATCTGCAAAGAAACACTCTCCAAGATTTAAGGCTTAATTGGAGAGACTTTGATCTGAGTGGGAGTAAGGTGCTAAGGAAGAAAACAGTTGAATGTATGAACAAAAGAGCAGCAAAAACAAACAAACAAACAAAAACAAAAACAAAACTAAACTAGTGCCTGTCTCAGAATTGGCAGGAAAAGGAGTTTGCGAATACTTGTGTCCTAAGAGCTCATGGGGAAAGCAGGGGTAAGTCCCTTGGCACACCAAGGAGGTGATTTCTGCTCATTTCCGCAGCCCTGCAGGTTTCTTTCTTTGTTGAGTTCAAAGGACATAGCTAACCTAAAGGAGATAACAACTAAGTTCTGCAGTAGGTTTTGTCAGGTAGGCTCCATGAGGGCAAGGCCTTTGCTGGGCCCACTGCTGAAACCCAGCAGCTAGATAAGCTCTGGCACCCCTAAGCGTTCAATCCATACCTGGTGATTGAATGAATGGTATGTCGCATCTACCTCAGAATCTGAATTGCCCAGTTTACTAACAGTGTGGTCAGGGAAATAGTCCTTAATTTCTCTGAACTGGCTTTCCTTTTTCTAATGATAAAATGAGTACCTTACCTCATAGGTACGTAGGAAGCAATCAGCAAAATTTCTGATTGCTGTTATTATTGTAATTATTGACCTTATTATTAGGGACTAATAGTTGCTGTCAGAGCTGACTTTTGGGGAGTGACCTGCCCTGCCTCACTCCACCCTTCCTCACTCCCTTCCATCCAGTGTCCTTTATCTAATGCAAAGTGGAAATATTCAAGTTCCTTGACTTTCATCTATTTTATCCTCACACAACCTTTACTTTCTCGCATGACACATGGATGCCTGAAGCTGTTTTTATTGGAAATTATCCTTCATGCTGAGCTACTTAGTGATGATTCTGAGCTGATTTACAATTCGCATGGGGTAAAGATTGGGCTTTGGCCCAAGTTAGGGCCTATTCTCACCCCAGATGGTCTCAGGCTGAGGTTAAGTCTGGGTCCCTGTGCCATTGGCCACCTGTGTGGGAACTTCCTGAACCCCCGGACAGCCAGGGATTGGGATGCATCCATTCATCAATCACTCCCTCATTCAACAAAAATTCTCCACCGACTCTGCCTCCGTGCTGGTTGTTGTCCACATATCACATGATTGCTATCCAGGGCAGGTGTTTCTTGGCTGATTCAGGCGTTTCTTCCACTGTCATTCTCCATGGGGAGGAGCAGATGGAGAGGAGCTTATGAGCATGACAAAGTACAAGGTGAGATGGGGAGGGCAGCAGTCATGAGGGCATGGGGTGGGGAGATCAGTCAGCTCAGACCCTATTAGGCTTATGCTAGGGAAACTGGCCCAGAGAAAGGACCCTTCCTTCACCTCTGCTCCAGAAACTCAGCACATGCCGCCTCAGAGGTTTACACACTGGAAGCACCGGCTCTCTGCTGCAGCCTCTTTCAAGCCTGGGAACCTGCAGGAGGCTGGCCGGCTACTTCAGGTTGTCAGCTGCCTTTCACAAGAGGCTTCTGGAAACCTGTAAATTTGCCACCAGTCCCTTCCAAGTTGGCTGGGTTCAAAGAGGCAGTTTCATAAGAAACAATAATTAGGAGATTTATAGTTCTTTGTTTTGCTTTGCTATTTGGGAACAGAAACCTCCCCCTTACAACATGCAAGACATCGGTTAAGTGCCCACTTTGTGTGAAGCTCTATGGCAGGCACTTTGCAACATTTTAAAGATGTTCACCTGCAATGTGAGAGGTTGGTATTAACATAGGAAAAGTCTCAAAAAACTAAGTAATATTGTCAGATTTATACGCACAACCAGTAAGGCAAAGCTGTGACTGAATAAGCCTAACGTGTGAAATGTATGTGGAATGTGACAGAAAAAGCAAAATGGAGTTTACTCAGGGTGGGTGCTGATGTGTAAAATGGGAGAGGGAGGTGGGGTATTTATGAAATAATTTTATCTAAAGATCAAGCTGGAAGACCCAGTCTTCCCAGCCCAGAGTTTTGAATAGTTTCTGCCCAAGGTTAGTGCGCAGGAAGAGGTGCTAGAAAAGGTCTTGGATTTACATGTGCAATAGGACAAAGCGGGTCTGAGAGAGAAAAAGGAAGGGCGGTGGGGTTTTCTAGGAAAAAAAAAAAAAGCATTTTCTAAAAAGTTGTGAATGCATATATATTCTTTTATATCCAAATCTATATCTATCTATGGTGGGTATATCTATCTATGGGGGGGGGGGGGGAGATACAGGGGGAGAGAGAGAGAGAGAGGGAGAGAGAGAGAGAGAGATGACACTGAATAATAGAGTGTGAACCCAAAGTGCCTACTCCCATTTATAGGCACTAGCTACCGGAAAATACCAACAAGGAAGGAGCCACAGGGATGCCATTTATGGATGAAAGCTATTTATAAGAATGAGAAACCTCAGAGTGAGATTATTACTCTTGTTAGGTCCCTCTGGGAAGCAAATTAGGTGTTTGAGGAGGTATATGCAATTCTTTTAGATCTCCACATTACATTTACTGCAACGATGGTAATGATATGCTTGCTGACTTCGGCTTCCAAAGGGGCCTTTCTCAGCTCCAGCAAATGAGCCCTCCGCTGTGCAAGGTGCTGTCCTGGGGCTCTGAGAGGCACAGGCTCGGGTCATACTCCTCTTGATCTCAAGGAGCTTGCGAACCAGGATGACAAGACAGCACATACACAGATGTAGGTACAAGCTACAACCCCGGTTCTGTGTGCCAGATAGGCATTTAGTCAGTAAATGCTATATAGGAATGGGGTGGGTTGGGGGTGGGGGAGAGGTGTGACAGTTAATCTACCTTGAGTTATATATTCATTTATTCGTACATTCATACATTCAGTAAATATGCATTGGAGATCATTATGACCCCATATGCCAAACCCTTCAAATAAATAATGGGTAAATTAGGATCCCCAGCTTAGGTCTGGTGAAATGGAGTCTGAATGATTAATTTCCGTTGGTAGAATTGGATTGCACCCTTGGATTATCCCAGTCTCTGAGACAATTTAACCTGGGGATCCAAAACATGTGTTTTACGGGTGATTGGGAGTAGTTTTTTAGAATGTTTCTATGTTTAAAGTTCACTGAGTATTGTTCAGAGTTCAGTACTAGACATTGGCCTTATTAGCACCCTTGTCAATTATAGTTGATCACCCAGACTGCTCCTAAAATACATTGCGAAAATAATTATAGCATGATAAAATTTTAGAGCTGAGAAAGAACCAATTAATGATCAGTTTTACAATTTTTTTACACAAGATTATTGATTTCCCTTAAGAGCTTCTAATTATAACAATAGTATCTTGCAAAAACACCATGAGCTAGGCACCATTATTGTATCCATTTTTAAGATGAAAAAACTGAGCCTTAGAGTGGGCAGGTGCCTGTGTAACTGCACATGATCACACAAAGCACAGGGCAGAGTTGGGGGTACAGCTCCACCCCAGATCCAGCCAACTCAATGCTCATGCTCTTTTCTGCTTGACTGTGTTATTCTTTTCGAAAATAAGAATCCAGTAGTCACTTTTAATTTTTAAGAAGACAGAAGAGAAATGTCAGTTTTTAGAAGAGCAGTCCATGCCGCATATATCTAACCCTCACTCAGTGTTGCCATGTTGGTGATCTCATACAAGTTAGAAACACTGGTTAGCAATCAGAAATATCCTTTTTTAATTAAAATATTAAATAACAAGTGCCATTTTAAAATAGAGTATGATCTTGGTGGGGAACCAAGCCTCTCATTTCCAGACCTTAAAGAGTTAGGTCAGATTTGGGAGCCATGGGGGTTGAGTGTGTTTTATCAGTTCATATTGTAGGGAAGTGAGTTGAGTGGTAGAAGTCACTAATCTTAAACAAATACACCATTCAACTAGCCAAGAATTTCTTACAGATACAATTCATATCTATATGAATATTGAAGTGCATGGGACACCATTTCTTTTTTCCTAAATAGTGAACAGTAGTATCAAGTGAAGAGTGAATCTTGATATTGAATCCTATCAATCTTACTAAAAAAGAAATCCCCTGGTATTAAAAAAGAAATTCTAACCCTAAGGCATCATTACTATTTAAATATGTGGAAGTTGGCAGCTTACTGAGATGAGAACACAGGATGTAGAGTTAACTCACAAAAGAGGTAAGAAGACATTCTTAACTTCTATTTATGATGCTCTGGAACCTAATCTTGTCAGAGGAAAAAAGTGATGTAAGCTTCTGAAAAGGTAAAGAAGAAAGGTCAATAACCCACACTGGTCTATCTATGTTTGGGTACCATTTGCTGTTGACAATCATTTTTTCTGCTTCTTCCTGTCTGATCTGATGTTCTCCAAAGTAAAGGCTGCTAATCACCCTTTCACTGAGTAGTCTCAGTGAGTAACAACTAGACTGGGACATCTTGACCCTGGAGTGCCAAGTAAAGAAGGCCTGGAAAGGGTTGAGGGAAAAAATGAATAAATCGTGACTGTAACCCCAGAACTGGTAAGAACTGTTAGATGCCAAAGGAATGGAGTTATATATACACAAACTTTGGTACCAGTCCTTAAGAAGTATCTAGTTGAACTCTTGAAATGAACACCTTGGTGCAGTGTAACCTGCATAGCATCTTCTATAAGGGCAATGGAAGTTCGGGAAGAGAGTAGAGGGTGTAAATGGAGTGGAGGGGCAAGAAACTAGGTGTGTAAAGGGTGGTGGGTAGTGGAAACCTTGTATGTATGGAAGTGGAGAGGGGAAGTTACCAGTCTCGGAGACGATTGGGCCATGTGTGTACTGTGCTGGCCAAGTGACCAGTACATGGAACACAGAAATACCAGGCCCAGGAATTTAGTCTTGATAGAGCAGAAAATCTCTTCAGTCCCACCCTCCTTCTTCCCTGCAAGTTAAATATATAAACACAAACACAATTATATTCTCACTAAGAGAGAGCAAACATTGCCATTTCATATGTGTACCACCTAAATCAAATTTCTCTTTTAGGCTTTTGAAATGCAAACAATGGGCTTGCTTTCACATTCACTTATTTTTTCGGGCCACAAAAGTTATGAGGATCTTCTAGAACTAGAATTCTGTTAGGCACCATGGAGGGTACAAAGATGAATAAAACTTGGTCCCTATCCCCCAAGAGTTAAGACTCTGTGACGGTGGAGTCAAACGTCCTTACAATTACTTGCAACGGAAGCTCAGAATGTAAACACAGGAACTGTAAGAGCTCAGTACCCGGAGATATTATGTGGAGGTGGTTTGGAAAATTATTAGCAAGGTTTTTCAGACAAGTTGTTTTTTAAATCTTTAAAACTCACTGAGTTAAAAAAAATTTTTTCTTTTTTTTGAGGCAAGAGCCAGGGTCAAGGTTCTGAAATCACAAGGAGTGGCGCATAATGTGGTAAAGAACAGGGGTCTGAATTGGCTGGAGCGCAGGGCTTCCTCAGGGGTGCCATGGAGAGGGGGGTTTAGCTGGGATCAGGCAGGAGGGAACCAAGCTGACACTGTATGCCCATCTCTGTTCTTTGACTGAAGCATTTTTTTTGGTCCCTTTAAAAATTTCTCCTCCTCTTTCCTAAAGAGAGTTCCAGCAGTTGGGGGGTGGGGACCATTTCCTAAAGTCAACGCCTAAGTTAAAGGTCTGCAAAGCTGTTCACCGGTGATTTAAACCTCACACCAGAAAAGGAAACGTGTGAGAGGCGGAGTAGGGGGAACCCACTTAACAACATCATCAACCCCCAAACGCCACCAGCCTCCGGCGGGACAAGCTGCCAGCCAGACTTGGGAGCGGGACGCCAGCACCCGCTGGAGCTCCGAGCCCCGCCCGCACTGGCGGGAAAGGGGGTGAGGAAGAGAGTGAGGGAGGGAGGGAGGGAGGGAGGAAGCGCGAGAGGGAGGGAGGAAGAAAGGGAGGGAGGCGGTGTCATGTGATCCGCTTCCCTGCTCCTTTTAGCGTCCACAGGCGGCGGAGCGGCCACAATCACAGCTCCGGGCATTGGGGGAACCCGAGAGGGCTGCGCCGGGGGAATCCTGTGCGGGCGCCTGCGGTCCTGGTCCCATCCTCACCGCGCTCTCGCACCCCTGAAGTTTTGCAGCGCCCAGACAGGAGGCGAGGGAGGAGGGAGCGGGAGAGGAGAGCGAACAAAAAGCACACCCTAAAACATTTATTTCCAAAAGAAAAGAAAAAAAGGGGGGCGCAAAAATGGCTGGGGCAATTATAGAAAACATGAGCACCAAGAAGCTATGCATTGTTGGTGGAATTCTGCTCGTGTTCCAAATCATCGCCTTTCTGGTGGGAGGCTTGATTGGTAAGTGTGAGAGCTGCAAACTTTTTCCCCTTTCTCTCTTTTCAGGCCCCTACCCTCTTTGCGTCTCGGGCTACTTGTTACAGTATCACTGTCTTGCTTCTATGATCTAATTAGTCCGGCTATTGTGCTTAAGAAAGCAGAGCTCCATGGGGCTCCGTGGGGCACAATCCAGTCTAGTGGCTAAGAGAAAAGGAGGGGAAAAAGTTTTGGCCTAGTTTCAGTACCCACTTGAAAGGAAGGAAGGGGGTGGCGGGGGTGGGAATCTTAAGCATGGCGACGGATCGCGCGAGGAAGCGCTGGGTTACAAAGTTGATTGCTGCACAGACACACACACACCCGCTTTTTCCCGCGTTCCCCCCTTTTTCTCTCTCTTCCCTCCAATTCAGCTCCGGAGGGCAACGTAATCGACTTTATTAGGAACAACGGAAGAGTCGGGGAACTGCGCCCGGCGCAAACCCGGAGCCCTGTGGCAGGGCAGTGCTCCTTGCCTGTGCAAACGCTTTTGATCGGCGCGGCGAGGGGTTGAGAGTTTGTATTTTGGGTCCCGACCTTCGCGCACTCCGCTGCCTTGCCGGAGTCCTATCCCACCCTGCGCCAGGGCTGCCGTAAGGAAGGTCCGAGCGGTGCGCAGGGAGGCGAGACGAGGTGGGGTGCGAGCAGAGAAAGTCCTTGGCTGGCGCTGGGGGAAGTTGGAGCGGTCGGAGGGGAACAACATATCCGAAAGGTGTTGCTTTTGGCCTTGTGCCCTCTTTCGAGTCTGCCCTCCCCCACTTCTCAGAGCCCCGAGAGCGGGTGGGTGTGGAGCTCCAGATCCTCTCTAGCTTCTAGGAAAGCTCCCCCGCCCCGGCCGGAGCCGGGCGCAGGTGACAGCTCCTCTGGCCCCGGGCTAGTGTGCCCGCCCTGGGATACCTCCAGAGGCGCGCACCTCCCGGACCTCTCGGAGCCAGGGAGGCTTTTGGATGAAGTAGATGGTTTTGTGGACTTGACACTCGAAACCCTCCGACCCCCCTCTGTCTCTCCATCATCATCCCTTCTTAAGCTTCTCCGCACACTGGTGTCCTCTTCCCCCTCGGGATTTAGGATACACCCGCACAAACTTCGCCGCCAACTTTGCAGGCAGCGCGGATGGGAGATTTTGCTCCCTTACTTCGCCGATGTATAAAACTTTGCAGAGTGGAAGGTCCACGGCGGGGCTTTCTCGACGCTTCCCTTTGCTAGAGTCCGTGGCGCGGGCATCGTACTCTTCCTAGGGGGAAGAGAGCCTGGGCACCTCGGAGCGGATCCTCTGCGTGGCGTTTTGTCTTCACACTTGGGTTTGATGGGAACAAACTAAGGGGAGTCTGGTTCTGTAAATCACTGTGACATCCAAGCTAATTGTTTAAACAAAGGCGTGTGGGTGAAGCTTCACAGAGGAGAGAAATTTCTGGAAGAGATCATGCCTTTCTCAGCGTGGATATCCTCAACACAGAAAGGGGTTCAGAGTTTTCCAAGCTCATACTCTCAATGTGGGCCAAACAGCTAAATCTTTGTATGCCTAGAACCTTCACCCCCCCCCCCCCACCACCAACACTCCCGTGTTAGGAGCTCCTGTTTAGCTACGTGCGATCTCCATTTTCCTTATATTGGATTTTTCAAGGCTCCTAATATATTCTCTGCTGGGAGCAGATGGCAGCCTTTCCTTTGCCCTCACAGTGATTATGCAGCAGTTACAATTACACCTCTTGTCTCTCTTGATGAGCAGTTGCAGTTAGATGCCATTGGATCTTGTGTGATTTTAGTGGCAGACCATAATTAAAATTTCTTGCACCTTGTGCTTTAAGGATTAAATTGGCCTATTATCCCTGCCTGACCTTCATCCTCTTTGAGGTTTTTGTACAGGCAGGGAACCATTACACATAGTTCACAGATGTTTGTTGGTATATGTTTTGTTTCTTTGTTTGTTTGTTTTGTTTTGTTTTTCTAAAGCTGATCTAGCTTTGAGAGCCCATCACCCATGTTCTATGTTTCTTGGGGTACTTATGGAATTAGTATAGTTTCTGGAATCCTAACACTGAGGAGATGGTTCAAGGACACTTGACAAGTGACTGCTGGACATGAAAGTTGCAATAGGAATGGAACAGTTGAATGTTCAGAGAGGGATTTCTCTGGAGTCAGTGGCGGCAAGGGTTGTTTCTTCCAAAGAATAGTTAGTGGCCATACTTGATAACAGTCTCAAAAAGTTATTGATAGGCTCTAACTGTAAGTAGATTCTCTTAAATAAACTGCTTTATTTTCAACTTTCCTTGAACAAGAAAATAGCTATGTATAACACTTCTTGGGGAAATTGGTTGTGTAAGTTTACTGTTTAGCTACCCTCCTTCCTCAGTTGTCACAGCAATGTCCCGGGTTCTGGATGGAAGACTGAAAAGATCAGATCCAGTCCATGTTAAACACTTTGAACAATGACTTAGCCTTTTATCTCATCCATTTAGAGCAGTGATTTTAAACCCTGTGTGTTGCAAGAATTTTCTAAAACATGCAGTACATGACTACTTGCTTAGTCAGGGGCATTGACAACAATAGTGGTCAGGTGTGAATAAATCAAAATTATACCTATTATTTTTGTCAGATTGGCAAAAATGATTTTTGGTATGCCACAGAATTTTACTAGTTTATGTGGGCCATGAAATGAAAAAGGTTGAAAATTGCAGATTTAGAGAGTTTTTCTTTCTTTTCTATTCTTTCTTTCCTTTTTTGTTCTATTAAAGAAATCTTGGAACTTGGGTGTTCTATAAGACCCAAACATGAGGAATATCGACAAACTTAAGTGATAAACACCCCCCCACACACACAAACTTCCAAACTTCTTTAAATTGGAAAGCAGATGAAACTGAGCAAAGAATAGACCTTCCACAAAGTGGGCAAGTGGAATCAAGATGAAGGAGCAGTTTGCAGGCTGAACAGTTAAAATAAAGTTCAGAAATTCAGAAACTTCCTCCTCCACTCCCCCAATGAAAACTCTTCAGTTCCACTGATATGTTAGAAGTCAGGGTGGGAAATGTCTTTCTAATACATCTGCAGAGGCCAAGGGAGAAAGTGAAATTTTAACATTGACTTGGTCATAATAAATGTTTCTTTTGGATCACCATTGTCCCACATGAAAGGAAACGTGGCAACTGAGGAAGGGGAGGATCTGAATGGCAAAGCTCGTGGCTTTAAGGGTATAACTACTACATACGCATGTACACAAAACAAAAATACTTCAAACAATGAAAACAATGCACCCCAAAGTGACCAGGCAAATCAGTTAACTAATAAGCTTCAGTCTCTCTCCATAAGTAGGTGGATGAGTTTAAGTTTACTTTGTTACAAAATTGTATGAATTTTTCAATACTTAGTTTACATGGAATTTAGACTGGTGTTTGGTTGCAGCTTTCCAGAAGAGATGGGGAACATTTGAATATTAGATTTAAAAACTTTTGGTGGTGATGTATATGTTCATTACCTTATTTGTGGTAGTGGTGTCATAGGTTATGCATATGTCCAAATTCATTAAAGTGTACACACTAAGTACAAGCAATGTTTTGTACATTCTATTGAAGTTGAAATGAAGTGGAAAACAAAATACACACACACACCCCCACCCCAAATAGGATTGGGTTTTAATTAGCCAACTTAAACACTTCCCTGCACCAATGGCCTTCTTAAAACCAAGTTTGTGTGTGTGTGTGTGTGTGTGTGTGTGTGTGTGAAAGTCAATGCACGCACGTGTGTACGCATGCACTTGTGTTTGTTTGTTTGTTTGTTTTTTCATGCCAGTGACTATGTTCTGCTAAATCTTTAATGAGATTTTGCAGAATGGCTCTGGAAGGCAATATCCTATGTGATAGAATTTGGGTTATTTAAAAATTCACTGAATTATACTATGCTTTTGTGAAAACATTGAGCCATTATAAAATCTTGCATCTGTTTTCTTATGTATTGAAAAGGTTTCTTAAGTGGCGAGCTTCTTTAGTGTTTGGAACTCATTTAAAAATTTAAGAACCTCCTGAAGGAAAATAATTTTTTTTAAAGATATAGCTTAATCTTTATCCTCCTTAAAAATAAGCCTGCAGAAAGTTTTTTAAAAGATAAGTTTCCTTGGATTTCACATTTGGTGCCTTTAGTTCATGAAGAGGCAGCTGCAGGACTGAGGGGGTGGGGGGGTGGGGAAGAAACCATGGGCCCTGAAACAAGAGTGTAGCCGACTAAAAACCATGAACTTGAATCCCTGGCCCATTATGTGCAATTTGCTCAGCTTCAAATTAGTCATGTCTGGGGGATATAATGGTTGAAAAAGGAGGTCACTGCTCCCACCTGTTCTAAAACTGGTAAGAGAAGGGAGATCAGGACTGGATGAGTAGAAAATTATTGCATTGTTTTAAGTGTACACATAAATGAGAATATTTCCAACTTAAACTACAAATAAGTATCAACAAATTACCAGTAATTGTTTCTTTAGGAAGGATTGCCCTTTCAAAACCTCACTATGTCAGCATATTAATGTTGAGACATAGGTGTCAGAAAACTGATTATATATATATTATCAGTTTTCTTAATTTTTACGTGGACTTACCTACTGCCTTTTAATGATATAGCCTATACTATTTATTATGCTATTACTGTTTAAACAGAAACTATTGGTGGTCTTGATTATGGTTCATTCCTGTGAGTTTTTGTTTCTGTGACTATCATTTACTTAGAAGTTGCAAGAGTTTAAGAATTTAAATACAATTACGATTATGCCAAGTGTATTAAGAGCTTGCTTCCCAATACATTAGGCTTTAATCTTGTGTGGTATTTATTATATTTGAACATATGTTAATAATGCAATATTTTTAACTCTGCAGTGTTTTGGTAACTGGTGAGAATCTTGAAAAGAATTAATTAATTGGCCTTTGGTAAATGCTAGCCCACATTTTTTGGTATTTGCTTCTCCTTTTTATTTTGTAAAATTTGTATATCTGACTAAACTAAACCATGTCCTTTTTTTCCCTCTTTGTTAATTACCAGATTATGTAATGTGGTTTGTAGGAGTACTATGCAACATCAAAAATTTTTGTAAAATTTTCTTAGAATTGAAATTATATTATTTGACTTAAGAAAACGAAACTGTCTACTTGGTTGTTGCAACAAAATCATACTTGCGCTAACAATCTCTAATCATGCTTTCATCTAACTATTCAGTAAAGCTTGTCTAGCCTTCTATTAAAACATTCCCTTTTCCCTGTTAAAGGTGAGAAGTATCTCCTTGAGATAATAGAATAGCTTTGTAACGTTTTTCATATCCCCTGCCTGGAACCCATTTGGAGACCTTTCCTACCTAGTTGACATTTTGCAATAACTAGGCCTTTAATTAAAAAATAATAATAATAATATTCAATAGACTGAGGAAAGATTCTTACCTTACATTCCTCATGAAGGTGTTTCTATGGAGATTTAGAATTTGAGATTTTATGAAGGTCCTTAGCTTAATGCTCATGTGTGTCACTTGCTTAATGTGCAAAAATATTTCCTATAAGATTTTACTTATTTACTTTTAGAGAGAGGGCAAGGGAGGGAAAAAGGGTTAGAAACATAGGTGTGTGGGAGAAACATCTGCCTGGGACCTGGCTGGTAACCCAGGCTTGTGCTCAGACTAGGTATTTAATTGGTGACCTTTCAGTTTGCAATGCCTAACCCACTGAGCCACACAAGTCAGGCAAAATATTGATAAGAGTCTACTGTGTGCCCAAAATAGTGCTGCAGTACTGACTGCAGGTTAAGAAAGAGGGAACTTGAAACCCCTGTAACCTAGAGAAGCCAGAGGTAGAAGAGAACCCCTCTAAATACAAGTTTGCCAGCAAAAAATTATTTGAGATAATGTTCCTAGTATCAATTATCACTCATTTACTGGGAATTTGAGAACATGTGAAATGAGAAGCCCTTTTAATTATACCATTAAGTGATCATATTAATATTTCATCTTGAAATAAATATATTAATAAAATAATATTTAACACATGTTAAATGTGCACCATGTGTCAGATATTATCTAATCATGCACTTTGCTGAATTGATATTGCTGTACCCGGTTAGCAGGTGAGTAAACTGAAGTATAGAAAGGTCTAGTAAAAGCACTCGAGATTACCTACCTAGCCCTGGCTGGTGTAGCTCAGTGGATTGGCGCCAACCTGCGAACTCAAAGGTCGCTGGTTCAACTCCCCAGTCAGGGCACATAACCAGGTTGCAAGCCAGGTCTCCAGCCAGGTCCTTACCTGGAGGCAGGTGAAAGGCAACCATACATTGATGTGTCTCTCCCTTTCTTCCTCCCTCCCTTTCTCTCTCTCTAGAAATAATGAATAAAATCTTGAAAAAAAAAAAAAAAACCTAACCAGTCAGGGTCAAAGCTGGGACTCCAATCTTACAATGCTGCCAAAATTCTCAACTATTAGGAGGCAGGAGCCTCCACCTCCCAAAATCTTGACTTCAAGGACTGAGTAAAAATGGTTTGAATACAGAAAGATAGGATGAGTAACAATAGAAAAACAACCACTTTCTTATTTTTAAAACATTGGGTAGCATATAAAAAAGAAAAGATATCAAATATGATGTTATGTGAAATGGAGTCCAGCTCTACATAACAAAACAGTGCCCTTACCAAGGCTAAGGGAGGACACCTTTGATATGTCTGCATATTCCAGTCCAACCAATTTTGTGCAAGTTCTAACCAGTCTCTGTAATTGTATGAATCACCCATTGCCTGAGCAGCCAAGTTCATTAAACATAATGTGTTTGAGTTCTGCTACTTTAAGGAAGATTACTCGATTTTGTTTTCTCTCGTTAGTGGTTTTAACATATTTATATAGTTATGTAAGTCTGGACTTCAAAGGAAGAGGAGAGAAGGAGTCAACTGAGGTTGGAGAGGGTTTTTTAGAGGCTGTGAATTGGCAGTGATGGTAGAGCAATGGACAGAAGAGCCTCCTACTGAAACCTGAATATTCTGTTCCCCAAAGGATAATTTTTGTTTATATTCACACCCATGCATAATAATGAGGGCATTTCAAACGAGAAGCTTCCATGCTGACACCATGAATAGGTACATTTTGTTCTTTAGGAAAATGCTGATAGACTTTTTTTCTACTGAAAGATTTGTTGTCCTCAATTTTGACAGAGACACTTGGGAGATGATGGCAGATAGGGAGCGCCAAGACATAAATTATCATTTCTATTCCATTTTAGGTCTTGTGTCTTCACTGAGCTGTTGTAATGGTGGTCACACAGACAAATAAGCTAGGTAGGGACAGTTCCCAGAGCAGGTGCCTGGATGGGGTGGGAGATCGGAGTGGAGAAGAGGATGAGGGCTACATAACAGAAGAAAGCACCTCCTATTTTAAAATATAAAAATACTAAGGTTCTATAATTGCTCTTCTCCCTGCCCCCCATCACCTCAAATGCTATTTTCTAGAAAAGCAAAAGCAATAATCAGATTGTCATCCAATCAGTGGTGAAAGATCTGGGCATATGATTTGCTGCTATTTGAAGATTTACTCAATGACTGTGGAAAGCGTGTTATGTGTAGTGATTTATTTAATGATCATAACACCCTAGAGAAGCAGGCACATTCTCCAGTTTTCTGATGAATCTCGAGGCTCATTTAAGGAACTTTTCAGAGGTTACAGGTAGAGTAAATGAGAGAAGAGCAGGCACTCAAGGCCATGTTCCTTGACTGAATCCTAAACCATGGTCTTCAGTTAAATGTTACTCTTCTCCAATTGTCTGTTCAGTTCCCATGGGAAACAAAGGGTGGGGTGTGGTGAAACTAATTCTATACAGATTCAATAGAAGATGAAAGCTATCTCTTTTCCTTCTTCAACCCTTTTCCGAAACCACATAATCTCATCACTGCCTGGGTACCAATCATTGACCTAGTGGATTCCTAAAAAAATTATCTCAGTTTTAACACATATTAACCTCTTATACTAGCTGTTGTAAATGTTGAACAGTGTTGGGGGTGGGGGGCTGAATCTGAAAATACGGCACTCCAGGTACCCCTAAAATGAAATTATTACAAACAATGACTGAGAATTGTACTTGAAAATATGTCTAAATTACTGACCTCTGAATGCTCCCTGGACTTGGCATATACAATAGGTCCTGAATATGATTGTTGAACCCATTGTATGTGGACACGTAGTGCTGACGCATTATGGCGGGAGGGGGTGATATTTTGAAACATGCAGGTAGGATGTTTTGTTATAAGCCCATTGGCCTTTATTATTTATGATCTTGCCCTCCTGTACCTAAACACATATAGTTACATTTTCCCAAATTCTACCACTAGTCTATTTTTTAAAAATGTATTATTATGTGATCCGCCTTCTATGCAGTTTGTGAAAAATGTAATTTATATGTGTCCTGAAAACAACCTGTGAATACAAGAGAAGGGGATATGAGTATGGAGAAGGGAGCTGGGAGTAGAATATGGGCTCAGGAAAGAGGAACTAAGGTCTCTGTACACATATGAGATCATATCTTTGGAACACAGATTGTATCTGGATTTCCAAAATCTACTTCCAATGTCAGTGCCCCCCCACCCCCATCTGCTATGCTTGTTGAGATCTGAGCCTTCAAGTACAATCTTTGTCATCCTTACTCCACTCTTTTAATATTCTCTGATGTTGGGGCATTCTTCCTTCATTGGCCTACAGGAATTACAAGGCTTTCTTAAACTTCTGGCTAATTCCCTGGGCTAACTAGGAGGCTTGATCCACAAAACACAGTTCCAAGAAAACAGAGGTAATTGAAAGAAGAGGCCAAATGATTACATTTGTTTTGGCAAAGCATTATGATTTTTTGTTAGAGAAGGTAATGGGTCTGTAAGTGAATTGCTCAGTTATTGGTTTGTTTTGTTTTTTTTTTAAGTCCCAGATTAAAAAGACTTAGCTCATGAGAGCTAGTTGGGGGCCAGTGAACTGCTCGCTGCCTTGGCTCTGGCTGAGCCCCTCCCAGAGAGAGAGCTCCTGGTCTCAAGGCAGCAACTTGGCTGGAGCTCTGCAAATGACTCGTATCAGTGATCTCAAATAAGTCACAAAAGCTTCTTGGCTCTTACCCTCAACTATGGTGTAGGACAGAGTTCTCTTCATTATCCATCACTGTTGCAAGGATCTTGAGGCCATGACGCCCATTGGAGTGTCTCATTGAACCCAACCCACTGGCTCTGAGATTCCCAGAGGACTAGTTTCTGAAACTCTAACTCCATAGCCTTCTCTGCTACTTTTCTTTCTCTGTCCCTCTGTGATCTTAGATATGGAGGAAACTCAATCATGGCACTGTTTATTTTCTATTCGTTTTCTTCCTTGAGTTACCACCACTTTGTCAGACATCTGTAGAGTTCATGGATCTATTGAGGATGAAAGAATTGGATTGA
Organism: Noctilio leporinus; assembly: GCA_004026585.1. Lineage (NCBI taxonomy): Eukaryota > Metazoa > Chordata > Mammalia > Chiroptera > Noctilionidae > Noctilio > Noctilio leporinus. The sequence goes on along the minus strand of PVIW01000879.1, from coordinate 216,012 downwards.
CCAGTCTGGGTTTGAAAATACAAAACAGGTTATTCTATGTATTCCGCTTCCCAACATTAGTTTCCATGCTGTAATGAAATATCTCATAATAAGCCTTCCCCAAATAGTAGATATTATTGCAGAAACCTGGTAAATAAGGACACAAGTCAAAATCATTTTCCTAAGCATGCACATTTTGCTCCTAGGAGAATCCCTCATACTTTTACTTAAGGCCTACCTGTTATTTTTGTGTTATACACATTTGTTTATTTGTTTGTTCATTGTTTGTTGGTTTATAGAGTAAGAGAGCAGGGAAGGCAGGGAGAGAGGAGGAGTGGGAGAGGAACATGGACCTGCAACCCAGGCATGTGTTGATCGGGAATTGAACTGGTGACCTTCCACTTTGCAGATTGATGTCCAGCCAACTGAGCCATACCAGCGAGAGTACATTATACACAATTTTTAAAAGTATATTTTATTGATTATGCTGTTATAGCCATCCCAATTTCTTTTCCCTTTGGACACAGTTTTAATAGAGCTTGGTTATGCCATTTCTAAGTCTACAACAGTTGAGACAATTTGCCACAGACCCTCTCTGGAAGTAGAGAGATGTAGGAGTATGGTAGGTAACCTGAGGACAAAGGAAGAGAAGGAAGGATGCCCAGGAGCCTGAGGTCTCCGATATGTGCAGGTCCCCACCAATAGTATCACTATATTGTAGGCTGATTGATCATTGATTCTACTCTAAAATGGTCTTATTACTTGCCATGAATGTAGCTTTTTGGGTGAGTGTATCCACACACTTTGGTGATGTTTGGCCTGAATGGAAGCAGTGGAGCTTGTTGCTATTAAAGTATAACAGTGAAAGGGCCTTGGAGACCATCCTGTCCTATCTCCTTTAAGGAGAAACCAGAGTTCCAAGAAAGGGGAGGGACTCAGTTTACAGAATTAGAGCCAGGACCCAGGCTTGGATTCCTATTCTAATGCCAGTCAGCGCTCCAAGCATTTATCTCCTTCTAAGATTCAGTATGAAGATTATTTGATTTCTGTCCGAACTCAAGAAAATTCCCCATTTGTAGTTCTTACAGCTCTATTAACTTTTCTTTCTCATGGAAATAAAATAGAAATAACTTTAATGTCTTCACCTTCTTGCTTTTGTTTACTTAGCTAATCTCTTATGGAACAATATAATTATATACAGTGTTAAGCTGTTCTATGTGGATTTTAAAGGATACTACAGAATTTAAAAACAACTAAATTCCTTCCTTGCTTGCTGAGGGTGTGGTACATTCCCTTCCTGTTGCTTGAGAGTATGTTGTAAATTTAAAACTTAAAAAGAAAATATTGCACGACTTTTGTATTGTAGTCCTTATCAATCCAACCAAAGACCCATCCTTGTGTTTAGTTTTAAGAGTTCATGCATCAGAGGCCCCTTTGACTAAAATTCTGTGACTAACTTATGTGCTTTCAGGGGAGTCCTGTGGCATCCTGAAATCATCGTGAGTTTAGGGGAAGTGACATGCTATATATTTTTTGTCTGTTTTACACACAAAAAGAAACAACAAAATTGTTCAACCTTCCACTCTACCGTTTCTTCACTCTGATGATAATTGCAAATGAAATTCAAATGGCCAAAATGGGACTTAACATGCTGAGGGCTCCATGCCCACTGCCACCATGACGGACAGGCATGTTTTTGTGATTCTTGAGGTGTGAAGTGTTACACTGTAAATTCTTCCTCCTCCACCTTTCTTTCTCTCTCTCTTTTTTTCTTTTAATTTTTATTTATTATTTTTTAGGGAGAGGGGAAGGAGGAGAGAGGCAGAGAGGGAGAGAGACATCAATGTACGACTGGCTGCTTTTCGCCTGCCTCTAGCCAAGGACCTGGCTGGAGACCTGGCTTGCAACCTGGTCATGTGTCCTGGTTGGGGAATCGAACTGGCGACCTTTGGGTTCTCAGGCCAGCGCCCTATCCACTGTGCCACCAGCCAGGGCCCATCTTTCTTTTTGTTGAAATTAAGCAGAGTCAAAAAGCTCTATACTTTTCTGTGGCTTCTGATTTAGCCCTAGTAACTTGACTTTCAAGTATCTGTTTACCATCCTTGCCTTCAGGTGATCACAAGCAAAAAGTTGGGTTTCATATGTATTAAATCCAGCCCTTTGTTAAGGCAAGCAGGTCTTTTGGGGACTCTCCCTTTTAGTCTGGGCTCTTGTATAGTGTATCTGCTCTCAGTTGGATTGTGACTTGCCCGAGAACAGAATGACTCAAATGTAGAATGAATACATCCCCACATGCCTTTCTTTTCTCTGTTCTGTTCAGCCAGTTCTGCTCCTGTGAAAGGGGCTCTAACATTACTTCTTGCTTGCAATCACTTACAGAACAAACCTCTACTTAGAAATGATGAGCATTTTCAAAATTGTAGATTGGGGATGAGCTTGGCCGGGACAGGCAACCCTGGCTCTTAGGGCATCCTTTTAGTCAACCTTTCCGCCAAATTTTCCAGAATTCACACGTTCATGAGAGAACTGGCATCAAGTCCCCAGCACCATTCTTTGAACATGCCTAAACAGAACGGAGTTTTGCCCTAACAAACAGTTGATGAAAGTGAAAGAAATAGGGTAATTTGTGGATGCCCAAGATTTTTAAATCAAAAGGATGCTAAGTTTACCTTTCAGTTAACATTTGTTTCTTTTTTTTTTTTTTTTTTTCTTTACCAACATCAGAAGAATTCCCCCATTCTCCTCCTCTGTCCTGTCTAACTGTTTAAAAAAAGTGGGAGAGAAAATATACTTTGGGAGAAGGATGAGCAGTATGTTTGGGATTTAAACAAAAACAACATTAATGTATATTTGAGGCCATGATATTCTGGGTTAGGACTTGGGTTGGGCATTGATACCAGCTCTGTCCAATAACTCTTTAGGCATCTCACTTTAGAATAGCACTCCTGCCCTGGTGGGTGTGACTCGGTTGGAGTGGGGGCGCATATGAGAAGACGTCCAATCTGTTTCTCTTTGACATCTATTTTCTCTCCTCTCCTCTCCTCTCTTCTTTCCTCTTCTCTCCTCGCCTCTCCTTTCTCTCCCCTTCACTCCCCCATTCCCTTCTCCTTCTCTCTTTCTCAAAGGAATTTTTAAAAATGTCCCCAAGTGATAGGAAAAAAATTCAATAATGCTCCTGGCTAGGTAGAACTGCCACGCTAATTTTGAAAGTTGCTCCTGATGACTTAGGCACGACCATTCTATAAAACAACATGGTACTAGCTGAAGGTTTCCCATATGATGTTTCTGTTCAGTGAAAAACTTCCTGACCCTTCCTTCCAAAGCAATCAAATTTGTAACTGATCGTTTTCTAACATGTGGTTTTATGGTGATCAATGGGTGTAATCAGGTTTATTATCAAACTTTGTAACTTGGATTACCACTTACATATTTTGAACCTCAGTTTCCTCATCTAACGATTTCTCCTTCACAGAGACGTTGGGTTTAAATGAGAGAATGTAAGTTACCTGAGCATTCATGTTAGATCAGTTATATATTAGCCATTTTCCTGAATTAGAAGTTGTCACTGATTAACTTTTTAAAGTTTTTTTTTTTTTTTTTTTTTCAATCAGCCTTGTGAATGGTTAGGCCTTGTGGCAGGTTATTTCTGCCACTGCCTCTGTTGATTATATAAAATTAGAAACTCATCAACCCTGCTTGATAGCCTTCTATAAGGACCAATCTATGCTAGCCCATAGTTCAAAAAGCATGTCATTTATCCATTTGGTGAATGGGAGTGATTAACTTACTTTTTGATCTGGTTAGCGATAGTTTTCACCAAGGTTTAATTTGAATCTTAAATTTTGCTTTTTAAATTGCTGGGCCAGCATTCCTTTAGCCTACATAAATCCAGGCAGCAAAACTTTTAAATGGAAGTCACTCAGTTCATGAAAGAGCTCTGTCCCAGCCATGCACGCTGCAGAGTGAATCCCAGTTGTTCTTAGGTTTTACATTATAAAATTGAAGTCATTGTCCATGGGGAAATTTTTTTGCTTCCAGATAATAATATAAATGACAAAGACCTTTGAAAGTCAAGATTCAAGGGGAAAAATGATATTTTTCTCATAAAATATTAACTACTTCTAAACTATTAGCTAAAATTATAGTGCTCTATTATAAGAAATTGTAAACAAAAAACAAAGATGAAAATACAGCCCCGATAAAACTACAAGGTACATGAGAGCAAGGCTGGTCTAATTTGCTTAACTTTATCTCCAGTGGGTACCATGGGGTAGTGCAGTATAGGTGCCCGATAATACTTGTTAAAGAGATAAATGCCTTGCATTTTGGACCTATTGGCAGAGATAGCTGAAATGCTTCAACTTTAAGGTCTGTCTTAAGATTTGTAATATTGTATTCCTGGCTATTCTTTTATAATTAAAAAAAGGGAGTTTAAAGGTTATGTCACCTTTATGGTTTTCAGGCTTAGATTTATAAAAATTGATACTTTTTGGAGTTAGAGGGACCTTCTTCTATTATATTGTGGAAACTAAGGTCCAGAAGTCACATTAAGGGAATAAGATTAGAACCAAGAAGTTTCCTGACGACTAATGGAGTGTTTCATTACCTAGGCCTGCCGTTATGCAGACTACTATTATGCCTGATCTACATACAGATTTGGTCTTTAGTTAGCCATAAGGGCACGAATTGACAGTGACTGGTTGCCCATACTGGCTGGGAGGTAGGGAACATAAACCAGTGTATGAATTTCCAGATTTGGATAGTCAAGTGAAAATGCTGACAGATGATGGAAATTTTGTGATTTATTGTCTTTGAGAAATAATGTGTTTTCTTCTCCCTTCTTGTGGGCTGTTTTTTAGGGGTTCTTTAAAGACCACATAGTTTGCTTAATTGTCTATACATTTTTGAAGATAGGAAATTCAAAGTTTCTCCTCTATGAATTTTGTACATGTATCAGCAGTTCTTCATGGAGATCAATGCTAGGTTTATGATGTCAGTTTTTATAACTGCCCTTGACAAGAAAGCATAATGCATTCCTATACCCACGCACCTCAGCCTTCCATTGTGTTCAGCTTGTGCATCTGGAGGGCGGGAACGAATTCATCCACACATTCTTCTAGGTTTCTGAACAGGACTGAAACATGCTGTGCAGAACATGTACCTGCAGGTAAACCTGGGCCTGTTGACTTGCTAGTGGGCCAGGTGGAGATGTGGGACAGAGATTCAAGAAGCAGATATAAGGTGAAAAAAAAGAAGCAAAAACCAAGGAGACAGTCACAGAAAAGCTGGACTTGGGTTTCTCTTAGCCAGGCTTTCCAGCCAGAGGTGGGAGTATTGTTGGGTTGGAGAGGACACAGAGCTGACATAGAGTAAGGGGATGGGGGTGTTGGAGAGAAAATAGGGGCTTAAAAGAAAGGTGACAAGAATTCCTCCTCAGCTGGGTCAACATATACACACCCTCCCTCCCTCTAAACCAATGACTTTTCTGTTTTGTATGGACCCGTCCAATGCTCTAGAGCCTAGGTAAAATGTCACTGGAAATGGGAATTGGCTATTCTAAATGTAACAAAAGCTTTGGGGTCAGAAGGACTAGATACAAATCTTGACTTGCTGGCTATGTGACCTTGAACAAATTATTTAACCTCAGCCCGAGTGTGCTCCACTCTCAAATGGGTAAAACGGTAGTAGTAATGCTCATGGCATGCTGCGAGGATTAAATGACACTTTATATGAAAAGATTAGGTAACTGTACAGTGCCTGGCAAATAGTAAACATTTAGATTAGGCGAGGCAGTATTTTTTTTTTTTTTCCATTGTGTTTACAGAGAGAGAAACATTGACTGGTTGCTTCCTTCACATGCCAAGACCTGGGATCAGACCCAAACGATGCTCTAACCAACTGAGCCACATGGGCCAGGGCTGGTCTTATTCTTTGAACCCAGGAATGATGTCCTGGAGTTAAATCACTATAGTCCTTTGGGGGCCTGGCATGAAAGTTTTTGTGTCAGCTCTGAATCTGGCTATACTGGTTCAGAGTTGTGGATGGTTTCAGAATGAAGGTTAGATTACTGGCATGAATTTAAAATCTAGTAACTAGAAGCATGTATTTTTGTTCCATCCTAATCTTTATTTATGTTTTTGAACAAGAATACAATCTGTTCAAGGAACAAAAAACAAAGAGAACAATCCTCCTGAAATCCATCATTTCTGAAGATTTTCCTTTATTATTTTTAGAGAGAGGGGAAGGGAGAGAGGCAGAGAGACATCTATGTATGGTTGCCTTTCACCTGTCTCCAGTTACGGACCTGGCTGGAGACCTGGCTTGCAACCTCATTATGTGCCCTGGCTGGGGAATCGAACCAGCGACCTTTGGGTTCACAGGCCAGCCAGGGCCGGAATCCATCATTTTAATACAACAATTCTGGGTTAATTTTTTACTCTTTCACCTTCTGTGACTGAATAGTTTCAACTTTAGATGAAAGAAATGTGAAAACCTAGTTAGCAGAGGCTCAGAAGTTTATTTTTTATGCCTCTGCCATTGTATATTTATGTTGGAAATTCAACAGTCAATTCCACCTCTTCCCCTTCTAAACGTTTCCCAAATACTTAAATCAAGTTGTTTGTTGAACCATTGAACCATGGGAAATTCATTTTCAAAATCTGCTTAATTGCTGTGAGACTTTTAATTTGTTCTGGATGATGGTGCTAATGTCTGGGAACTGGGACTGAAGCCCTCCAAAGTTGTTAATTCAATCAGCCGCTGTGCCCTTGCCATGCCTAAGGGGGGCATCCCGATTCTTCTCACAAAGAGACTGGGGCTCTCCTGAGCACCTTGTCAATGATGAATACGAGGGGCCCTGCAGTTAGGTCGAACGCTTGGGGCAAATTACCAGGGCGTCAGTCCATATTATCCAAAGCCCTGGGTTGTGCTTCCCAGGATAATTATTCAGTGGATTTTATGTAGGACCCCAAAGTTTTAAGGTATGGGTTTTCTGTGCATGTTGTTCACACCTGCTAATCTGCAAAGTTCTTTTCATTACTGAGATTCTGTTGTGGCTCTGTCTATAATCTGTAAAATCATAAATATTACTCCCAGACTATTGATATTCCCGTTAACCACTGAAGTTTTCCATGGCGAGACTGGTGAAAGCTTGCTCTGTCCTCATGATAAATTAGCTTATTTATTCCTCTTCTGCTTATTTCTATCCTGCTGTTGGTTAGTGTAATGAAGCAGAAATCCATTGTGTGTGTTCATTGGGTAGCGATCCTCTGGCACCAAAGGGGGTAATTGAGTAGAAAGGCAGAATGCTGTTGGTGCATAGGAGAAGTTAACACCACATGAGGTCACCAGGCTTCAAGCTTTAATCAATGTGGACACAATGCAATTGAGATTTTGAAAGAGGGTTTGTTTATAGTGTGAGAGTAAGGGTCAGTAGTTAATTTGAAATGCTGTAGGTGTGTTTTCCTTGAACCAAGACGGTATAGAGCATGTGTCATAGAGGATTGTAAATATCCTCAAGGGAAGGATGTAATTGGGGTGGGGGTTTAAAAAGAAGGGCATTTAGGAATTTACATGGAGTTATTATTGACCCATCCATGTTTTACTTAAACTTTACCATTCTTTAAAATGAGAGACTGGAGAAGAAACACAATGTAAGGTCATGGTATAGAGGCACCCTATCAAGAAGCAACTTCTTTTTTGAAAGCAACGATTTCCTTTCAGAAGATAATTGAAGAGCTATAAAATATTGCTCATAGTAGTACTGTGTGCTAATTCGAAAAGAATTCTCACTCTCAGAAGGTTACACCTTCTAAGATTTTAATCCCTGTGGCTTGAGTGAGATAGTATGAAAACTATTAACCCCACTACTTGTTCAGGCTGCCGCTCTTTTCCATTTCAGGCTCCAGTCTACACTAGGTATGTCTTCCTGGCCTTTGGAATATTTATGCCTCCCCCTTTTATTTAATTACCTGTGTTTCAATAGCTGGAAACACCATAAGCACCCTTTAGCCAATTTGAAAGTAGAGAGGGCCTGTCCTCTTGTTGCAGGGAAACTTTGCAGACCAATATCTGATTTTTCAGAAACCACTCTAGGAAAAGATCATGAAGGTTATGGTAGAGCCAGAGGCTCTCAGATGCTTTGTTGAGTGTATGCGAAACCTAGAGGACGAGTTCATACTGTGATTCTTCACATGCGTGTAGAGCTTTTACCCTCCTCCAAATCTTTTTCATATAAGTCATCCACATTACGGATATTCACATTTTTAAATTATAGAAACAAAGATCAAGGATAGCTGTGTTTGTGGTAACTTTTGTTTGAGAAGATAATTGATTTGTTTGTGGAGAGAATTACTCTGAGGATTTGAAGATTAATTACTATAGGATGACAGGATGAAGAACAGGAAAAAAGGCTTAGTTTTTTTTTGTTTTTTTTTTTTAAATACAGAGAATTATTTACTATAGAAGTCACTGCATATTACCAAACATTCCTTTTTGAGCTATCTTCTAGAACAAAGATGCCATCTGTGATCCACTTTCTTCTCCTTTCCCATGTGACATTCAGCTGCTCCTATGTACAGTTGTTAAATATGTAAAGAACATCTCTTTGAAGGAAGAATGAATTTCAGCCAGCTGAGGGTGTCCAGATGTTTTGACATTTTCCTGGGCTGAATCTGGTCTTCAGAACACTATGGTAAATCTGAAGGAAGAGGCCAGTGAGAACCTAGGAGAGTGAAATGAATTTACTACTGTTAGCTAGTGAATGTTGCCATGGTATGATCACCCATAATATTAACCCTTCTCTGGTGTGCTTTTCTTCCTTACCTAAGTCATGCCAATTAATATATGCATTGAAAGTTTTTTTTTCTGGTGGTGGTATGATAGCATATAGAACAGATAATTTAATTATGGTACATCCTACCTCCTGCTTTTGGACACTGATGATATTTCTAGTTTGGGGGCTATGTAATAATCATTCTGGGAAAACCTTCTTTGTAGTAGAATTCTCATTCATACCCTTGATTATTCATTAGCAATTTCACTTCTGTGAATTTATTATTTATTTATTTATTATTTTTAGAGAGAAGGGAAGGGAGAAAGGCAGAGGAGGAGAGAGACATCAATGCCTTTCACCTGCCTCCAGCTACAGACCTGGCTGGAGACCTAGCTTGCAACCTGGTTATGTGCCCTGGTTGGGAATTGAACCAGTGACCTTTGGGTTCACAGGCCAACACCTTATCCACTGTGCCACCAGTTAGGGCTGTGAATTTATATTAGGACAAAAGGCATGCCCATTTTTAAAGATTTTGATAATAATTGCAAACTTTGCCTTCAGATCAATGGTAACTATCATATGCCCCATTAGTCAAGTCTGGAAGTGTACATCTCTCTGCATCTTGGCCAGTGCAAAGCATTACTTTTAATTGCATAATTTTTGCCAGTGTGTTAAGAATATCCTTTCCTTTCTTTCTTTTTAAGATTTTATTCATTTATTTTTACAGAGAGGGTAAAGGAGGGAGTAAGAGCAGGAAAGAAACATCAATCCAACTTGCAACTCCTCCAAGCCAGGACCTGGTCTCCAACCCTGGCAGATGTCCTGTCTGGGAATTATGCTATTTCATTTTTGGGACAATACCCAACCCACGGAGCCATACCAGTCAGGATTCCTTATCATTTACATTTCTTTTTCCTATTTTAAATCATTTTTTAATCCTCATCTGAGGACATTTTTTTTCATTACATTGTTAGAGAGAGAGAGGAAGGAAGAGAGGGAAAAGCATTGTCTGGTTGCTTTCTGGGACCCAGATCAGAGATTGTAAGGGTCCAGACCAGGGACTGAAATGGCAACCTAGCTATGTACCTTGACTGGAATGAACCTGCAACTTCCCCATTCCAGAATGATGTGAACCAGCTAAGCCACACCAGCCAGGGCAAGGAAAACCTATTTTCCTATGATTGCTAGATATGTGTATTCTTTTGTGACTTGCCTGGTTGCTTCCTTGTTTTAATGTACTATTTTTAAAGTTGGTCGTTTCTGTAGTACGCTTCTTAGTGATTAGGAAAGGGGGAAGACTTATTGGGACAAATGGTTCAGCCAGTTCTATTGATAGAAGGACCCTGAGTTTCCTCTGTGCCATTTCTTCTGCCTTCTCTCAGCCCATATGATTTAAAAGAATCCTCACCTCTGACTTCAGTGATGGGCAAGCCGCAATGGACATGTTATCTAATCAGAGTAAATTCTGAGGCTTGTGTGGAGGCTACCAGGAAGAGATGTCCTCTATTTTTCTTACTGAACTTGAACCCTGATGAGATGAACTGCTGGAAGCCTTCTAGGGAAGCCTGATAATGAAGCTAATTAAACATAAGGTAGAATTCAGTGACTGTAGAGGTGAGATCTATTGACATAGTTTGATTTCTCAAAATAACCCCTATCTAAAGACTGCTGTGTCACTGGACATTTTTCAGCTTCCCCTTATTAAGTGATTGATTAATTTTTACTCAAGCAACTTTGAACATAGTTTCTCTTGCAACCCAGAGATCGATGACTGATGCACTTATTACTATATCTTTGGTTTAAAGGTAGGTTGAGGGAGACTAATATATTGTGGAAGGAGTATTTGGAGAATTTGCTCAGGTTTGATTAAAATACAAAATCAAGCCCTGGCTGGTGGCACAGTGGATAAGATGCCAACTGCAAACCCAAAGGTCACTAGTTTGATTCCCCAGCCAGGGCACGTGGCCAGGTTGCAAGCCAGATCTCCAGTCAGGTCTGTAGCTGGAGGCAGGTGAAAAAGGCAACCGTACGTTAATGTCTCTCTCTCTCTCTGCCTCTCTCCCTTCCCCTCTCTCTAAAAATAATGAATAAAATCTTTAAAATATGCAAAATCAACTGTGGAACCACAAGCTCTGTTAGAAACAGCTCTTCCAACTTAAGCAGTGGTTGAAATGGTGTGTGTGTGTGTGTGTTTTGTACTACTGTTGGAGCACCAAGTGACTGGTGAAGCTCATTAGTGACAATTCCTGGAACTAGGCCAGGCTGCTGGCTTTGAAACGAAGTTTATTGCAACATGTCCTCCTGCTGAGCTGGATGTCTTTGTGAAATGATGGCAACAGGATGTCCCAGCATCTGAAATGAAGTTATTGAAGGCACAGGAGAAGTTTTAATAACTGCCTAAGCAGAGCAGTATTTCTGGGGAGAGCTGGGAAACCTGAGTAGATGTTGCAATGGTTTGAGGTTTCCTTGGGTCATCCAAGAGTCGGTGAGGCAGAACGGGGAATGAGCCAGCACACATTACTACCATTCCTGAGCTGGGTTAGGCATGGGCTGCAGACGGAGTACACACGTGGATTGCCTTCGAGCAACAGAAATTTATTTGGAGAGATTAAGGTCAATAGAATAAGACAGCTTGTCGTTAAGGTCAAAGTTGGGTGAAATAGACTAATTATCCTGAGCCTTTTTAAAATCAGGAAAAAAAGATTTTTTTTGAAGAACTAGCAAATTTGGCCTGGGCCTTTGAAGTTCGGAGCAATCATTTGAAGCACAATTTGATGTGCATAATCTAAGACAGGATTCACCTCATTCAAGGCATTGAATTAAAAATAAGTTTAATAGAGAAAGCCATGAGCCTAGGATCAGGACATCTGGTTCTAACCCCATTTGCTTGGCATTTAATCCCTGTTCCCTCTTACCTTTCCTGTTTTCTAAGTGGAGATGGTAATGCTTTCCCTTGGTAAATAAAAATAAAAGCATGGCTTTCTCAAAGCCAAATATGTTGGCATTTTCCACCAGTTTCTTTTCATGAAAGACACTAAGGTAGTCCCTCAGAGTCTTTAGGTTACCTACAGCTTCAAAATTTGTTTAGACGGTGATTAAGGTATGTCTTAGCACTTTGCTAAATTCTGGGAAATCTAAAGAGGCACAAGACATTATAATCTGCTCAGCTGTGGAGTTATGAAAAGAAAGCGACGATCTGAAATGAACAAGTTGAGATCTCAGGACATCTACTATGTGCCAGCTATGAGACTAGGTTAGGTTCTAGAGTCTCTTCAATCACCTACCATTGATCTGTGGGCTTAAATATGCCGACAAAAGGCACTCACCTTTTGTAATGCACCAAAGACAAATAAGGTGGCACTGCTTTAGCTGCGTAGATATGCAGAACATACATAACAGTATCTTTAATAAAGCAGGGCAGCATATGATAAAATATTAGGTAAGTTTAATTGAGAATTTAATGTGCCAAGCAATGTGTTAAGTGCTTTATATGCTTTATCGCAACTCTAATGGTGTTTGAGTTGGAACTCGAATCTTTGTCTCACTTGCTGTTTCCACATTTAAAGGTCTTGAGAGACTGAAGGTCCCTTAAAGCAGTGATTTGGACTTCTTTCACTTGTTCATTGTATTTTCTTTTAAAACTGCTCTGTTTTAAGAACAATGGAGTTTGGGGGAGAAAACCTGGAGGCGGCAAATTGACCAGAAGTTTTACAAATACCCCTAACGATGGGCACTGCATGAGACATTGTGGGCAATCTCCAGTCAGCCCAGGACCTTCTGTCTGTAGTTCCCTTTGTGAACTCTTTTGCTGAATGTCCCATCATCCTTTGTTGGGATGAGGTCCTGTTTATCCTTTCAGCTTTCAGGACATAAATGTTTTAGGAACTCTCCACAGACTGGCTGGATTGTCTCTTTGGGCGATGAACAGATTGTGTGGGTGATGAGACAAGTAGGAAAAGACTCAGCCATCAAAAAGAGGGGGTGGAGAGGTCTTTCTTTGGGTTTCAGAATGGAGCCAGGACACAAAGGGAACTTCGTTAATCATGCTTCCTTTTGTCATGAGAATGGTGGAGGCATTTTTTTTCAACCACTATTATTTTGTCCTCTGTCTAGTCTGCGTTTAACTGATTGTTAATAGCTAATCAAGGGGTTAAAAATTTCCTAGGCATGGCTAGGCAGAATCAAACAACTTCACTTGATAAAGGAGTGGGTTGATTCTAATGGGACAACCAAGTTAGGGGAGGTACCAGGGTCTCTGCAGACAAGGTAGGATCCCCTTGTCCAAGATCTAAAACATGGTAGATTTGTGTTTAGATGATGAAAATTTCACAAGTGTGTGAGAAACGGAGTAGAGATTAAAAAAAAAAAAAAAAAAAAAGACTACGGTGTTTACAGGATTCAATCACTTTGTATTACCAAGTCTCTAACGTAAGCAATGAATGGAAAAGTTCAAGCATCTCAATTTATTGGACAACCTTGGATAACTTATTGTTTAACCTTTCTATAGTTGCTGCCTTAAGAAATCAAAGGAGGATAATAATCTTTGGTATTCACTTAATAGGTGCTATGTAAAATAATGAGACTGGATGTGTTTTGAGTGCCCCGGAGATGAAGAGATAGGGAAGTTTGAGTATTCTTCATACTTAATGTGGAAATACGAATGATTACAGCTTCCCCACCTTTTTTTTTTTTTTTTTTTGAAAATCTGTAATGTTTTAAGCATGTCCCTTTTACAAGGGAGGTTGCATGCATTAGCAGAGGTTGTATTTGTAACAATTTTGTTTTCCAAGACACATCTTACAAGTTTAGAGTGGTTTTTTAAGATGAAAAAATATTTTTTAAGGTTATATTTTTAGAGAGCAGGGAAGGAAGGGAAAAAGAGCCAGAGAGAAATATTGATGGGTTGCCTCTCTCAGGTCCCCAACTGGGGGACCTGGCACACAGCCCATGCATGTATGTGTCCTGGCTGGGAATCAAACCAGCAACCCTTCAGTTTGTAGGCTGGCATTCAATGCACCGAGCCACACCAGCCAGGGCTCTAAGAGGAAAGTTTCAGGATAGCCTTGTGCTCTCTCAATTCCTTGAATCTAGCAGTGAGATGTTTTACAATGAATTACTGGTTGAGGATAAATGAAAGGCAGTGAAGTCAAAGGCAATATTAATGTTTAGGACATAGCTGATCAACTGTTACTCTAGCTATTCCCTATCTGCATGTTTATCTGTTTTCTTTTAAGAATTAAATCGAGTTTTGGAGTCAAAATAGTGAGAGATGGCTGTGAAGTCCAAGAAAGGGGCATCTCAGTGTCTCAAGGTTGGAAGGCAGAAGAAAGAACTGTTTGATTGTTGATTTTCCTTTTTTACCTCTATGCCCTGTTCCTTGGTCATCTATTCAGAACAGAAAGAAAAAAATTCCCTGCAAGGTTTTTTTCTTTTTATGTTTGGTTTCACCTAAGTTATATTTTCCTTGCAGGCAAGATTGGAGTTTACCGCTTCTGTGATGGTAATGAGCCACTCCTGGTATTTTCTTTCTGACCAGTGAAGGCCTGTAGTTCCCCCACCCTCCATTTGTCTGCTTTCAACAGGAATTCACAGTTTTCTAATTCTTTAGAGAAACAGATCCTTGTTTTATAAGGGGCCTGTGGATTCACACAGTCCAGCCTCACCAACACTGGGGCCTTCCAATAGATATAGCCATCCTGCCATCACCTTTCTGTCCTAGTGATGATTTACTCTCTAGACAGTTTTTAAAATTTTCAGTCCAGCTGAAATACTGTGATGGTTTAATGTTCTTTCTTATCACTCAGTGGAAAACTGGCTTTCTTTACTACACTGTAATTTCCACTCATGAACCCTGAATTTTCCTTTTGGAATAATCTAGGTCATGTGCTTCCCTTCAGTTAGATCATGGCTGTTTAGATCATCGAAGGTGACTATTATTTCTCTATTTTGACTTTCTCTTTTCCAGTTGAAATCACCCCTTATCTGGTGTAGACTCTTTACCCTACTTGCTGTCCTTATCTGGTGATTGTATTCCTGGTCAAGATTAGGTTTACCTCTGCTACCATGGCAACTGGCTAGGGCTTGTTGTTTCTACTTAGAGCAATCCACCATTTTCCTGTTTTCAGTAGAATGTTCATAATTCAAAAATCAAAAATCAACTTGTTATTGCTGGTGGTCAGCTTATTCAGAGAACACTGAGTTCTAAAACAGGCTATGCGCTGCCTTACCATTTTAACTCATATAACTTAACACCAAATGCATTTTCCATATATCGCTGCATTGATTTTTCTCAGTAAGAGAAATAGTATAGCCTAAGGCAAAGAGAGATTCTAAACTCAAGTAGATTTAGGTTCACACTCCAGCTCAATTACTTGTTGACCTTGGGTGAGTTGTTTATGTTTTCAGAGCCTCATTGTATTCATATCTAAGTGTAGATAATATTATCTACCCCTCTCTGTTGTATAAGAATGGGTGTTAATCCAGTTATCTCCTAGCTCAATGTGTGGCAAATAACAAATATCCAACAAATGATACCTGTTATAATCATTTATAATTTGCAGATGACAACCTGATGCAGCCAGTCCCATATGTAGGTAACTGCAATGGTTATGGATTGTTGAGCACTTGAAACCCCTGTGGTTGCAAACACTGAAAAAGGAGTGCCACATAAGGACTTGAGGAGGGGTGGGGGTGGGGGTGGTTAGGGATTTTTTTTCTAAGCTTGAGTTGTTAGGAAAAAGTAGGGGTTCCCACCTAAGAGAAGTTTCCCCTCCCCCAGGGCATATTTGGCAATGTCGGGAGACATTTTTGGTTTGCCTGCCTCGCTGTGGGGAGGAGGGGAGATGCTGTTAGCAGCTGGTGAGTGGGTAAGAGCCAGGGCTGCTGCTAAATATCCTACAATGCATGAAGCAGCCCCAACAACAGTTACCTCACCCAAAATGTCTGTAGTGTTGAGGGAGAGAAACCCTGAAATAGAGGGATTGAAGCAGGACAGCCAGGAGTACTAAGATGAAATTGGCAAAAATAACTCTCTTGATTGTGAGAAGCCCAGGCTTTGAATACAATTTTGAAATAAGGTGGTGCTCTAGTGTCGTTGTAGCTCTAACCTCATGTAATGTAGTCTAGCCCCATAATCCTAATGTACCTTAGCCAGTTCTTCCTATTTTCCCAGTGTCATGTACTAATTAAATCCTGCGAAAGGTGTATATGAAGCTTTTGCACCTATCTTATTTTCTTATTATTAACAATACGACTGACTTTTCCTAGCCAAGTCCATCTCTTCTACCTGTCCCCTTTCTCTTGATTGTACGCCATGAAAACCCAAAGAATCCATGTAGCAATAGTTGGATCCTCGCTGGAGAGCAGGGGAGGGCATGCAACTGACCAAACAAAACCATCATTCTCTTGATTTGTAAAGAGAAGGGGAAAGGAGTCGGGAAAACCCATATCAAATACTTTGGGCTATAATTATTTTATGATAATTTGCAACATACATAATAATAATGGTGAACAATGTTATAGTCGCTTTTCACTGAAGAGAAAACAAGGTCTTATTCTGTGTTTCCTCAAACAACAGGCTGACTAGGGTATCCTTGGGCTATTTCTCAGGAAAAAGACATCTTAGACATTAAAGTTAATTGTTTTTTTTTTCTTGAAGTTACTTTAGATATACTATTCAAAACTAAAATCCCACATCACGCTAACTAGGGTTTATTGTAAGAAGGGAAGCAGCAGTCATCAACAGTACTCTGAGGAATTGAGTAAAATAGGCCTCCGGAGAATGAGATCACCCCTTCCCCCAAGTGAAAGAGCAGATCATTTGAATTTTTTAAAAGATTTTATTTATTCATGTTTGGAGAGAAGAGGGAAGGAGAAAGAGGGAAACATCGATGTGATCATTGTATCTCTCGCTGATCTTTTAAAAAAATATTTTCTTTATTAACGTTTTAGGGAGAGAGGAGGGGAGGGAGAAAGAGAGCAAGGGAAACATCAGTCAGTTGCCTCTCACACAACTCAGGCATGTGCCCAGACTGGGAATTGAACTGGCCACCTTTTGTTTTGCAGGATGGCACTAATCCACTGGGTCACACCGTTCATAGTGAGACAAATCTTTAAAAATGTAAATAGCATTCCAAAAATTAGCCTTGTCAGTACCTTGCAGGTTTGTTTTCCAGAGTGACTAAAAGTAGAACCAGGGGCCCTGGCTGGTGGCACAGTGGATAAGGCACCGGCCTGCGAACCCAAAAGTCACTGGTTTGATTCCCTAGCCATGGCACATAACCAGGTTGCAAGCCAGGTCTCCAGCCAACTCTGTAGCTGGAGGCAAGTGAAAGGCAACCATACATTGATGTCTTTCTACCTCTCTGCCTCTCTCCCTTCCCCTCTCTCTAAAAATAAGTAAATAATAAAAGTAGAACCAGGGCCCTGGAAAGTAAATGAACAAGCTTTTAATATAGCTCAGTTATGTAAAATGTTGTACAATGTCAGATCTAGAAAACTGGACTTCAAATCTTGTAAAAACCAACCATTAAGCTTCAGTGAAAAACTGTGTGTAAAGAACCAAGGGCCGAGGTGATTCCATGGAGTCTACACCCCAAGTCCTCAAGCAAAGCAGCAGCCTCGCTCAGTGGATACCACGCTGATCTGCTGGGTAGACACAAGCAGGGTGTCTAGTCTGGGGGTGGGCTGGGGAGCTGCTTCTGGGTCTCCTTGTCACCTGGGTGTTCTCAAACTGGGACAGGCTACAGAAGACCAAGAGCCAAAAAAAAAAAAAAAAAAAAGAGCAATAGCAAACAAGAAAGACCAAGAACCAGCGGACAGCACAAAGTAAACACTGTCCCAGGTAGCACCTTTCAGCTTGGTCTGATGGTGGTGGCTTCTGCGGCGCTCTTGGGTACTGCGGCCTCTTACTTCACTATGTGCTGCAGATGAACCAGGCAGCTGACCTCCTGTCAGCATCCCTGCCCATTCACCCCTCCTGACATCTCACAGGTCAGTTGCTTTAAGTGTTCTGCAAGACCTGCATATTCACCTCCATAAGGGACAACTGCAGTCTCTTTGTATCCCACGTCTTCTCGACAATACTTATCGAACTCAACTTCATCTTTTGCCTGAGCCAGGATGAAATGGGTGTCAGATGTATGCTTGATGGTCTCTGGAAAAAGGGCTTGGAAAGTGGTATCCAGAATATTCCAGCCACAACCCTAGAAAAGACACAACATGGTTTCATAGAGTTTCTGAATCTCTCTGTAACTTGAGTGTCCCTGTTTATCTGCAGCTGGATGAAAGACAATGTCTCTAGGGTTGGTGTGCACCCCATGGGTGTGTAACATGCTCAGCTTCTGTTCTCTTGAGCCCAGTCTAGGACCTTTTTTCCATCAATAAGGTCAAGGAATTCAGGTTGTTCTTCCTGATCTACTGCATACAGTTCCAGGAGATTGTCGAAAGTTTTAGTCAACATTTTTCTATCAGATGGAGAACTGACTGAAGTGGCCTTTTACCAGAGGTTTTTTTTTTGTAAAGATTTTATTTATTATTTCCAGAGAGAGAGGAAGGGAGAGAAGCAGAGAAGGAGAGAAGCATCAAGGTATGTTTGCCTTTCACCTGCCTCCTGCCATGGACCTGGCTGGAGACCTGGCTTGCAACCTGGTTATGTGCCCTGGCTGGGAATCGAACCAGCGACCTTTGTGTTCACAAGCTGGCACCTTATCCACTGTGCTACCAGCCAGGGCTTTTCCAGAGTCTTTGACCTTTGACTGCAAGCCATCAAACACTGCATATAAACAGCCCTTGACACACATGACTTGAACATTAGTCAAACAGGTAGAGTTTCCGAATAAGCTCCTGGGTAACATGAGCAAGATTCTGGTCTTCATGGAGACATTGCTGAAATGTCTTGCTGTCCTCATTTTCTAGAAGTGTAAAATTAATGGCAGCATCAGTAAGGCCTGAATTAACTAATGCCTTCAAGGATCTCCAGGCTGGAACCCAAGGTGGAACTGCAGCAGCAACGCTGTTCCAGTCACCGGCAGAAGTTCACCAGGCTTCTTACTTGTTAATCTTTGAAACAGCATCCTGAGCTTTGTGGTATGTGTGTGTATGTAGGGGGTGGGGGTGGTGTTGCCATTATGAAGAATCCAAACATGTTTTGTGTATCAGAGGCCTGGCTCCCTGAAGCCATCAAGTTCCTGTGTCCACTCCAAATGCCACCACTGCAGCAACTCCAGTTAAAATCTTTATAATCATCTTTGATTATGGGGGCTAGTCATTGAAAGACAGGAAAACCCCTGTTTTTAATAATTGAAGATCCAGGCCCTCTAGTACCTTGGGATTAACACATCCTTAGGGGGAAAGGGTAGGGTAGAGAGTGGGGATAATGTCACCGTCTCCCTCCAGACTTCTCCATTTGCCGGCAGCATTGTTGTTATCAATACTTAACATCTATTTAAACCTCAGTTTGTGCAAGGCGATGTGGTAGGCTCTTTCTGTTAATTATCTTCACAAGCAGCCTGTGAGATGGGTACTCTTAGTAAAATTGTACAAAGAGGAAACTGGTATGTCATAAGGCCGTGCAAATTGCCCAACTAACCTGCCAGTAAGTAACAGAGCTGCAACTTGACCCAAGTATTTCCGAGCCTAGAGCCCTGGCTTTTAATTTTTCTTGTTCTGTTTTTGTAAATGTCTACAGCCATATCAAGAACTCTTCCTGTGAAAGCTGCACTGCAATTGTTTTCTGTCCTGTTTTTGTTTTGTTTGGTTTTGTTTTTCGTGGAGGGTAATCGGGGCAAAATTTGAAATATATTAAGAACCCAGCAGTTTAAATGAAAATCTGCATGAATGTTAATGAATCGATTAACCAATTTTGTCAATGATTTTCTTTTAGGGCAGCGTGTGCCACAGCTTCCATTTCTTCTGAATAGTAATAGACAGCTCTGTTGAGCTTATTTCTATCATTCTGAAAAAATAGAGGTTGGACATACTCCACATTATTTCATTGTGTTGGAATGCCTTTGTGTTGCATTATACTGTGAGTGAATGGGGCATTGCTGGAAGCTGGAATAGAGTGTTTTGTTTTTTTTTATTCCTAAACATTTTCTTTGTGACTGGATTAGACTCCCTTTCCCATAGTGCATATTATGGAAGTATATTTCATCATGCTGATTACATCAGCATGAAGTTGTACAGTTGGCTGTGGCTTGCCCTTCATTTTTGGAACAGTTTCTTGGTCTCACCAGTTGGTGGAAGATAGAAAACAATAGAGTAGGATGATTAAGGTCTTTTCCTCTAACAGATGTGAACATACAAGGAAAATGAAGGGAGAGGGAGCCTAGATGAACAAAGCTTAGTAGCCTCTATTCTTGGCATACACATTCACACTAATTTAAAAAGATATTCTTTAAGCCCTGGCTGTTAGTACAGTGGATAAGGTGCCGGCCTGCGAACCCAAAGGTCTCTGGTTCGATTCCCAGCCAGGGCACATAACCAGGTTGCAAGCCAGGTCTCCAGTCAGGTCTGTGGCTGGAGGCAGGTGAAACGCAACCATACATTGATGTCTCTCTCCCTCTCTGCCTCTCTCTCTTGCCCTCTTTCTAAAAATAATGAAATAAGATCTTTAAAAAAAAAAAAAAGAGATATTCTTTAATCTTAAAAGAATGATTTTCACCACATCATTGAATATATAATTTCCCTGTAGAGTCAAACAATTTCTAAATTAGACATGTCTAACAGTTAAAATATTGCCTTTATGGTTGAGAGAACTGGGGCCCAAGATTGGCGGAATGATCTGCCTGGTTGGTGGCACGTCCATTACTAGAACCCGGCAAACCTGATTCTTCATTCCACCAAGGCTCTTCTCAAGCTTGCAGTAGTTCTGGAATAGCAGGCTGATCTGTGACCCAGAATCCAAACTCTCAATGTATGACGAGTGCTCATTGAATGGTTAATGAGCCCCAAAGTCTCTCTTTCAACCCACATCCAGAGCTCAGGTGTCTTCGGCACTTTTTGTACTCACCCAGTGTTACCAATAGGAGCACCTTTATGCACACAGGTGTGAGCAGCTCATTGCCTTCAACTGTGCAGGTTAACTTGGGACCTTCAGATTGTATTGATCTCAGAATTGCTTCCTTAGACCTTGCAACATTGGGACCATTTAAAATAAGTCTCATTCCTCTTTCCAATCTTAGCCTTTCATGTGTTTGACCTTTTATCTGTAACCTAGTCCCCTCAATGCAAACTGAGCTTTTTGAAGAAAAAATTAGTTTTTCTATTGTGGTTGTCCCAGTTTTTCCCCTTTGCCCTCCTCTGTCCCACCCATCCTCTGCTCCCACAGTCCATCCCCACACAGTTATCTATATCCATGGGTGATTCATACATGTTCTTTTAACAAGTCATGTACTTCCAACTTCTACATATTCTAGCTAATAGGTCCTATCACTCATTTTTCTTTAATTCCTCTGCTAGCAAAATGACATTACTATCCATCTGCTGCCAGTGCAAGAAACTTGGGAACATTCTTGATTTCTCTTTCTCACATCCCACATGAATCAACACAGTCTGCAAATTCTCCTTCCTAAATAACATTTTCCCCCAGTCACAGTCTCATCTACCTGTCATCCTTCAGAAGCTCCCTGTGTTATCTGGAAGCTTTTGATCCTCATCCTATGCTCCACAGATCCTTTAACACCAGAAGTCTTCCATTGCTTTTCTTCCCTAGTTCTTACAGAAATTTCATATGTGATTTATTGGGACAGAGAGAAAACCTCATTTAGAACTGCTGGGTAAATAGAACATACTCGTGCCTGCAGCCAAAGGTTCCTTTGCCCAGGTTTCTGTCTGAGCCGGTCTTGTAGATTTGATCTCAAAAGTAAGATTTGATGCTTTTACAAGGGGGTGTTTGCTTTTCTCTCTGGTAGGACTCATTTAAAAATGTTAATGAAATGGTCAGATTTTTCCGGTCTGTTAAGAATATAAATTTTTGTCTTCTTGTCATAAAGTCTTCAAATATGCAGCCACTAAGAGATAAACATTTTTTCTCTTATTTCTGTCATCCAGGCCTTGATCCCCTCAGGGCAATGCTGGAATAGGATAAATAGTTGTGAAATCCTACCTTTGAGAACCTCAATTTCCAGGAAATAGGCTAAAATGTAGTTATCAAAACATGCTCCCACATTTTAATGTTAGTTATAAACCCTTTGGGAGAAATTTTTCAAAAATTGCCATGTTTTTGCTTGCCTGTTGTCTGTCTCATACATATTTTTTTGATGTGGAAATTTACGTTTTCTTTCCCCGCTGTGGATTGGGATGGTAGTGTTCCAGTTTAGGAGAAGTTCATTTTGATCCTCAAAATTCAGTACTTGTATTCTATATTGGTTGACACAGGTCTGTAAGAATGATCAGAAATGGAAATGAGCCTCAACGTGGACACATGCAACATTGGGAAGTTGGCATCTAGGCAGGGCGCCATGGCTTTCTACCAAACTCTCTGGATGCCAGTCTTAGTCTTAATTGTACTTTTGATATAGACAGGCTATGGCTTATACTCACAATGACATTTTTCTGTGTTGCCCGATAAGTGTTTAGTAAGACTAAATAAATGTTTGATAATTAAGTAGTGTCTGATATAAGTTAATTTCTTAACAAGTAAGTCAAGCATAGCTTAACATTAATGTGTTTATTATGACGTAAAGGCCCTTGAATGTAAATAGTTCAGTTCAGGTTTGGAGGATCTATATGTTCAAATCTCTAAGTTTGGTACCTAAAGGAGAAAGAAGACATGGTCTCTCCTCTCAGGAACTTATACATAATTGTGTAGGCTTCAGAAGCTAGGCCTGCAAACTACATAGAATGCTATAATAAGAGCATTGGATATTGTCATTAGAGGTGATATCAGAAGGAGTAAGAATAATTTGCTACTCATGGGACCCTGGTAAAGGCCCTAGATTCTGGCACATTTATAGGCATTTAACAAACTGAACAAAGGAAGTAGCACTGGAGCTAGAGCTCAGACTTGATGAAAATATGAAACTGTTTAACAATTACATAGTGATCTTCATTTTATTTGTTTTTGGTTTGTTTGTTTATTTTAATTTCTAAGAATGTGACTGTTGGAACTGCAGTTTACCTCTATTCCAGTTGACCTCTACCTCCAAATCAAGAGAATTTGAATTACAAGGTCCTACATTTTCTTTGAAAAATCAAGAAAGGGGATATGATCATCCGTGACATTTGTGAAATTCCGATAAAGTCGTTAACGGATCTCACTTGACCTTAGTCTCAGCTTTCACTGTCTAACACTGAATTTTTGGCCCTTCAGAATGCCCTATACTTTTGTTTCTTTTATTGATTTTCTGAAATGGGTCAGAATATGGAGAAAAATTAATAAACTGCATGAAGCTCTTTTTTTGGCCTTAAGGTCTCCCTCCATTCCCTAGTATTGCACATGTGTGATAATCTTGATGTCACTGAGAAAAGCTTACTTAGTTCAGGCTCTTATTTATTTGGTCACTTCCTGAATGTTTCCATGAATGGAGATCTCACACTTTCCTGAGTCAAATGTGCCATTGTTTGCCTGTCTGACTTTTCAGTGAATGCCTCCTTAGGTTCTCTGACATTACCCTACCTCTAACCTGCAGCCTTGGCCCTTACTCCGTCCACAAGGGCCGGCACAGTCCCTTCTCTAGCAGATCTACCGTGTGTCCCAAGTGAGTTATTCTCTAGGCTAACATCTCAGACCGTCCCCTGGAACTTAAAGTTATAACCCAAATCCCAGGAAATTATTGGAGAGTAGCCATTAGTTTCAACTGAGTTCATTGCATTTTCGGGAGCCTGCTATTCTATCATCTGTTTCTGGAGTTCTGTGGGGGTACCCCATCGCCGCCCGAGTCTTGCAGAGACACTAACCTGCCAGTTCCCTTTGTGTGGAGCCCCGCCTGGTGTTGGGTAGCGTCTTGTTTATGGACCTTCTTCAGCAAGTTCCCCATGGCACCCTTCATTCCTCCTCACCCATCCTTCTGTTCTATTCATTACCTCTTAAGTCATTGGAGTGAGCTCATCAGGAAAGGGGCTATCCAGGGGCAGTGTAGTGTGTTGGATGGAACACAGGATGTCAAGTCAGATTGGGGTGCTAGTCCTAGGTCTGTCGTTTATTGGTGGGACAAAAACCAGCCACCTTCTGCATGCTCATGGAGGAGCATTATAATGATTATACTTGTTTACTATGAGGGTTAGATGATGCAAGAGTGTGAGACAGCTTTGTAAACTGCAATGGGCACTTGACACAGTATTTGTGTTTATTATTATTAATAATACTGATAAAAGTAGATATCTATTAATAAATAATAAATATCTGATGGCAATAAAAAATATGTGAAATTTATAAAGTGGAAAAAGCATTTCAGAACAAAGCTGCTGTTCCTTCTAGAAAATGATTTTCTTAGCCCTAAAATTTTAATACAAAAGTATGTCAAGCCTGCTCACAAAATAGAGCCAGCCATCCACCTTTCTGTCACCCCTTATCCCTACTAGGGCAGCTTTGGGGGCCCCTATGGGGCTCAGGTTTCCCACTGGTTTGCCTTCCATACTGGCTTTATGAAAGATCATAGCCAAGGGAGTAAATCCTAAGGTGCTATAACTCACTTTCCATAGGTGGTCTTGGCTGCATGCCACAGCCTTTTGGCTGATTTGGGAGTCCTGGCAGAAAGTCAAAAATTCAGCCCAGACGACTAGTCCGCTGAGCACTGAGCAACAGCATCAACAGATGAGCCATTTGCTTCTTCTGCGGAGAGCTGTTGTGTTTACGTCCCGTGCATTCAACTTTTACCGTTTTGAGTATTTCTGGCGTGATGGAGAACCAGTGATTGCAGGTGTTTTTCAGGGATGGAGGTGAGAATTAGTGATTAGTCCTTCCATCGAACTTCTTAATTTAGCTGAGCCTCTTTGCTACTGCATACCAAAGGCGAGGGTCCATTTTTAATTCAGAATTCAGTATTGCTCCCCCAATTAGCATGTCTAATGGTTGGCAGGTTTTGTGTGCTCTCTGGCAAGGCCCTTTATGTGCATTTCATTATTTTTTTAAAAAGAAGGAAAAAATTGGAACCAATCTTTTGAGCCTAAAATAATTTCATATTTACCACAGAATTCCAAATACGATGTAAGAGTTTGGCTCAGCATCCCAAGAGCTCTTAATTATTTTTCCTATTGGTTCCAATGCTGCTCAATTCCATGGGATCCAAGCCAGGCAAGTAATGGAAGCCAAGTGGTGCTGGTTGTTTGCTGTGCAGACTCTGACAAATATAGAGTAGTTCTTCTATTCTTCAAAGCTGTTACATCTTTGGCTCCAAAACAATTGAGGCTGCAGGCCAAGCATTTAAAATCCTGATCAGGCTTGGATGTAAACAGACAACATTTTTCAATATTTCTCAAGTCCGAATGAATTGTACAAGTGTTGGCTACAATTTCTGAAACTTTGCTGTCAAAATGTCGATGTCAGTTATTCATAAGTTTATGTTGTAGGGAACTATTTTTAAACAAGGGCTCGACTTTTGTGTGTATGGTACAAATTATTCTGCATTCAGCTCTGCTGTGTGGTATGTGTGAGTTTGTGTGTTTTAGTGGTAGTAGTTTAGTGTAGAGGAGGGTTCTGCCATGTTTAACAATTTAGCTTTCCTAGAACAGATGTTAGCATAATGAACTACTTACTGAAAATTGCTGGCAAGAATGAATTACATTTCACTTAGAGCACCCCATTACACAAGCAGGGACACAGCTAGAATAATTCCGAAAACCACTTCTTCAGGCCTGGGCCCTCCAGACCCGCTTTCAGTTCTCCAGCAATTAAGATCGAATTGTGAAATAATAGTGCACTTAGTGATCTGGTAAGATTTAATTGATATGGTTGAAATACAGGAGAATTTTATCTTCCCAAGACAGTGGAGAGGTAGCGGGAGTGTCTGACCATTATAGCGTCAGAGCAACTTCAGTCAAGAAGTGAACAGACTGTGTCAGTTAATGCTGAAGCACTAAGTTGAACACAAGTATTTACACTTTCTTTAGCAGAACATTCTGAAGCGGTCATTATAGTGGGACATCCTAAAACTTAGACACATACTATGGCAGGTACTAAGAAATCGTTTTAGAAACTGCCCTGGAGGAAACGGTAAACAGAATTGGCTGAAGGAATTGCTAGTTTGTGTAAAACCTCACAGCTTAACCAGTCACAACCTGGCTACATCAGCTAGTTTTACAATATATCCCACATGCTTCCTTTTAAGTGGAATTAAAGGAGGAGAGCTTTGAGCTGGCGGAAGACAGGCAGAATCTCGGAGGGAACTCAATTTAAAAACTAATTTCTAAATTTAGCTGAAGACCCTTTTATGTTAAATGAGTGCAGGGGTGGGGGTGGTGCTTTGAATAAAAATTCTAGTTGTATTAACAGGAATTCATCTGGTCTCCTTGGTTTCTGCCACCTATGTTCCTTTTTTCCTCTTTCCCTCCTTCCCTTCCTTGAGGAACATCAAAAAATCCTAAGCAAAGCCAGGAATTGTCCTAAATGCCTAATACATTTCATATAAATTCTCATTGAGGCAAGCATCGATAGATATTCAGATAGGCAAAGTTTAGAACCAAAGTAGCTACAGTAATCCTCCTTAACCATGGTTTTCATCACCCATAGTCAACCAGAAATAAACCATTCCTAAGTTTTAAATTGTGCACTGTTCTGTGTGATGGAATCTTGTGCCGTCCTGCTCCATCCTGCCTGGGTTGTGAATCATTCCTTTGTCCAGTGTGTCCACACTGTACATGCTACCTGCTCAGTAGTCACTTAGTAGCCAGTCTTGGTGGTTAGATGGGTTATCTCAATCTCACAAGGCTTATGTTCAAATAAGGCTTATTTTACTTAATTAGTAGGCCCAAAGCATAAGAGTGGTGATGCTGGCAATTCTTGAATGCCAAAAGGAATCCATAAAGCACTTTCTTTAGGTGGACAAGTACATATGTATGTATAGGAAAAAAACGTAGTATTGTAGGGTTCGGAACTGTCCACAGTTTCAGGCCTCCTCTGGGGGCCTTGCACTGTAGATAAGATAGAATTACTGTATATAATCGTGTAAGTACCATCCATAGCCATGCGGTATAAATTTTCTCTACATTACAAAGTGAAATGATTATTGAGCGACTTAGTCTTATTATTCAGGTGAAAGCTGTAAGGGCTTATATTATCCCACTATTGCTTTTCATCTCTACTTTTGTAGATAGGCCTAATGATTCTTAGACCCCAAACATTAATTCTGCTTTTTAAGACCAGCCTCAATTATTTTTAAAAATAAAGTTTAATATTCACTTTCTAGTAACCCCAAATCTTTTAGGGAATAGAGGATAAATAAATGAAATGATTTAAAATCGATTACCAAATTAAGCATTTATGTTTTTGTTCAGGCCCAGAGATGATGACAGCAGCTTTTTAACTGAGACTAGATTTTAAGAGTTAAATCATTCTCCCTCTTGAGTCAGTAGCACAAAGTCTTTGCTGGCAATTGTCAGGATGGTTATTAATGCTTATAAACATACACTGCCCCTTTAACTGGTCTGCTCTCCACATTCCTTCCCCTTGGAGCCCAGAGCAGATTAATGTTTAAGTACCATTTTTCTTGCAAGGCAGACATTCTTCCTATTATTTAGGTAAAGGCTATTATCTGATGATCTAGGCTTCAAAGGCTCTTTGGAGGCCTGGTTGCCAGAATAAGAGGTGGGGCTCCTCCATTTCCTTCCCACCACATTCTCTTCCTTCTCCATCTGCCAGCAGAGCTCACATCTAGCCTTATGGAAACCCTGCAGGACCAGAGATAGGTGTCTTAGAAGGAAGGAGTTCCCGAATAAAAATTCTTTGTGATTGGTGGACTGTTTATTATTTCTTCTTCCTGTTGCTCGGTAGGCTAGAACAGAGACTATTGGGAGCAGAAGCCAAGGCCCCCTAGTAGAATGATACCGCTGGTTAGAGAAGACAAAGAGCTGAAACAAAGTTAGGGATGGTGCTGCATCTTCATCTGTTAAATGCTCTTTTAAAAACTTTTGGATACTCAGACACATATCTCTAGAACATTCTGTGATTTTTCTAGGTGTTCTATGACCCAGCATATGGTCTTCTTCAGAACCTTCCCCCATTTGGCTGTCACCCTTTTCCCTCTGGCTACAAAACACCTGTTTGCTCCCTTTCAAGGCAAAGTAAGTCCAAGCCTTCTGTAAGCAGCACCTTTACTCCCACCCCAGCCCCCTTTCCAATGGATGCGTCCTGTACAAACCTCTGTCAGAGTAAATTTCAATCAGGATGTATTTCTCTGCCAACTTCTCAGCCTCCCACACTAGACTGTGAGCAACTCGGGGTCCTGGACTGTCATTGTCCCTATCTTTAGTTAACACAGTGCTCACATAGTAATAATACTCCTGGATAATTGCTCAAGGAATTTTTTCACTTGAATAAAGCAAAGAAATAAATAGTCTGTGTTGGCATAAATGGAGACCATGTGTCATGTCAACATGTTGTTTTAATTTTAACTTTTCTAGGAGGCAACCAACTCTTGCATCTCTCTCCAACTCTTTAATTACAGGTCTGGCGGGAGTAGGGTCTAATGATTTGATGTTGACTCAACTTTGAGCATGATAGCGGTAGTGGTTGGCTAGATAGTAATTTGTAAACTGTACAGCCATTTGAAATGCCATAACAGGAAGCCGACTGGAGTCAATGAATATTCTTCCAAAAGAAGTATGGGTTTAGTCATCGCTCACTTACATTTTTATTCAGGGTTACAGTGTAATGATGAATGGAATTTATGCCTCATTCTAGGGAATTCATTTTTTTTCTACCTCCCAAATATCTGACTCTTGCCCTTTCTCAGGTAATGTCAGGATAAATTTAGCAGTCATCCCATTTATAATTACTTTTCCCTGTAATTATTTGTTTTTGTTTTTGGGCTTTTCTTTTTTGGTCTGGTTTTCCCTTAATTTGCGCATTAAGTATGGCTGGTACCTATCAGGCTCACTTCAGCTCCTAACCCATACCTCAAGACATATTTGGTGAATGTGGTCTGAGCCTTAGTCATGTACTTTATTGAGGGGCCATTGAATTTTCAAAGAGGCTTCGAGTTGTTTTGTGCAGTTTTTCAAAACCTTGCATTAGAAATCTTAATGATCGTAGATCATTTTGAAATCGTTGGGTAGTATCACATAGTTCTCATATTAGAGTGGAAAGGTGGAGGCCAAAAATCCTGTGTGGAAGTATAGAAAAGGAAAGAAAAAATACAACTTACGTTTAACATGGTAAAGAGAACTGAACTCAAAATGGGCTAATTTTCAATTAAGTAGCTTGTGGTGTTATGACTTTCGGACATATTCTAAATGCTGCCATAACCTACCCAAAGTTAACCCATCCGCTTTGCCTGGCATATTCATTTTTGGCCAGATTGTTCTGTCTACTAAATTGTATTGATGTAGAGGTAGCTTTTGGCCCAGTTACCCCACCCCCCCAAACTAAAGGCTACTGATGAAGAGAGGGGATGTTTATAAAGTATGCTGAGGCAGCTGGGTGATATTGCATTACTATCCTAAGAATACTGAGGAGTAGTTATTTTTAGCTTTCACCTGAGCAAACATGACTCAGTTTGTTGACCTGAATCCATCCAGTCCCTTTTTAAATACACAAAGTCTATTAATCCCTAGAACCACACTGGTTTCTAAGTAAGGCCTTCCTTTCATAGACCTGTTAGTTGACTGTAGCTTCCTCCAAAGTTGCAGATAATTTCAACTTCTTCCACTTAACTCTATTTTTCTACGTTTAAACCCCTCACACGAAAAAATTTTAATGACAGAAATCAAACCTCTTTTAATTTTTGGCACTTTTGTGATCCATACACATAGTTATAATTTTGGCCATAATTGAATGAAAACACCTACTGTCAGCAATGAGCTCTCAGCTATAAGCTTTATTTTTTAGTTTACCTTCATAGGCTTTCTACATAAAGGAACACCTGGGAATTCACTTTGAACTGGAGTAGGAAGTTGTTGTGCACTATAAATACATCACTGGGGGAACATTTGCTGTCCATGTCTGAATATCAGAATATCAGAATATCTGTTCACTGTCTCCAACACTACAACGCTTTTGCATCTTTTAGCCCTGCTAGAAATACTGAAAATATTCAGTTGTCTTCAGGTTTTTAAGTTATTCAGAGGTATCGGAGTCTAGAAAACTAATTTAATGACACAAAGGAAAATATTTGTGATTCTCATAGTGTAGCTTGAAAGGCATTTGAGATTTCTCTAAGTTTATTGCCATGATCTTTATGAAATATTAGCATTCCTGGGATTTTTTTTCTTCTTGCAAGAAACACTAGACTAATGAAAGAATGAAAATAATTCAGGCCTTTCAAAGGCAGGCGTTCACTGTGTCCATTAAAAATGCAGCCTTTGTGCCCGTAAAGTGTTCGGCTCCTCTGTTATTAAGTTTGGAATGTGGTTTCGGAGCTTAACTGAGGAACTCAGCTAGTCGTTTTTCATTTTGGTCTAAGGAGGGAGAGACTTGTTTTTCAAAAGGAAAAAAAAAATGAAAAGAGGTTAGGTTCATTTTGGAAGAATAGAAGTTTTAAAATGTAGTAACTATTTTTTGCCGCAAATAGTCAGTTTGAGCATGTTAGCCAAAAATAGAATTCATGACTTTCGTCTCCCTGTTTATTTCTCCAACCACATTAAAAAGGATTCAGTTAAATGTGCCATTTGGTCTTTTTAATGTCAGTGGGCTATTTAGCTGAGTCAGGATAACCAAAGTTTGATGTTCATCTTTCTAATAATAAGCCAGATGTCTAATTTTAAATGAATTAGGTGTAAAATGTCTTTGTGATACAGTTTTGAGTTTAAAGGAAAAACTTCCCTGGCATCGATTAGTGATGACTCCAGGTCACAGTGTTCATGACCCTACACTGAGAACTTCCAGCTAGTGTTTGGTAGTGCTGTGTTTTTCAATATATTTTATCAGACATTGTCACAGCCCTCTACAAACATAACATTTCACTACTCACATTTAAGGATAGTTATTTAGGGATAGAAGAAAATGTGTGTCCAAGCATTAGAAGTAGAGAAAATATTAATAATATACAAATGTGCCTCCTATGTGGCTTTTACATGTTTCTCTAGTTATCTGATCTCTATTAAATAAGAGATGATCTCTGCTCATAAAAGATCTGAAAGCCTGATGTACTAAGTATATTTACGGAATTAAACAGATTTAAACCATGCACACGAAACATTATTTATAATGTTTTTTGTTTACTACTAACTTTCAGAGAAAAGTTTTATAAATTGATTTTAAAAACGTCATACTAGCTGAATCCATGAAGAAAACTATGAAAGTTTTCAAAGAGATATAAAACTGAACTCCAGTTAATGGAGAAGCAATTATACTGTTCTTGCATGAAAACACTGAACCTTGGGGAAGGATGCTGGTTCTGTCCACGTTAATTTATAGAGTTAATGTCATTTCACTGTAAATACCAGCAATAGGCTATATATTTGAAATGGTTTGGGGAAAAAGGGGTTTAGCCTGTAATATATTGATACACACTATCAACATACAGAATTCAAAACAATGATGTGTTGGGCCATGAATTGACAGTCCAATACACGAAACAGAGCATATTGTCCAGAAGCATTTATTTTTATATATGAGAAGGGTGATGTCATAAATTAATAAGAAAGTCTATTCAGCAGAGAGTAATTTATATATTTAAAAAATATAAAAAACTAGAGCCCTGGCTGGTGGCTCAGTGGATAATGTGCCGACCTGCGAACCCAAAGGTCGCTGGTTCAATTCCCAGCCAGGTCACATAATGAGGTTGCAAGCCAGGTTTCCAGCCAGGTCTGTAGCTGCAGGCAGGTGAAAGGCAACCATACACTGAAGTCTTTCTCCCTCCCTTTCTGCCTCTCTCCCATCCCTTAACTCTAAGAATAATAAAATCTTTTTTAAAATAAATAAATAAATAAATAGAACCTTACCTCATCTCGTATCAAAACAAATTCCAGAAGGATCACCTTTAAATATTTAAAAAATGATTTTTTAAAAATAAAAGTGACTGTTGATTGAATTTGGAGATATACATCCCTCTAGTTACAAAAACATGGAAAAAACATAATTGAAAAGAGATTTTATATGGAATTTTGACCTTCTCTGTATTAAAATACACTATAAACAAATTTAGACAGCAGAAGAAAAAGTTAAGATAAATTACAAACAAAAAATATTAGGTAAAGAATTATTCTTATTTATAGGGTATGTAGATAACTTAAATTTGGTGTATCTGTGATTATTTTGTAATTACTAGTTGAAAATCTTAATTATGTAGAAAATACTTATAATATAATAGTTAATAATTTTATACTTTTAATGTGTTTAAGCACTGTTCTGAGTACTTTTTATGTTAACCTGTTTAATGTATGCAATGACTCAGAGAGGTAGGTGCTATCGTTATTGACATTTAAGAGATGATAAATCTAATAATACACAGAGAGGTTTAGTAATCCACCCAAAACTTTCCTAGTGTGGATTCATGGTGACACAGCTAGAAATGAGAGAGCCAGGATTTGACATCAGGCAAGTTGGCTCCAGAGCTGGTGTTATTTACCACTGTGCTAGTCTGCTTCTCTAAGTGAATAAAAAGAAAAAGGGGAGAATAAGAAGGGAAAAATTGGAACAGCTGTAATTGAACAATAAAGTTCAAAACTTGAGAGAGAAAAAGGAAAAGCTACCAAACTATGTACGGTATTATCCTATTTTATAAAACTATTTGCTAATATTAGCATGTATTTTTAAGGTCATACAACTTAATCCATGTAAAAGTTTTTACTAATTATACCCTCCTAGAAAAGACAGATAGTATTTTCATGTTTTCCAACAGTGGTTGCTTCCTTCAGGTGGGATTTTGGGTAAATGTCATCTCAAACTTTACAATTTCTATATTTTGCCGGTTTTCTATTATAATCATAGTCATTTTGTAATCATCCAATAGTGTTATTTAATGTTACGTCATTCAAATGTGATGTTCTCTTTTGAAATGCATGGATGACATTTTAGTACACCTTTGAAGTATCAGTGACTGCTTTCCAACCCTCTCGTAGGTGGGATGCTTTAAGTGGGGACCTGAGGTTAACGTAGTTCTTTTCCACAGTCAAAAGCAATTTGTAAAATTTTAGTTAAAAACCTTGGAAACCAGCTACCTTGGTAGAATCTTAGAAACCAACTCTCTTTTTTCTCAAATGAGGATCCTGACACTATTATAGATTTACCTACTTCCCCAGGCTTAACTGAGAGTTAAGTTGTGTGACAAAGCTTCAGACGCAGGGCTTTCGATATCAGACCCTGGCCTATGCAGCACCGGAGCCTCCCAAGTTCTTAGGCAAGTGGGAACTGAAGCATTGTGGGGTTTTGTGACATTTGTTTCTGAGTGAGGAGGTAACGGAACTAAACAGGTTACAAATATATTCTTTCGGTGAATATCAGGGACTAAAAGCACAATGGGAAGGTTCTTGGGAGTGTTTATGGCACCTACGGAGGTCACTGAAGGATCCTCACGCAGCTTTGATCCTGAGTTCACGGAAGGTAGTATAAAAAATGGCAAGAAGAAAGCAGTGGAAAGAATGTTAGCCAGAAACGAGCCCTTCAGGGGATGATTTTTCTAAAACAAAAACATTTTCTTTTCAGCTCCTGGCCCCACGACGGCAGTGTCCTATGTGTCAGTGAAATGCGTGGATGTTCGTAAAAACCATCACAAGGCAAAATGGTTAATGCCTTGGGGACACAACCGTTGCGACAAAATCCAAGACATCGAGGAAGCAATTCCAAGGGAAATAGAAGCCAATGACATTGTGTTTTCTGTGCACATTCCCCTCCCCTCCATGGAGATGAGCCCTTGGTTCCAGTTCATGCTGGTTATCCTGCAGCTGGACATCGCATTCAAGCTGAACAACCAGATCAGTAAGTGCACTCTCTTTCTCTTTCCTCTCCTACCTTGGAGAATTGCTCTCCCCAGGGTCTTTCAGAGCCAGTTCTAGTGACAGTAAAATGGTGATATTAATAGCAGACAGTTTTTTTATTGATAGCTCACTACTTATTGCGCACTTTTCTGAGTACCTGACTTATGTTTACCCATTTCACTTCCCCACCAATTTCCAGAGGCAGGTCTTTTATTTCATTTTACAGTGAGAAAACTCGGATACTGGCAGGTGGCCTAAGGTCAAACAGCTGAAGCATGGATTCAAACCCAGGCAACCTGGCTTCAGAGCTCTGCCCTCACCACCGAGCAAGCTTTCTTACTTCTGTGGGGGGTGGGAAGTGTTCTTTTGTCCCTTGGCTGGTCTAATGATTACGTTGGCATAAAACATGTTAACAGGAGAGAAAAATATTAATTCCATACAAGCAGGAGTTCCAAAGATATAAGACTCAAGGGCAAGTTGCTTAATTGAAGTTTAATATGCCGTCCTGAGCTAAGGAATGGGATAGAGGACTAGAGCATCAAAGGGTAGGAGGGTAATTCCCAGGATGATAGGAAAGCAGATGTTTGGTAATTAGCAGTTTGCCCTGCCATGAAGGTAAGTGTTTCAAATAAAAATTTATCTTAGGTAAAGCTGTCTTTCTGTGCCGGTCCCACTGGCTAAATTCTTTTAGGCCATTAAGGGAGTGGTAGTTTTTTTCTTGAGTCTGATGGGTCTTGATGGCCTTCAGCTCAAAATAATCCACATGCCAAAGTAGCACAGGCACTGTCTGTCACCTCTCTAGTGCAACGAGGGAGCTCACCCCGGTAGAGTGTTTTGAGGATTTCAGAAAGGTCCCCTGTTTCAAAATGACTGTTTCCACTGGTCTTTGAGGAAGGCCATTTATTGCCTTAGAGAAAGATCTCTATTGAAAAGAGAACGTTAACCCATAAGCACCCATTTTCCTGCAGAACCAGGTTCCTATTTTTTTTTTTTTTTTTTTTTTAGCTTACTCACTTGTGATTCAAGACTCTGAGGGCATAGAGCCCATACACATTTGTGAGGAGGAGATCATTGGGTGATTTCGGGCTGGGAGATCCGCCTGTGGCATATCTGGGGATAGTCCCGGGAATTCCAGGTTGAGAAAGAAGAAAGCATTTTTTACTGAAGCAGGATCTGGGGTGAGCGAGAAAAAGCATGTTGAAGACAGCTCTGCCTGGGGCCTGCCCATGATTAAAGCCCTTTTTCTACTGTAATTTTCCTGTATCAGCAATAATCTTGACCACATTAATTTATGCTTTTTCGACATTGAAACTGTATATGTACCTGATTGACATCTTATCAGATTATGCTGAGATAATTTTCTATAATGCAGATTTCCCCCCCTTATCTATTTAATCTTTTAGGCATTACTTCAAAATGTTTCTGAGTGTCCGCTACTATCAGGCAGTGTACTGATGCCTGAACATGCAGATACAAATGAAGACACTATCCCTGAAGTGGAAATAACCAGCCATTACAGTCTAGTGTGCTAGGTACTGTGACTAAAGTATGCCCAGGAGGCTGAGGAGCATAGAATAAAGGCTATTGAGCACAGAAAGGAAAGGCTGCCTTGGTGTGTGCGTGCATGTGCATGTCTGTGTCCATGTATGCGCATACATGTGTGTGTGCATATGCATGTACAGGTGGGTGAGCAGACAGATACTTGAGCTGAGTGTTAGAGATTAAAAACCTTGACAAGGAGTTGGTGAGCATGGGGGACAAATAGAAGAGCATTCTAGGCGGAAGGAACAAAGGACAGCTAATATGAAGGTCTGGATTTGTTCAACAGCCCAAAGCATTCAAGTGATACTTCCCTTGTTTCATTCTCTTGCAAATTGACTAATTGGTTGGTTTTGTAACACATTCATTCATTCAAACTTTAAGTCTCAACCCTGTATTAAGTAATAGGTACTGAGGATACAAGACTGAACAAAAAAATGTTTTTGTAAAGCGATAGGGAACATAGTGGTTCCCTATCTTAAAGCTACCAAAGAGAGGGATAAGTGCCATAATAAGAGGAATATTCAATGTTTTGATATTTTTGGCCTTTTTAAAATGATCGTTCCAATTTTTCCCCCATCTGTCTCCCCTGCTCCCCCCACCTCCACTCCACAATCAATCCCTCAGTCCTGTTATCTATGTCCATGGGTTGCAATGTTTTGGTACTGGAATCATTCAGATGACCAAAAAATATTTCTCATGTATGTTTGGTCTTTCTCCACAGTTTCTGGCTTCCCCAAACTCTTGGAATTTTCTGAGTGATAAAAGCATTGGGAGCATCTTTTATTATATTTGGGCTCTTGTTCTTGGATTTTGAAAATGCTTGAGTCATAAAGGTGAATTGTGTGTCTTGTTATTCATAACAAACCCCATTCCACCACCACTGGACTTATGTTAATGAGGTGATTTTTGGAGAACACCTAAGAGTAGGGACAGGTTGTGAAAGAAACCAACTATAAATAGAGGGGTAACTTTCAGCACCCTCACCCCCCAATTCCTGGGGAGGAGATAGGTCCTGGAAGTTGAATCAATCTCCAGTGGCCGGTGATTTAATTAGTTGTAGCCATGTAATGGAGCTGCTACAAAAACCCCAAAGTGGGGGGTGGGGGATTTGGAGAGCTTCCAGGTTGGATAACTAGAACACATCTAGGTGTAGGGCCCCAAGCTCCACAAGGGACAAAAGTTCCTTTGTTTGGGACAACCTTGCCCTAGCCCCGTGTATCTCTTAATCTGGCTACAGGTTCACATCTTTTGTAATAAAGCTGTGATCTAGTGAATTCTGTGAGCTATTTTAGTCAATTAATTGAACCTAATGAGGGTTGTGGAAACTTCTGATTTATAGCCAGTCAGTCAAAAGTATGGGTGACAACCTTGGCTTATGATTGTCATCTGAAGTGGAGGGTGGTTCTTGTGGGATTGAGCACTTAATCTCTGGAATCTGATGCTTTCTCCAGGTAGTGTCAGAGTTAAGTTGAATGGTAGGGACATCTTGCTGATGTTCAA
The DNA here is from genome assembly GCA_004026585.1 of Noctilio leporinus. Classification (NCBI taxonomy): domain Eukaryota; kingdom Metazoa; phylum Chordata; class Mammalia; order Chiroptera; family Noctilionidae; genus Noctilio; species Noctilio leporinus. The sequence goes on along the minus strand of PVIW01000879.1, from coordinate 179,207 downwards.
GAATAGTTGGGTGTGTGGGAATCCCTTCCCCACCACACACACATCCTAATTGGTAGTCAGAACCTATTACTTGAATACCTTAATAATTTCTACAGATGAATTATTTCCCAGCAAATATTAATCCTAAATATTGAAAATGCCTGTGTAGGTGATGCTTTAATAAAATATTTTTAATCAATATATGTAAATGAATGTGTATTCAAGCTCCAAAATATATTATGTCTTCATCTAGAAAAAGATTTTACTAAAGATTCTTATCTTTTAAAAAAATCCTTAAAGTTCTTGTAATATGAGGTCCTACACTTATAAAGAAACACTAAAAAATTAAGAAGTTAGATAACTAGTGGTTCTGTCAGTAAGTGTGTAAATAACTGAAATCATAGAGCCTTAAGAAAATCAGATTTAAAAAATACTTTTTTTTTGAGCAGGAGCAGTAGGTTGAGGCCATTAACTTTAATATGAGCAGATTATATATTGGGTTTGTGAGAACATTTTTTTCCCTTAAATTCTCTATACTTTCATTTATGGACAACGAGAAAGGCATTGATTAAGGAGTGATGGTATGTCCTTGCCTATTGATATAAATATATACCTACATGTGTTTTAATGATAATAATATCTGTAAGATGTGATAGGTTTTCCTGTGACCCTTATAAGAGGAATGCATGAGATGCCTGTCCACTTTCTATATTTTATCATTGTTTGGATGCCTTTCTGACAGCAATAAATGAGACAGGAGAAAAGGGACTGGGTGTGGTGAGAAAGATCCTATTCTATGTGGATGACTTTCTATTTATCAAGGATTCAGCTGTAACAATATCACCTCCAATGTAAAGAAAAGTCAGGACCAGTACTATTTTTCCTTTAAGCTTTCCTAGGCAGTCTGTGAAATGAATTTCAGATTGCAAATAATGAAGACATTTCACATTTGGACTATGAAATTAATGTTGGGGATTTCCAATATATATAGTCCGAGTTTTCACCAGGGTCTTTGAGAGCAGGCAAAATAATCTAAGAACTCTTCTCTTTTCAAAAGAATGCCAGTCTTCTCTTTTTTTTTTCAGACAGGTGGGTATGGTTGGACTGGGCTTTTCAGTATATATTGAGAAGTGTGAACAAGGACATAAGACTTTCCTTTTACTAGAAAACTCCCTCACCAAGCATGAGTATATCTCGGCATAGAGCTCCGAGGAGCAAAACGGAAATTTCCCCTGGCTGTGGGCCTGAAACAGGAGACCAACCAGAAACTTCTGACAGGAGAAAGCTGGGAGTTGCTGGTTCCCCAGGACCAAGTGGACATTTCCATAGGAAGCACATCTAGGTGCATCCACATCTGTCCTCCCTCCTCCTCATCGAAGTGGGAACTCTGTGAACTTGCAGGTGGTTCTTTGTTCCGTTTGCTAATGAATCCCACATCTGTGCCTGGCACAGATCTGCCCCCTGCGTGTATCTGTTGGATGGGTGGACAAATCCAGCCACATCTTTCCACAACCGATGGGGGCAGCTGAATAGGCAGGCCATGACTCTGCCTCTATGTGTGGCATTTGTGTTGCCAAATCATCATGGTGCCCAGCACTCTAGATGACCTGGGAAAACCCCACCAAAACCCCAGTGGGTATGGAACTGCTTCGCAGCATGGACCAAGTCAAGTGGCCAACATGGGGCTGCCCAGGTGTGAATCATCTCTGCCCTTTTCCAGGACTGGAGTGTTACAGGGATCAGGAGGGCCCTGGTGGGTGTCTCAGCTGCCTAGATTAGGGACCCATTTCCTCCAAGAGTGGTCCGAGCTGGCAGGATGAGTCTCAGGTTAGCGAGGGAAGAGGGCTGGGAGCATTCTCATTGGAATCTCCTTCTTAGGGCTCATAGCAAGTGAGGCAGCTCATCTCCCCATGGAGCCTGACATAGGGTGGTCCTTGTCAAACTCATCAAAGAGGCCACAGCTCTGCAGTTTTGAAAGAGCATTCGAAAATATTCTGCAGATGTTCTTATCCGATAGGATAAATCGAACTTTAGTTTTTACTCCAAAAAGTTAGGACACAGAGTGGGAGTAGACTGAAAAGTGTATCAAAAAAAAAAAAATGTCAGCCTAAACATCTGGTGTTTGGAGTTATGGTTAATCACTGGGAAAAATGGATGCTTATCTATGTGATGGACCTAGATTTTTTTGTAACACCAAATTCTGTGTTTGAAAATAAATATCCTCTAGAGTGGGTCTATCTCATTCTTTTTAAACAGTGTTGTCAGTCACTCATTCAATTTCTGCATGTGTTTGTGAAATCCAGGTTTGGGTTGGCTAATACGGTGCCCACTTGGAATGGAATGTCACTCTACTGATTACAACTGCAAGTCACATATTTAGCATAACTTCAGATACTCTGTGGGGCTCCTTTTGAGGAACTTGGATGCAGAGATCAAAGACGGACGGGTTTTTTTTTTTTTCTTCTTTTTTTGACATGTCTTAACCCAGCTTTCAAATGTATAGGCTGTTGAAGTAGAAGTACTGAGATTCATTGGCAGAAAGCCTCAAGATGGATTGCTCTGTGTTGGGTAGTAAATCTAGGATTTTCAGAGGTCTAAAAAATCCCTCAGGCTAAAGAAATATTGGTGAATGGTATGCAGTAGAGGAAGCCAGTGTGTCTGTTCTCTGTTCTGTTCTTAGGTAATGAAGTTGTTGTTTTGCCTTGAGGCCTGTGCTGTACTCTACAGTTGAATGTTTTCTTACTTGCCTGTTTCATTGTTGCAAATGACTATATATAAAATGATGGAATCACATAGTTCTGTAGCTGATGAGTGATTTTTCTTTTCTCAGACTGAACAAATTTATGTAAAACTTATATCTAGTTTAAAAAAGAAGAAGAAACTCATTGGAATGATACTATTAGCAAGTCAATAGTCAACTTAGATGGCTGAGTATCCCAGGAGAAAATTGCCTAACTTTTTATGAAGTGGTTTTGCTTTTCCATTTGGGTACCTATTATGGAATGTTAAGTAGACAGTGCATGGAAGCAATTAGAGTAAAGGAACAATCTATTAACTGTAAAAATTAAACTGCCAGATTATCCGAAGTCATCAGGTCACCAGGGGTGAATTTATAAAAAGCAGAAAGTCAGGGAATCCTTCTGTGAACATATTGTTGGCCATTAGTAAGAGTCGTGGTTGTGAATTGCATTTTCAGATGTTTCTTGGGAAGGGGTCACAGAGGGAGCTGAGCAGGGCAGGGGATTCTATACGCCACAGCTGTGGTGGAACAGACCACTGGTAATACCGTGTTCACACAACTGGAATTTCATCACAGAATCCTCTAGCAAAATACATTGAAGAAACTACTGAGATATAAATTCTATCATTCTACTCTCCACCTCCCCAGACAGAGCATCTTTGCTTTATGACCATGTTACAGTCTCTGTTTATAAGGAAAACATTTCTGATTAGGTAGTTTTCGTTGCAGCCTCAAAGCACCAATACTTTCAAAGTTGCCATTAATTTTTTTATCTACCTCAGTCAGAGTCAATGTGAGCAGAAATAAAAACTTCAAATTTTCCCTCTACCCTCCTGCCTCCCCCTCAAAAAAAAAAAAAGTCAAAAAAGCCCTCAAATATACCAGAAAGATGAAGATTTAAATAAACTAGGTTTGTAGTGATGGATAAAGGTAGGGAGGTTGTCAGTATTCCAGCTGGACTTACATGGCTGGTCTCCTTTCTTAGTGAGTAATATACCCCCTTCAAATGAAGGCTAGAACCTACACTTTACTAGTATGAATCAGTCTTAGAAAGAAACTAAAATCCTGGGAGAAGACTATATTTTGATGATTAACCCAGAATGGCAAAGATGAGAGACATAGTGTTTGTTCATACTGATTCATGGATTATCTTTCCCATCGAGTATCTTCAGGCACAATTTTGGAATTAATCATTGTCAACATGTTTATATTGGCAGGAATGTGGGAACCTTTGGCTTTGTGTTATTTGTTTCAAGTGATAATTGGTAAGCCCATTACTTGAATAGCATTATTATAAAGCTATCTAAATCTCTATCTAGCTTGATGGTTTGGCATTATGTATTTCCAAATTAAAAAATCCAGTTGAGAAACAGAGTTAGGCTCCTCCAAAACTTTCCCAAGATTTTTACAAATTAATGTTTGTAAAACATTAGTTTGTAAAAACTATAGTAAACATATAGTTTACTATATCCAGTCACTCACTCTTACCAATTTCCAGTTGCTCATTGGCTTAATGGTCAGTTTCATATTGGAAAGTAGATTGTATTGGATTGATTTCTCATCTTAGAATAGGCATTTACGGTGCTGAATAATTTGCAGTAATTGTTACTAAACATTAGCTATGTCATTGCAGACTCTGAGCACCAAAAGCAACATTAGAGTACTGCTGGTCTAATCATCTTTGACCAAGAGATGATGGGTTGATTTTAAGAACCAAGTGAGCCAAATATGCTATGTAAAATTTTAGTTGTATGCAGAACCCAAAGGTCGCTGGTTCGATTCCCAGCCAAGGCATATAACCAGGTTGCAAACTGGGTCTCCAGCCACGTGTATAGCTGGAGGCAGGTGAAAGGCAACCATACATTGATGTTTCTCTCCTTCTCTGCCTCTTACCCTTCCCCTCTCTCTGGAAATAATAAATAAAATCTTTAAAAAAATTTTAGTTGTAGATACTTAATGACTTTTTGGAGTGAGAGGGTTTGTGGCTTTTGTCAAGTTTTCAGATAGGTGCTTGACCCCAAATGTTAAGGACTAGTCCTTTAATTTACCAGATGAAGAAAGCTTACAACCAGTGAGACTTGCCCACTGTAGCACAGCTGGCTGGAGACACAGCAGGACCTCCTCACTGTCCATGCAAGTAGGTGGGTGCTGCACAGCAGCAAATACGCTGCACTGTACAGGTCAGTGAGCCTTCTACCAAACAGCAGCCTCTAATTTTTGGACAGAAGTTACTCTGGTCTTTCTAAAATGGTGATTTTTCTATGTAAAAAAAAAAAAAAAGTCTCCCAATCTGTATGTAGTTGAGGGAATGGAGTGTAGTCTCGAACCCAGACTAGAAGGTAGGCAGGTCCTGTTTATAGTGCCACAGCTGCAGTTCACCCACATGTCTCATTTCCTGCTCTGGGTTTAGAAGATAAATGAGGAGATTCTCTTTGCATCCGTAACAAGTATATCCTGGTTACTAAAATGAAAGTCCGGTGACATCAATGAGAAATGTGAACAGCAAAGCAGTCAGCAGCAGCAGCAGATTCCTGGATAGTGGCCCTGATATACATGAGGTGTTTTTGTGTTTTTACCTTCTTTTCTAACTTTAGGTTTTCTTAGTGCCAGTTAAATGCAGTCAGTCATCGTGTAGCTCATGTGAGGTTATTCTATGGGGAATCATACTTGTATTTTGTGGAACCTAAGAATATTTTAAGTAAGATTATTTTCCTGAATTATACTTTATAAAGCAAAAGAAGGTTAGATGGGGAAGGAGAATCCCTTGTTAAACAAGGCAGAAGTCTCCTCTCAAAAGTTCCAGAGACTCTATACACATTGGAAAAAAAAACACATGTATTTCAACATCTACTTACTGTCTACACACTGATGCTGGAAATGATTCCAGTTCCTCTTTGGCTCAAGTTAGTGTTAATAGTAGAGGTAGTAGAAATGCTTTAAAGGAAGAAGAGGTTCTTTTATTTTATTTTATTTTTTAAAGATTTTATTCATTATTTTTAGAGAGAAGAGAAGGGAAGGAGGCAGAGGGGGAGAGAAGAGAGACATCAATGTATGGTTGCCTTTCACCTGCTTCCAACTAAGGACCTGGGTGGAGACCTGGCTTGCAACCTGGTTATGTGCCCTGGCTAGGAATCGAACCAGTGACCTTTGGGTTCACAGGCCAGTGCCTTATCCACTGTGCCACCAACTAGGGCAAGGTTCTAATTTGAAAAGTTATTCTGGTCCAGGCTGTTTCCTAAAATAATTGTCTAATGAATCTGCCTTTCCTGCCTTCCTGGTTTTTCATATTACAACCACAAAGGAAAGCCCAGGCCTCACCTAACAAGCACAATTATGCCTTCTTTAAAAGTAAGATTTGGGGGAAGATTGAAAATATTTAAATTTAAATTTAGTATCTTTAAAAAAGTTGCTGTCATGTAGAAAATAATTCTAATAATTGGAGTTGTTCAGCAGTGAAAAGTCTGTGTCTTCAAGTATGAAGCAGCCTGTCACTGGTAGTAATCAAGCAGAAGCTATTTGGTGGGGTAGAGGGATCATAACAGTGATGACCACAGTGGTAGCTTATCTTTACCAAGTACTTTTGTATCAGAGATGCTGCTGGTTGTCTTTGCTGCCTGCCATTTGCTTTGGCCTCGCACCATTTTCTTGCAGAACTTGCCAATTTGGGGCTTCCACCATGCCTGCTGAATGGGCAGCTAGCCCCATGGTCAGTCCCCTAGCCTCCAAGGATTGAGTTAGGATGGGCCCTTGACACAAGAGGGAATAATCAGATTCCCTCTCTCTCTCTCTCTCTCTCTCTCTCTCTCTCTCTCTCTCTCTCTGCCTGTCTGTCTTGGAAATTGACCCATCTTCATTAGCACTTAAACTGAAAAGTCCTGAGGGCTATCTGGGCAGCCATCATTCACCTCCTGCATGGAGAAGCAGAGAAAGTTGGTTGAAATCAAATGGAAAGAGAGCATGAAGGTGAGGGACAATGGGGTGTAGCAGGGATGTACACATGATCACTACAGGGGATAGCTTTCTTCTTGGCAGATTTCTCTTCCTGGTTCTGGTCCCTCAAGCATGTCAGAACTTTTTGTCCTTCAGTTCCCAGAGATACCTTTGAATCCTCCCAGCTAATTGCTGCTTAAGGTAAAATCCTGTTACTTGCAACCAAATCATCTCTGATTAAGACTATTTTACTTTTATTTAATCTGACCATCTCAAGAATTCTCCCTGACAGAATGAGGAAACTGAGGATGAGAGAGGTTGATTGATCTGGCCGAAGTCTCCCAACTGGGAAATAGAGGGGTTCTAAGTCAAGTGATCTTGTGGCTTCGGTGCCTGGATCCCACCATGAGTCTCATCAGCGGTGCTGTGGATTCCTGTTCTGAGAGTGGGAAATTCTACTGGGTGACCCCGTAACTCTCTTTTGCAGAGAGTCATGACTCACTTAAGATTCTTTGGCTCCATAAAAATCCCACGAGTATCCCTTCAACTTTATAAAGTGACTTAGGAGACCCTCAAGTGGGAAACTTTTTAGAAGACGCCTCTGTCAGGACGGACGCCCTTTGGTTAGTGGGTGAGCTTAGTGTTGAACTCAGTTTTCTTGTGTTTTATTTTGTTATTGCTACCAAGTGTTCATTTCTGGGCCTTGGATAGACAGACAGGGTTGCTGTACTGGAAGTATATTTTTAGTCTGACATTAAAAAATGTATCATAGACACCAACACAGGAAGCAGAGTTTAGGTGAGTCAGTGTATAAATAACCAAAGAGTTTTCATAAAGGGGTGGTAGATCTTTTAATTTAACAGTGCTGCTTCTGAGCCTCCCCTCCCAACTTTCTTCATTCACTCAGTAGTCATTTATTGGCCTTCCACTATGTGATGGCATTTTTTTTTAACTTAGAATTTAAGATGAAAATATAAGTCCTCCTTCATAATAATACCATTTCAAAAAACATTATGGACCTTTTATGTTTACTTCTTTTTCCGCTGTGAGACTGAATTTTGAAGACAGGGACTGCATCTTGTTCATTTTCATGTCTCCATGCTTAGCACAGCTCCAGGCACAGTGAATACTCAAGATTCACTCAAAATAATTAGTTAGGAGTGCACGGTCTGATTCCAAGGTAAAGAAACAAAAATTACACCAATGTGTTTAGTGCTGAGTGTCCAAAGTATTCCATGAGCACAGCAGGAGAAATGATGAACTCACTGAGAAGGTAATTTTTAAAGTCTGTATGGGTGAAGTCTCAAAGGAAGTGGTGGAATTTGTTCCAGTCTACTATCTGATGGCAAGGAATTACTCCAAAAGCAACGTCATTAAAAAAAAAAAAATTATTGATTGATTTTAGAAAGAGAGAGAAGGAGAGAAAAATCTATTTGTTGTTCCGCTTCGTTATGCATTCATAAATTGATTCTTGTATGTGCCCTGATGGGGATCGAACCAGCAGTCTTAGCACATTGGGATGATGCTCTAACCAATCGAACTACTTGGCCAGGGCCAAAGGCCCAGAGTGTTTAGCCTGAATCCATAACATTCCACTTACAAATTATGTGACCTTTGGTACGCTCCTGAACTTCCTTGTACTTTTCTTCATCTACAGCAGCAATGTTTACCTGGTGTGCCACAGGAATTTTTCAAGTATGCAATACCTGACTATTTAAGTCAGGGACACTGATCTGTTTCCCTTAGATTGTCAAATTCAAAAATGACAACAGCCAACACAACTGCTGTCCAGGGTGAATGAATCAAAGTAAAAAAAAAAAAAAGTATGTATATTTGGGTGTGCCACAAAATTTTAGTAATTAGTTTGTATGTGCCATGAGATGAAAAAAGGTTAAAAATCATTGATCTATAAAACAGAAATAATAATAATACCACCTTTATAGGATTGCTTTAAAGATTAAACCAAAAGAATACATATGATGCTTTTATGTACTAAGTGCTTGGTACATAATAAATGCTCAACGAAAGTGAATTATTCTTCTACTTGAGCAGAGAAGAGGATTGTGAGTTCTGGAGAGAATGAAGACACTCAGAAAAAGAAACCATTGGACCAAGTGTGCAAAACAAGGACCGAGGTGGATGCTGCTATCTGCCTTTTATTAATTTAGGACAGAGGTGATTTTTTAAAAAGATTTTATTTATTTGAGATTAAGGATCTGAACCTTGGGAGGAAATGTGCCTTGGACCCATCGACACATACTGTATTCATGTTTCAACTGAAGCCCAGAAAGTCACCCATGGGATTCAGAAGTTTGTGAATCTGAAAGGATGAGTTCCTACTTCTTAGTAAAGGTGGACCCCGTGCCTGCCAAATGCCATGTTGGTTAGCACTTTGAAAAGGTGAAGAATGCTGTTTTAAAACAGAAGATGTTATTAACATATAAATTAAAACATTTTGGAATAGAATAATTCAGAATGGGAGCAGATGTGTATGGGAGACAACCTCAGACAATAAATGACTTCCCCAAGGTCCCCTGGCTTGCAGGTAAGAAAGTCAAGAATAACACCCATACTCTTCTACTGTGAAAAGCTGTGAAAAAGAATGTTTTGTGCAAAAGACAGAAAGCCCATGTGTTAGCCTGTGGAAGAATTCCATATTGGAGAGAAAAGTTAAGCTCCTGAAAGATAGAGCAATCGGTTGCTGAGTTGCCTTAATGACCAGGCCAAAAAAAAAAAAAAAAGGAATTTAATCCTTCAGAAAAGGAATTGAAAATCATGCACCTAGTAGTCCTGAAATAAAATGTGAAATTCAGGATTTGAGACTCATAGCTTATCCTTTGAATTATATAGCAGCTGGAAATCTCATTTCTTTCTTTCTTTCTTTCTTTTCCCTCATCTGGACTTCTTGCATAGTGGTATTCCCAATGGGAGGGCATCTATGAACATTTTAATGGAAGAAGTCATAAAGCTGGGTTAGGGCTGTGTGCACCCAAGGCTGGCTCCTGAGGCAGGTAAAATCTGACTCCCCTTTTGCTTTTCAGCTGCAGACACTGCCATCGCTGCCACCACCAGCTGAGTGACTCGGAATCTAGGGGTTGCCAGTAATTGTGGGTTTAAGTCACAGAGGAAAAAGATAAGAGGCTAGCAAGGCTGGTTTTTCCACAATTAAATGCTGCCTCTCAGGCTTCTCTGACAGCAGGAATCCAGGAGGTCAGGCACCACCAGCCATATTATTTTTCTCCCTGGCTGCCTGCTTGCATTTGTATCCCCTCCTCATTCATGGGAACTAAGAAAAGGTGGGTTGGAAATGAAAAGCTTGTTCTAGCCTACTTTTTCCTTTACGAAACTTGTCAGAAACAAAGCTTTCCCGTGAAACAGAGGTGATCCCTTCTGGTAGCTGGCTTTTCCTGCCAGGAGGCAGCACAAAGATATTTTGTGGGGAGGGGGGAAACCATTGTTGAAATGCACTATTGTCCTTTTAAAATTAGGACTGCGTTTTGTTTTCTCCCCCACTGCCATGTACTCTGGTATTTTTGTATTTGGTACTGTTTATTTATTATTATTTTAAAAAATTGATTTTAGAGACTGAGAGGAAAGGAAAGGGAGAAACATGGAGTTGTCGTTCCACTTATTAATGCATTCATTGGTTGATTTTTGTATGTGCCCTGACCAGGGACCCAACCTGCAACCTTGGCAATGCTCTAACCAACTGAGCTACCTGGCCAGGGCCTATTTATTACTGTTTAACTCCTCCATTAGTCCAACTCAAATTTTTATCCCTTACCACTCCAACTCTATTGTAAGTGCCCAGAGGGCAGGAATTATTTGATTGATGATTTTTGCCATAATGCCTCCCGTGTAGAAAGCAGTCAAACAACTGGTGGCAGTTTAGATTTCTACATTCATGAATTGTTAGAGCGACAAGGACCTTAGTCATCCTATGATGCAATGTCAGTATTTAAATAAATAATATAACATGTAAAGCAGCTTCCTCCGACTGTACAGCTAATTAGTGTCTTTCCTAGAGCAAGAAACAGGTCTCCTAATGTGTGACATAATGGGAAAGAACTTGAGCTGTGGAGTCAGGCCAACCTGGACTCACATTTTACCTCCCTCCCACAGTAGCAGTGCGACTATGGGCCTCCGTTTCCTCATCTTGAGCCTGTCGAATGCCCCTGGCTCTGGCTGGCATCTATCTGTGGCTGAAAATGTCGGCACATGGTAGGCACTCAAAAATGGGAGGTTTTAAGGATCATTGTTTTATTTTTAAAATACAGGATCCTCTTTATAAGAGACTCACATTTCTATCATCTCTCCAATATTAGAAAATGGAACCCTATTGCTTTTGGAGAGAACTTAGGAGGGAAGGAGCAGGCTAACAGAGCTCTTAGATGGATGCAGCTTACAAGGACTAGAAATAGAAAAGATTCTGCCAACAGGAAAAAGGGTCCCGGGCTCAATGCCTTTTCCCTTCTCTCGGCACCCCTCGGTGTAAGGGAGTTGGGTTGGTTTGTTCAGCAATTAGTAATGGAACGCATTTCATGCTGAGAAAGAGACTAGGGGTGTGGGGAGGAGGGTTGGTGGGGGAGATGAACAAGCCAATGGGCCCATCTTGCTTCTGAAGTGATAGGAGCCGAAATGATCACGAGGGGTGTGATGACAAACGGGGAGGCTATCTATCGGCTAAGAGAGGATGCCGCCTGGACTCAGGGGCCAAGTCTGTGACGAGAGATGCATGGAGAGACAGACGGAGGCAGAAGGGGTGCCGACACTATCCAAAAGGAAAAAGAAGTTATTTCAAGGGAAAGACTGAAGGAGATGGCCGGAGAGAGAGAGAAAAGGGAAAGGACTTAACGCTCCTGTTGCTGTGGATGGCTTTTATCGAGGGAGGGGCATTGGAGGTGTTCCGGGCCTCAACTGAGGGTCATGGTTTTTGATTATGCTTCCTGCTCGCTCTCACGCAGACACATGCCTGCTGCATCCTCTTTGCGGTGTTAAGAATGTTTTAGAAGCCTGGGAAAGAGCCCGATATTACCCCATTGGTACCCAGAGCTCAGGGCCAGGGAATGCCCTAGGATGGATCAAGGGGAGGGCCTGATCTGCAAATAGAACCCCCAAAGCCAAGTGCAATAACCACACCACTACACCCCCTCCCCATAAGCCATACGAAACAAATACTCTGTGTGAGTAACACTGGCCCGACTCCAGCAATAACACAGCTGTTGAAACAGCTTAGTCACCGGGGCAATGGAGGTAGTTTGGTGCGGGAATGCTGGGGGGCAGTGATCTGACATTTAGCTGGCTGGCAGCAACCCTGAGAGCCCACACAGATCTGTGGGAGAGCCGCACAGAGGATCTGCCTCCTGTCCACAAGCGTTCGCTTGTCTCTTTGGAAGCCCAACCAAAATCCTGGGCAGGGCAGACAGAGGAGAGGAAGAAATGGTTCACTACTTTCAGACACCTGGTTTCTCCCCCTTAATGATCCCTGTTTATTTCCTGAAGAACTTCTTTTTTTTTTTTTTCTGCCCCAGGCTAGGCAGAGTGTAAATTTTGAAATGGTGAAGGAGGGAAAGTGCTCATTGATCTTATCTATAAATCTTAGCTTCTGGTCTCCAGGTCTTCTGCAAGGAATTATACAGGCAAGTCCTGGCCCTTCCACCTGACCTTGCTTAAATTCCTTTGGCAGCCTCAATTGCCAAAACTCTTGTCCAAAGGTTCTCAGCAGATCTGAGCAAAAGACTTAGCCAGTTTTGTCGGGATTTGGGAAGGACTAATCAACTGCTACGGGGGTGACCCCACTCCTCTTCTAGCTCTTTGAAGATGTGACCTTGGTGTTTTCTCTTTATCCTAGACTTCTGTGCTGTTTGTTTTGGAAGTTGTTAAGTTAAATTAGCCATTCCTTTCCCTTCCTGGTTACTGTACGAGAATGCAGCTGTCAGTCTGTGAACTCTGTCATCATCTATTTTTAGATTCAGTGTGAATGAAGCTCTCTTCTCTAATTGCCTTCGGAGAGAGAGGGAGAAAGAAGGGAGGGAGGGAAGGAAGGAGAGAGAGAGGCAGGTATATTTTCATAACCATCAAATCAGCTATTCTAACTGCTCTGTGCACTGATGGTGTCCTGGGGAGAGAGCAAGGAAGCCACGATGTGTTTCCTCCCTTGGCTGTCAAGATTTTCTCTCCAAATTTATGTTGATTATGGTCAAGTAGGAAAGAGCTGTAGCTGCTTTTGTTTCCCACTGTTTTAACACTCACTGGTTTGGATGGTTCTGATTTCTCTAGCTTTGCTAGGAAAATATTTGTTAATGTTGAGTTTATGTTCCCTGGAAAACAGACAAGGTGATATTTTCCATGAGATTAAATAATCTAAATATGCTGAGAACTGCATAAGTGCAATGGGCTGTTTCCTCTAGATCCTGTGACCCCACCCCAAATCCCAGTCTTCCTTTCTTGCAACTTCCAGATCTTGCTTAAATGCCCAATCAAATAAAATGCTGCAGCATCCAGAACGAGCTTCTTCCCATTGTCATCAGAGCCTTCCTGCTCTCTAGCTTTGGCTGCTCTTGCCACCCCTCCTAGATGGCACTGTGCTATTTTGTGCTTCCATGACTTTTTATGCATGTAGTCTTCTCTGTCTGTAATTCCTTCTCCTGCTTGTTACCGAGTGAACGCTTAGTCATCCCATGATTCACAGTGGACCGTCATCTCATCTGAATGAGGTGATGCAGATCATGTAGTCCATGCTACATTCCTTCCTACCTAGCACTCTGAGCATCTTTGTATTGACTGTGTACTTCTAATGTAGTGCTACCCATGTGGAATTCTACTTATTTAAGCATAGGCCTGCCTTCCCCACTTTACTGTGAACAACTAAGGACAATGACTTTGCCCGGTATGTATTTTTGCATAGAAACTAGTAGGTGCTAAAAATATTTGATGGAGTGGGTGGTCCATCTAATGTTAGGGTTTTCAGAGGTGTATTGAGTACATCTTAGAGGCAGCACTAACTGTTGTGGTCTGCAAGATGTGAGGAGCAAAATGAATTGGCTAAACTGGGGATGGGGTTGGCTTTCTGCACCACAAAAGTACAGTAGAGACATCCAGTAGGAAGTGAGTACGTGGACTTGAAACCTGGGAGGGAAATTTGAAGCTGAGAATGTGACTGGCATCCCGGGAGCAGCCAAGACACTCTCAAAGCTAGTGTGCTGAGTTAGAAGGGGAGCAAGCTACTCTACAACCTGGTGAATGACCGTAGTTCTTCTGTATTCTGTGGTACTTCAGACTCATTTGTTTACCAAACAACTGATGTCCCAGCTTCTCGCTGGACAGCAGGGTACAGTGAGGATAAGTGAATGTTTTCTAACTGAGCTGCCACTTTGCAAAGGGCCTGACGTGAGGAATGTCCCTCCCTCCCCCCTCCTCATCATGTTTCATAGACAGGTATTTTATTACATGCAGCTGACTTTGCCCAGGAGGTATTGCTTCAGAACCTAGCAAGGCACTGGTTTGATGAGGCTTAGAAAAATGTCCTCTCACATGGGGTAACTTTCTCCAAATCCTTGACGTGATGGAGACCAACAAGAGAGGTAAATGCAAACCAAACTGTTAGTCTGGTTTGAGAAATAATTGTACTCATTCACTTTTATACCTGCTCACACCCAGGCCTGGAGGGCATCTTAAGAAAACAACCAAGGCCAAATTTATAATTAGCTGGGTCCATTTTTACCAGACCTACCCATGGATATAGGACAGGGTTTGTTTTGTTATTTCCTTAATTGAAAGCGTCAAGAAAATACAAGCCAGGTCAGAGAGGTTTTGATTGGGGAAGGAACGCTGGCATAAATAACCCCAGATTATATGTCTGCTGGAGGCTTCGAGGAGGCTGGTCTGGGTGTCCTCCTTCAGAGGTTACCCAAACAAACCCCGGTGACTGACGGGCTCCCCTATGGAATGTACGAATGCATATGAGCATTTTGAAACCTCTTCAATTTTTTTTCCCCCCCCAAGGCAAGGGCCCAGGAGAACCAAGGTTTCTCAGGAAACCTTTGACTACCAGAAAATAATGCTTCTTAATGTGCTTCCCTTTCCCTGTTTCCCCATTATGTCCAGTTAATTGGTCAACAGTACAACCTAACCATCCTGAGACTGGATGGAAAGGAAACTAGTATTTTTTCAATCTTTAAACAGGCACACGCTTATTGATTTTAGAGAGCAGGGAAAGAAGGGAGGGAGGAGAGGGAGAGAAACATTTGATATGAAAGAAACAACAATTAGTTGCCTCCTGCATGCCATTCTGACTTGAGACCAAACATGCAGCCTAGGCATGTGCCCTGACCAGGAATCAAACCTTTCAGGTTACAGGACAATGCTTCACCTAAGCCACACTAGCCGGGGTAGAAAACTAGTATTTGTAAATGCCTGTGTGCCAAGTGGTCCTATCAACAGCCTTGGAAAGTAAGTCCCACTATTTCTACTTGCAGAGATGGCAACTAAGACTTATTCAAGGTCACTTGGCTAGAAAAACAGAAAGATAGGATTCAAAATCAGATCTCAGTGTCCCCAAACACTTTGTACTATCCTAGCTGGCAAATACCTGTTTCAAAATGCATGAGGCTGACTTATTTCACTTGGCATAATACCCTCTAGGTTTATCCACCCTGTCACAAATGTTAAGATTTAATTATTTTTATGGTTGAGTAACACATGAAACTAATACAAAATAATAACAAATATAAACAGTAATTAAAAGTAAAATGTTTAAAAAGTGTAGGTGAAAATCATTTGATGCCTTCCTCAATAAAACCTCATCTTTCATAACTTCATTCTCCCCCTTCTTGCCTCCAGGGGTCATTCTTTATTAAGCAGCTGCCCTAACACCTTGGAGGTACTCAGATTCTTTCCTAGCTAGTTATCTCCCCATCATTTTTTGGCTCATTCGAAGGACTTGCTCTTCTCTCTGACTTTCCACTTGTCATCAGAAAACTGATGGGCAAATGCTTTCCTGATGCAAGGCAGGGCACATTAACTAGTAAAGAGATAAATGCTTCCTAAGCATATGATTGATTAATGCTTCCTAATGTGGAAGGGCACAGGTCCTTCCACCTGTAAGGATATTCTGCCACCTGGGTGTGTTTCTGCAGAACCTTGGAGTGCAGGTTTCCTCATGTTAGAGTACCACCCCCATAACAGGATGGAAATGGTAAGTGTCTAGAACCACAGTGCCTTTCCACACCACCCTTCTCAGCATTCTGAATGAATTTTCCACCCAACCAAAATGTGTCTCCAAAGCCATTTGAAAAAAGTAAAGTTCACACAGCCCACAGTATAGGAAAGATGCTGGTCTGGTGTATTGTAGAAAACTATGCTTTTCAAATCTATAAATGCCCTATGCTGACACCTTACAACTTGACACCATGGAACTGGTACAACCAGTGTCTTCATTTTATAGGGAAGGTTCTCCAGGTGCCAGAGGTAGCCTACCTTGGCCTTCCTGCCATGCTCCCAGGGAGTTCAAATTGGATCCTTCACTTTCATTATCTCCGGGGGTGGCAATGGAGGGGGAGGGGAGTATGGTCCAGGCAGTATCCCAGGAGTCATGAAACTAGTGTTTTATTACATGCAACATAGTCATTAAAGCTGAACTTTATTTCCGAGTCCATTGGAGACGGAAGAGAAAATGATTCGGTGGCTGACTTTACAGCTTTGCCGAGTTCCTTAGCCCAGTACTTTACTATTTCTGAGTTTTATGTTCCACATTTGGATAGGGGTTTCCATGTTCCTAAAGTCTGGTAATAATTTTGAGTTAAAGGTTGGTGTAAGAGTTTCAGTTCCCTAATAAAATGATAACAACAATAACTAATCCTTTATGTTTTCTGCTCTAAGAATTTTTGATTCAGCAACTAATTTAGTGATCACAAAATCCTAGGAGGCAAATCTTACTCCAACAGACAAGGAACCTGAGCATTTGTTTCAAAGCGATATCATGACATCTAGTGAAGAAGGGTGAGAGGGTCACTTGAACTGGCTATTCTCCCTGTGGTTTCTACTTAGAAGTATACCATGAAAGACAGCAAAAGTCTAAGACTATAGGCCAGGAAGCTCTAGAAGCTTGAGTCCAGTGTTTCTAGGGGTGAGACTTGTTAGTATTATCTTCCCCTCCTCACACACCGGAATGATGCCACCCGCCTCGAACTACATAGGAAGTAAATAGCTAATGTGTGCAGATTAGGCATAACATGTGATCAAGTTCATGAACAATAAGAGAAAGCTTTAGAAAGAATTTCCCTTGAATGAAAGGAAAGAAATGGTGGTGGTGGGGCAATGTGAGAATTGGCCCCTCCATAGAGTGACTCAGGTTGCCTCATGTGTTATTAGTTGACCTGCACAGAGATTGTGTTTCATTTTGTTTTAGCTTAGATTTTGTTTTTAGTGAACTAGATATGTTACAAAGCCTCTCTCAATCAGGTATCTCATAACAACTTGGATTTCTGGCTTGTCTTGAAAAATGCAGGTCTGGTAAGGACAACCTTTACTGCCTCATGATGTTATAGACCACACAGAGCCAAAAGCAACTGCCACCGGTCGACAGGACCTAGTACCCTATCCAAACCCAACATGTCCCTGATCACACCTGTAGGTAGGGGCAGAACCATGATGTGAACCCAGGTGTACCCAGGCTTCCAGCTCCATGCTCTTGGATCACATCATGCTACGGAAATTAGTTTTCTGAAATGGCACACTGTGTAGGTTTCAGTGGTTCTTCCCATCAAAGCTCAGATTAGGGATTTCCAGATACCTTATAAGCCCTGTTTGCAGCTACCCAGGAACATTGCAGATTCCCTCCTATGGAAATCTGCAAAGGATGTTTGGTTAGAGTTGATTGGCCCCTTGCACACAGTGTGATTGATTCAACTGTGAAGTTTCTTTTGAATTCTACTCATTTCTGTCAACCAAGGTAGTAGAGCTTTAGGGTGATCCATCAAGACTCACCTATACCATTGTATTGCTATTATTACAATGCATTACTATTATCCTTGGTATTCTTAGGCAACTCATATACCTATTTGTCATAGAATGGATGTAAACACTATAAGTTTATTTTTTAAAGATGTTATTTATTTTTAGAGAGAGGGAAAGGGAGGGCGAAAGAGAGGAAGAGACATCAGTGTGTGGTTGCCTCTTGCACACCCCCAACTGGGGTTTTGACCACAACCCAGGCATGTACCCTGACTGGGAGTCAAACCAGCAACTTTGGTTCTCAGGCTGGCACTCAAGCCACTGAGCTGCACCAACCAGGGCAGAACTAGAAGTTTTTATTAAAGACTTACATATTCATATTTTGTGACTAGTTTGAGGGGCTTAGTTAAGCACCAGTTTTCTTTAAGCAATACAAAAATGATTTTTGTCTTTTAAGACAATTTCAAAATAGTTGTCTCTCTCCTGTTATCAGTAACAATATGACTTTAAGTGACTTAATGTGTGAGGACCTTATTTTATCAAAAGGAAATAGCTCTGCCCATTTGATCGAGTTGCTAGGAAAATTAAATGAGGTAATTTAAGTGAAAGCAAGGAAGCCACAGGAGCTTCATACAGAGGAGTTGTACGGAAACAATGGTTTACATTTTTGTTTGTTTTTAGCAGCATATTTAAAACAGTTTGGGGATTCCCAACAGATGGGAATAACTCAAAGCTGGAAGCAGGCCAGGAGGCCAACCTGTCTGGCTCCTCTCCTTCTGAGGTGTCTGCTCCGAAGTAGACCAGCCCCTAACATTTGTGCAACGCAGGGCAAGAGCACCTATGACTGCGTGGCTGCCATATGTCTAAATATTTAAAAGTGATAACAAATAAATTGTTAAGACCAGTTCTATCATCTAGTTGTAACAGATCTGCCTTATAAAGGATTAGAAGGCCAGCCCTGGACTCCTTGGAGCTCTGTGCCAATGTGTGCCTGACCAGGGGTTGTAGTAGGACTGAGAGGCCTCTTGTTCCCACCACAGGATTCATCCTGAATAAGGATGAATCCTCTCGTTCTTCCCCTCTCTCTGAAAATAATAAATAAAAGCTTTAAAAAAAAAGAATTACAAATTTGTAGGTATAGAATAGACAAGGGGATGTTAAGAATAGTATAAGAAATGGAGTAGCCAAAGAACTTCTATGCACAACCTATGGATGTGAGGTAAGGATGGGGAGGTTACCAGAGGGAATGGGGGTACCAGGTGGAGATGGGCAAAGGGGTAAAAATTAGGACAACTGTAATAGCACAATCAATACAAATATTTTCTAAATATTTTTTTAAGTGAGGGGCTCACATTTATAGGCCCTCCTACTTGTGGCTCAGGCTGGAGTTCCTCTGAAGTCTAGTGCTTCCGGGAGCTCAATGTGTGAACTGATGACTTCTTTTATAGCTTCTCCAACTTGTATTCTTGAGCATTACGGCTCTGGAAGTGCCCTTTCAACAGAATTGAAGGCCTCAATTCCCTGGCTAATTGTTTCCATTGACCACTGAGGCTGCCCAGTGAGAAGCAATTGTAGCCTTCTGGCTCCTAACCTAGGGGATGAACAAACTTCAAGCTTGCTTCTGCCCAGCTGGGCATCCCATAGTTTCTTGTACAGGTTCCGTCCATTTTCATCCCTGGGTCTCCACATTGCCTGGTGTTTTCAAGTCCAGAGTCTCCTCTCAGGCTGTATAATGATGTGGGAGAACTGGAGGTCCAACGATTTTTTATATAGACTTCAATCCAGTTACCCCGCTGTCAATGCCAGGCCCACACCTCTGTCCTCTGCAACATCTGGTGCTTTCAAATTCAGAGTGGCTCTGGGGGTCTATTAGACTTGGTGGTTCATTTTCCCAGAAAACCCCTTCTGTGGGAGTTTATGCTATGTCTATCCATATGGCTGTCAGGAAATCCTACTTTATTTTTCACCTGTAAGAAACTTGTTGAAATCTATGGCCTGATCTCTATAATCTATCATTGTTTCCCTTGTGATTTAATAACCTTTGGTTTCCTTTTCTGTCTTTTATTTTTAAACTTCAGGAGAAAGGGGAGGAAAACACAAATAGCCAAGTCACCTTGTTTTACCGAGGTTTAAATACTAATAAAGTTGCAGACTCCAGTGTTCACAGAGGATTTCATCCACATCGGAATGGCCATAGATCCCTTCTTTTGAGCATAATTTCTTTCTCTTACTGGATTTCCTCAGAGAAGCAGGGGTTTATGTTAAATTGACCTCAAGCCACATTGGGCCCATGGTAGAAAAACCCTAATTTTCCAAGCTGCAGCTATCCCCATCAGGTTCCAGGGCCTGGAATGGAGGGCAGGCTCATAACCCTGAGTAGGAGCAGGCTCTCCAGTCATTTTGGAAATGTGGTCTTTGCTTTTTAAATCCTCCATTAGAACTCCTCTGTTCTTGAACTTGCTCAACATAGTATAAAACAGGCAAATCAATAGATGCAGTTTTTATTCATCTAATCTCCTTAGTGAGTTCCATGGTGAGTTAAACCTTTTCATGATCCTTACCGATATGGAAGGATAGGTGAACATTTATTTGTACAATTATGTGCTCAGTAATAATGTCATTAATTTGGGGGGGGGGGGCTTTCATCTTTTAGATTAACATTGTCCACAATATTAAGAAGGGGTTTTACATTTTAGGGAAGTAGCAGATCTTATGTTTAAGAGCTTATTGGGGGTTATTTTAAGGAGGGTGCCTTCAGACTAGCATATGTCTAGAAGAAAGCACCAAAGGTACTTAAATCATGTCTCTGAGAGGGCTGAAAAATCTGGACATGTTTCTCAAAGAGGAGAGAAAACACAGGCAGATGAGATATGGCTTTCAATATCTAAGGCACTTAAAAAGTGAAAGAGAAAGGAAAAGGGAGAGAGCAAGAGAAGGGCATTAATTTGTCTTTCCACTTACTTATGCATTTATTAGTTGAGTCGTGTATGTGCCCTGCCCAGGGATCAAATGCACAAGCGTGGCATATCAGAACAACACTAACCAACTGAGCCACCCAGCCAGGGCCCTAAGGCATTTTGTGGAAGAGGTACCTCACCTTCCATGTGACTCCTATGGGCAGACCTAGGACAAGTTGTGCAAGTTATAGGAAGATAAGTGCTGAATAAGTCAGAATATGACCATCTGAGCTGCCTCAAAAATTGAGGACCCCATCTATGCACAACTGTAATAAAAGGGGACCCAGCATCCAGCCATTCATCCCATGACTTTTAAATCTTCAGATTTGGAGCTAGATAAGCACTAACACATTTCTTTTGTCTTGTTGATTTTTGCGGCAGAGCCTAGAAGAATTGTTGAGCTGTTTCCAAAGCCATTTCTGACTTGTGAATACTTCTCTTGCAGGAGAAAATGCAGAAGTTTCCATGGACGTTTCACTGGCTTACCGCGATGACATGTTTGCCGAATGGACTGAAATGGCCCATGAGAGAGTGCCCCGGAAACTGAAATGTACCTTCACCTCCCCCAAGGTAGGATTTCTTGATGTCTAAGCTGATGGAGTTCTTATTTGGTTTCCATGAATGTGGGAAGATTTGCTTTACAGTCAACAGACATGTTCCTTATTTCTTAGCATGCCTGAGCCGCACTGTCCTTAAAGGGACAGAAAAGGGCCAATAGATATTCCACATCCCTGCAAAGGAGGAAAGGCTAGAAAGGAATATCTGTCTGTCCTGTAAAATACTTCCATAAAAATAAATTCTCCCTTTTTTGGTTCATAGCTGACTGTTTCTGTAGATGGTTGCTAAGTCATTTCGAGAGGAAAGAATCTGTTAATATTGGATTAATATTGTGTCTACTTCTTTATTTCTTGGCATCTTTGCTGCCAAAGTTAATGTGCAAGTATAAAAACTAAAAATCCCAATAACCCCAGATGAAAAGAGGACCCTGAGGGAGGAAATCTAGTTTTATTTGAGACCCCCATTTTCTAACCCATCTTTAAGACTCTCCCTTCTCCAGTTCTTCCAGGGGGACTGGTTCCACCACGCATGGGAGGGAGATTGCTATCCTACATTGAAAATAGGGAGATGGGGGCAAAGGCCATAGATTCCTCATCTATAAAAATTCAGGAATTAATTCAGTGACTTTTGGGGATAGTGGAATTTGATGGTTTAAGGACCAAATCAGAATTAGCTGGAGGCCCTTCACAAAAGGCAAATGTTGCCCTCACACATGCCTCTGGCATTCTGACCCTAGGCCGCTCTTAAAAATCTCTGTGAACGTGCAATGGAGCCATAGTTACTGTTCCTAATAGTTATTCCCATTCCTCAAGGGTGCTAGTAGGATGACCGTCAATGGCTCTTCAGGTACAGAAATGATCTCATTGTCTTTGTGCAAAGTGTGTGAGACCAGGCTTTACAGAAGCACATTCATGAGAGTGTCATTTGTCACATGGCTTCTCCAGGTCAATTGCTCCAGAAGAATTTGGGCAGTTTTGTAGTAACCACTCCATCATTTGATTCAGTTTCTCTCCTCTCTCGGCTTGACCTTTCCTAACTTTGCTTTTGCCTGTAACTAAAGTGGGGGCTCCCCGTGGAATGAATGTTAAGAACGGCAGGTTGAAGCTTCTGAGTACCATGCCCCTACCCTGTCCAGCCTACCCTGAAGGGGAGTAACATGGGGCAAATTCAAGATATTCACAGTAGTTAAAAGTGTAGACTTTAGCCCTGGCTGGTAGCTTAGTGGATAAGGCACTGGCATGCAAAACTCAAAGGTCACTGGTTTGATTCCCCTAGTCAGGGCACATAACCAGGTTGAAAGCCAGGTCTGTAGCTGGAGGCAGGTGAAAAGCAACCATGCATTCATTGATGCTTCTCTCTCTTTCTTCCTCCCTCCCTGCCCTTCTCTCTGAAAGAAAAAGAAAAAGAAAAAAGTGTAGATTTCAAGCAAACCATACTTGTCTTCAGCTCCAGGTTGTATAACTTATATCTGCATGACCTCAGGCAAACTGACTGAGATGTGTTTCTTTTCTGCAAAATGGGATAATAGGACCTGCTATGGAGTCTTTTTGTACCAGCAAGATGACATAGTGAACATAAGCAGAATGACCTTATCATTTAATATTCAGTCTGGGGCATGTCTGAGAATGAAAGGGGATGTTAATCAGATGCCATCAGGACTTTCCTGGACATAAGCACCTTTGGGGGCAGCTGGCATTTATTAAGCCTCTCTTCCCGGATTCCCTAGGTTGGAGCTACAGAAAGTATGGCCTGAGAACCAACAGCTTCAGCATCACCCAAGAGCTTGTAGGAAATGCAGGTTCCCAGGTTATACCCCACATCTACTGGATCAAAATCTCAGGATGTAGGATCAGGAATCTGTTTTAACAAGATTTCAATTCCTTTTCCTAAACTTGATGAAGGTGGAGAGCCACTGCCTTAGATAGACCCTTTGCTGAGCCCCAACCAAAAAGCTATCTGGAACTGTTTGGAGAGGTCTTTGGGGGGCAGCCAGTGGGTAACAATGAATGGCAGAGAGAAACTGGTGGTAACATGAGAGAGGAATGTCTGACATTTTCAGATCTCTGTGTGCAATGGAGAAAATTAATTAAAACCTTTCTAGCGGTCGCTGCAAGTTGATTGCATCTTTCAACAGCCAGATTGGTTGGCTATCTAAGTCAAAGGACATAAAGCTTTTGGATATGGAATTTCATCCCCAGAAAAGGGAAAAGTCGTTTCTCACCTTACTTACACACTTGGAGGGCACTGAACAGCAGAGTGAGGGGAAGTCATTAAGAAGCCTGCCACGGCTTCTTCATGTTGGTTGCTTAATTATCTTTAGGATGTGTTGATCCCCTTCAAGGAAGATATGAAACCTTGAAAAGTGTGAAGGAAATGAATCATCAAATCTCTGCCTTTTGATTGCAGTGAAATTTAGTCTAGAGCCTGAAGATTAAATGAGAAATTGCTTTAAAGCTTTTTAGTCCCTGGTGGATTGTGAAGTTAAAAAAATAAAATAAAATAAAGTTGCCACCTGCTGTAATTTGTCCTAATTAGTCAGTCTCCTGCTGGAGTTGGGGGAGGGCTGAGGGAGATGGGAGAAAGCAGAGAGAGCTGGAGGAGTGTCTTTCTTTCTGAGTGCCCTAAATCTCAGCAGAGGCAGAATGTCAGTGGATAAAGAAGAGTCCCCAATGGGGTCCAGTGAATTTGTCTTTGAGACAGCTGGACCGGGCCAGGATCCCAAAATCCAGTGTGCTTTACTTCTTAAACTTGGATAAATTTGTCTCATGGGTTGGTAGCATTACCCTCTCTGTAGGGACATGGGAGTGAGGCCACCCAGAGACCCATAACTGGGAACTAGAGGTAACCCTGGAGATGATCTCGTTTTATATTTTTGTTTTACTTATGAGGAAAGCAAGGCCAAATGAGGTGGATGACCTTCACAAGGTGCTCAGCAAGGACCAAGGTCAGGGCTAGCATCTCAGTCTCTGGACTTGGAGTTTGGAGTTCATTGCCCTTCTTATCACAGCACTCTGCCTGCTTCAGGCATGCCTGAGGCATTGCCAGTCTTTTCTGTCTGTGGTACTCACCTAACTTCCCCATCAGAGCTGAGGGCTGGACTCAGAGGCTGAGGCCCTCAACTCTATTCTTACTTTTGGGACCAGGGTCACACACATTGCGTAATGAAGTCAGTAGCATTAGACTAAATAAATTTTGTTCCCTTCCTCCTCCAACTCTCAATTTCTAGAAATCAAACAAGGCTCTTGACAGGAAAGCATATCAGAAAGCCTTCCTCTTGCTGTTACCACAGAGGGTACTCAGCCTTCTCAATAAAGTTTAACCTGGGGTGGAATTAGAGCCAATGGTGTATTGTTTCTGCAGAAGCCTAACACCGGCCCTGATTTTTAAATATAAAAGAGAGAAATGAGCAGAATGGAGAGAAAAATAACCTAGATAGCCTGCAGCTGGAGTTTGGGAAAGAAGCAGGATTCTTTCTACAGAAGAACTTTTTTTTTAATTCCACAAGTCAAGTCTAATCAACTGGTAGTTCTGGCAAGAGGCCCTCAAACCTTAGAGGATGAAAATCTACCATGATTGATTAGTGATGTCTACTGTGAGCAGAGAAGAGAACAGTGGATGTGCATAAGCCATGTAGATATTTGCCTGTGCTATCTTCTTTGTCATGTGTGTCTTTTGTCTCTAGACAAAGGGCTGTTTATGGCACTCTAAGCTCTGACCCTCCAGTAAAGAACTCCCTGAGGTCACAGAAGAGGCAAAAGACTCTTAATACCCTAGTTAGATTATATACTCCTTATTATCTTCCTTCCAATTTCTCCACTATACTTTTTACTCTGAAGATAAACAAAATATTGTAGAGGTCCTGAGAATTTAAGCTTGGAAACAACAAATTAGGTCTTGCCCATAACTAGATCAGCAAACATTGAAAATGGTTTATAAACAATGATGGCAGACACTCCTCTTTCATCAGAGAAAACATCCCTGGCTGCTGAAGCACAGGCCTATACACACCTATATTTACCTCGCTTTCCTGGCAGGGACGCAAGGCCCAAGTCCTGGTGAGGGAGAACAGGATTTAGTTTGGGAACCAACCTGTGCTCCTATGCTCCAATCTCCCACTGCCACACTTTGGCCAACAGCACCTCTTCAACTGTTTGGCAGGAAGTCTAAGAGGCTTTCATCAGAGATTGGGATTAATTTTGTCTAATTAAAAATTCTCCTTCTGCCATTTTGCCTCTTGGACAGTTAAGCTTTGGAGAGAGAAAATTCCAAGTGGGCATCGAACAAATTAATCCCTTTATTACCTTCTATCCCTTTCTGTCTTCCCCAAATCCCAAGGGCTCCTGGAGTTGCTTCTTTTTCTATCAAATCAATAAAAAGTAGTTATTTCCTGCTTCTTGCAGCTTCTCCTGCTGGCCAAAACCATGTAAGCAATTAGCCATTATCTAAGACTGTGATGAACATCAGCAAAGGTTTCTTTCTGAACATTTAAGAAGTTGACTGTTTGTTCCACAGAGCCCTGCAGGTCTCCAGTAATATAGGCTGCAAATAAAAAGCCTGCAGTCTTTCCTGGTAGACCAGTTAATCTAATATAAGGTTCAAATGTGGGTTAAAATGCTAAAAAAAGAGTAAAGAGATAAATAAGATTTATACTTTTTACCCAACATTTTAAGTTCTGGCTCAATTGTGGCTAGTGTATTTTTTTTTTAGGTGGGGAGGGTAACCAGAGGATACCATGCCTCCAGTGTGCCCTATTATCTGTACCTGTAAGGTATACCTTTAAGCATTAGCTTTTTAGAACTGGTGAGAAGAAGCAAAAAGCAAGACAGACAGTTCAGACAGTCTGTTGGAAATAGCAACCCTGCCTCAAAACCTCTCTTCTTCTTCCAGACCCCGGAGCATGAGGGCCGTTACTATGAATGTGATGTCCTTCCTTTCATGGAAATTGGGTCTGTGGCTCATAAGTACTATCTTCTAAACATCCGACTGCCTGTGAATGAGAAGAAAAAAATCAACGTTGGGATTGGGGAGATAAAAGATATTCGGTTGGTGGTGAGTGAATCTGACCCATGCATCCTGCCACAGCCTGTGATACTACATACAGCACAGGCTAAGAACATTGCTGCTGATCGTGTGTAATGGAAGGGAACTTGAATCTTACTCTTCACATCTCCATGCCTCAGTTGTCCCATCCGAGAAATAGGAATAATAACACATACCCATGATGGCTGAGATCATACATTTATTCGAGAGATTGTAGAAATGGAAGATAATGTGATTGTTGTGCCCATTTAAGATGTTAAAATGATCATGATTGCACAATAAATAACACCAAGATAAAAGCAGTTTTTTTACATGCTTCAACTTTCAAGCACAGATATTGAAGGGAGTAGTGGTGTTTTAGGTTCTTTCTGTTTATTTTGTAATGGGAAAAATTAGAACATGGAGTTAGGAAGCCACTTTTTTCATCTAAAAATTATCACACAAGAACTATACATATTTATGGTAGAAAATTGGAAAGCACAAGTAAACACATGGGAAATAAAATTATCTGTGATATCTTACCATCTAGAAAAAACCACTATTGAGGCTTTATTTCAGATATATACACACACACATATATATATATATATATATATGTATGTCCAAAAGTATTGAGTCAATGTTAATATAATTAAAACAGTTTGCATGACCAATAGTTTTGGGACAAACTGTGTGTATATATACATTTTTTTCTCTCACTTAAAAAGAATTGGAATCATACTTAATTGACACTTTTGTTCCTTGCTTTTTAAATTTAATGGTATTTGTGAGTATTTTAATGATGAATATTTTATTTGTATAGTGAATCAATATTACATACACAAACACACTTTGCAATACTGTTTAGCATTTATTTCTACTGTTTAGGTTTACCTTAACACATTTTACCAATCTCAACTTTGGGCATCTAAGATATCTCCAATTTTTCAATGAAGGCCTTCCAGAAGAATCTCTGATCATATTCTTAATCATTCCTTTAGTATACAGAGGGTCCATTTTTATACCTTTCAATTTATATTTCTGTGATTCCTGAGAAGGAGCCAGGGGGAGTTGGAAGACAGTACATGCTATGAATGGGAAAGCTCTGATCTTGACAGTTCAGCAGACAACCTCTCCCCTTACCTCTCTTCAAAATGCATTCACTGGTAGAAAATAACACTGAGATATATTCACCTTCTGAATTCTGTCGGTCTCTCTCTAGGGAATCCACCAAAATGGAGGCTTCACTAAGGTGTGGTTTGCCATGAAGACCTTCCTCACGCCCAGCATCTTCATCATCATGGTGTGGTATTGGAGGAGAATCACCATGATGTCCCGACCCCCAGTGCTTCTAGAGAAGTAAGAGTTGATTGTGCAGCTTTCTTACAGAACACAGCCTATATTCCTGGTTTTGTGTGGTCTAGTTCATGTGGTCAGTGTGTTACTTGGGCTAGGATCTGACCAGGAGTTATTTTGGACATTTTTTTCTCCAGCTTTCACTTGCAAATTATTATTAAATTCTACGGGTTCTATCTCTTTTTGGCTCTTTATTCTGTCCTTGCTTCTCATTCTCATGGTCTGAAGCAGACACTTCTCTCTTACAGTGGGTTCACTGCATCTCTCCTAACTGCGCAACCAGAAGGAGGATGCCTCTGTAGACATACTGATCCCTTTTCTATCCCGTATTATTGACTTCTCCTGTTTTGCTGAATTATTCCCATTAATATGCAATACCCCCTACTATCTCCCATTCTTAAACAGAACTTTTTTTCCCACTGAAGCCATCACACTATTTTTTTCTTTGTTTTTTACAACAAAACTCCTCAGAAAACTTGTTCTGCACATCTTCTCCTCCTATATTTTCTCAAGCCCATTTTACTGCCCCCTCCAACCCATGAACCTGCTCTTGACAGGATCACCAGTAACCTTCACATTCCAAATCCAATGGTCATTTTTCAGTCCTCACTTTTCTTAACACATCACCAGTATTTGACAGGATTGATCACTCCCCTTTTTATCAGAGTCTCCCTCACCTTCCTTGTGGTTATTCTTCCCTTTTGCTGACTTTCACTCAGTCTCTACTGCTGTTTCCAACCAACTTCCCAACCTCTTAAACTTTGGAGCCAGGGCTCAGTCTTTGGAACTCTTTTATTAGCTATGCTTATTCTTTGGGTGAGCTCATCTAATCTTATGGTTTTAAAAATCATCAAAATGATGACTCTTAATTATAATCATCAACTTCAGCCTCTCCCAACTCTAGACCAGCTGTTAATTCAGCATCTTCACTTACACAACTAACATGTGCAAAGAACGCTTGATATGCCCCCATTTCAAACTTGCTTCTCTTCCAGGTGGTCCCATCTTAGGAAGTGGCAACTTCACCCTGTCTCCTTGCTCAGGCTAGACATGTAGGAGTCATCCTATTCTTCTATGTTTTTGCCCTCTTCATCTGACCCACAGAAAATCTCTATTTTAATTGCTACCACCCAAATCTAACCATAGCTACCATCATCATCCTTCACTGGGCTTTTTTGGAAATAGCCTCTCAACATCTCTCCTTGCTTCCACTGTTTTCTTCCCTACAATGTATTTACATTGCAGCCAGATTGTTCACTTTTAAGGAAAATCAAATCATGTTACTCCTCTGCTCAAACCTTTCTATTGACTTTGCCTTTTCTTTGTTGTTCTAGCCTATAAAGCTGTAGATGCCCTGGATTCACTCTGATTTCATCTCCTGTCCTCTTCATCACTCACCATCCTCTTGATGCTCAAAGATGCCTAGCATGCTGTCACCTCAGGGCCTTTGCACTAGTTGTTCTCTTTATCCGAAATGCTCTCACCCAGATATACCTGCAGCTCAATTCCAAATTTCTTTCAGGCCCTATTCTCATGTCTCATCTTAGAGGTGGTCCCCTGTCTATCCTATATAAAATAGCACCACTCTCCATTCTCCTACCTTGCTTTATTTTTCTTTATAATACTCATTCTCTATTTCCTCCCTTAGCTCTCTTCTCACCCCATCTGAATGCAGGTATCACAGGAGTGGGATTTTTGTCTATATTGTTTGCTTCTATATCCCTAGTGTCTAGAATATTGACTAGCACATAGCAGGAACTCATTGAGCATGAAGTTGCTGAATAAATTAATAAATGAATCATGTCACACCATTGTTGAACCTTTTTTATTGAATCCTCAGTTCTTTCAAGTTAAATTCTCTATTCATGTATTTAGGTTTGCTCATGAGTTTAGCCCTTTTCGCTTCTCTGGTATCGTGTCCTGGCATTTCCTGATATGTGCTACATGGAGACCCCCAAATGCCTCAGGCTATTCTGGGCTTCTCCGGCTCCATCCATACATTTCCCTCTGCTCAGAATGGCCTTCCATCTCCCCATTTTTACTCATAACTCAGCTCAGTTTTTATCTCTGTCAAAGTTAGACATCCCCTTAGCAGCCTATACACATGTCACTTATCACACTTGGTCTCTCTATCTGGCTAGGCACTAAATAGATCTCCATGAGTGGAAGAACTTGTCCTGTTTATTTAAATATTTATAGCCCTAATAAAATGCCCAGTACGTAATCTGTGTTTAATAAATATATGTATTTCATTGCTATGAATGAAAATAAGACTAAATCAGTGAGTAAATGAATGACATTTTGATAGAGAAGTGGCAATTAATGGTGTGACAGGGAAAAGCAAAATAAAAACTAAACAAGCTGCTAAAAGAATTTGTATTTTGTATTGTTCAGAGTCATTTATTATTGAAATGAATATGCTTATATCATTCATAGTTGCTGAATCCTCATAATAATAATGAAGCATAATAATAATGAATGTTCTTAATGATAAAGTTAATGATAACCTGAATAGATAACAGAAGATAATTACATTCAATGAAGCCTGATTAAGAAGGCAAGGGAGGGTAAAAACATCATAAGAAGTGTTTAACCTGAGCTAGTACCAAATTAAAGTTCTAGGGATTAAGGTTAAGGAAATTAGGTTCAATTATCTAGAAAGGTCAAGATAATACTCCATTCTGCAGTGGTGCCAGTAAGCAGGGCATTTTGTACTTCTGTGTTGAATGAAATTCATTATGAGAGCTAGAAAACTGATCATACAGTATCAGTCCTAAGAAGTGATACCTCGTTTCCAAAAACTGGCTTCTGACTTTTGAAGATCCTGCTTCCCAAATAAACAAAAGTCATTTTCTTGATCTTTTCTCACCAACAGAGTCATCTTTGCCCTTGGGATTTCCATGACTTTTATCAATATCCCAGTGGAATGGTTTTCCATTGGGTTCGACTGGACCTGGATGCTATTGTTTGGTGACATTCGACAGGGCATCTTCTACGCAATGCTTCTCTCCTTCTGGATCATCTTCTGCGGCGAGCACATGATGGTAAGAGGAAGAGCCGCCGACGAAGGGACAGTGGATGAGGCAGAATAAACGGGTGGTTATGGGAGTAAGCTCAGGAGTCAGGCACTAGGTTCAAATTTCTGCTTTACCACTTGTTAGATGAGGGACCTTAAGCGAGTGACTTAATAGCTCAGAATCTCAATTTCCTCATCTATAAAATAAAGAGTTTTCATGAGGTTTAAATGTAACATACTTAGCAGAAAGTCAACACACAAATATTAATGATTATCATTATTTCTTGTCCTTTGACTTTTGTTGTGCTTGTCCTTGGGACCAAAGTAACCACTGGAAAATGTAGGCCTAGTTCTTTCCATGTGGCCATCTATTTAGATGGCCTAGTAACCCCTATTAGCCTACCGGCCTCCCTGGTCAGTTTGCACAGACACCAAATCATATTTCAAGAGGGATTGAAGGTACCGTCGATAAAAATAAGAGTGGTGTCATCATTCTGTTGGGGTAAAATGATGTGCCAGCCACATAGGCTTCCTAGTTGAGTGGGCTGTTTTTAAATTTCATCATGGCTTGATCATTGCTTCTGAAGCTTTACAGTCCTTCCAGAATAGTGAGAAGAAAGGAAAGAAAAGCTTTTGCCTGCTGCCGGGGTGAACATGAGAGTCGTCCAGCAGTGATGCGTGGAGGACGGGCCCTCAGCAGCAGGGACAGGGCGTGGAGGGGACGCCGGGACTGCAGCAGGATGGGCTGCCTACTGAGTTGCTCAGAGAGGATTGGGTCCCATCTGGGTCCCACCATGAATTCTAAGATCTGTCTTTTGCCTTTCTTCTTTTTCTCACTTTGCACTCCTTTAGATTCTCTTTTAGTGTCTTTGTATATGCATCCAGAGGAACCATTCTTGCTTTTAGTAAAGATAGAGTGAACATATATTTAGGCACCTAACCATGAGACCTCTTAACACTTGACATATTTGAATGCCTTAGAGCCTTTATTTTGTCCTCTGAGGACCACCCCACCTTGACAAACGCAGGGGGAAATCACACAGGAATTTAATTCTGAATGATTTCAAGTACAAGGCTTTTCTTTGTGTCCCCGTAGCATCCTGTTATTAATATGAGAGCCTTTAGGGACAGATTTTGGTCTTTCCCATCCTCAGATGTCTAGCGTCTAGCTCAATGTTTGATGCAGGTCATCAGCAAGGATTGTTGGAATGACTCACTCACCTATAGAGTTGCGTTGCTCCCCTCATCTTTATCTTATTTCCCAACTTGGCTTTCACCAGGATCAGCATGAACGCAATCACATAGCAGGGTACTGGAAGCAAGTCGGACCAATAGCTGTCGGCTCTTTCTGCCTCTTCATATTTGACATGTGTGAGAGGTGAGCAGATGCCCGTGGGACTGACTCTGGGCTGAAATGCGCATCACCATGTGTATTTCCAGCTCTTTAGGAAGAGGTGTTTGGAAGGGAGAAGGGTGGTTGGGAGAGTATGGACTAAAGGTTGGACACAGTCATATCCTCAGACAAGGATTGGGATTAAATCAAAGACAAAGCCCTTTATAGATGCAAAATATGTAGAGTGATTATTCTTCAAACTCCTTTTCTTTTTAAGTCCTCTGTGACTTTTCCTAGTCTAAATACAGCCCACACTCCTCAATTGAAAAGCTAAGGACATGTAAAAGGGAAAGTTACCCTTTGCCTTTGTATTAATTGTGTCTTGCTTTTCTATTTTGTTTCTCTTTGTAGAGGGGTACAACTCACGAATCCCTTCTACAGTATCTGGACTACAGATGTTGGAACAGAGCTGGCTGTATCCTTCCTGGATGGGCTCAGGGTTTTATTTCTTCTTACGGCAGCCCGATCCCTGAGATCATTTTCTCTAATGATGTTCTCCATATGGGCTCAGCCAGAGCTTTGATCCTTAGACCAATGATAATGGCACAATTACGGCAAATAATGAGAGGAATTAATGCTTGCTTTCAAGCTGGGGTGAGAGCAGGCAACATAAGGAGATTGCAGCATGTCCCCACAGCAAAGGCATCGGAATTGCTGGTCTTAGTGCACCCTGTCTAAACGATCAGTTCTACACTTGTTTATTGCAGACTGAAGCATGACTCGCTTTTCCCTGGAGCCAGGGAGGCTCATCTCTAGGCTCCTTGTGGGATAGCGTGTGTCTGAAGTCACCTGTGTGTGAGACTTCTTAGCGTGACCTTGGAGTGCTGGCATACCATGCTGCTGCTATTCATTTCTCAGACCAGGTGGAGATAAGGTGAAGGTGATTAGTTCCAGAGGCATCGCCAAGGCTTCTGGTTGGTTGGCATAAACTCTGTTTCAGTCATTTTCACGAAGCAGAAGTGACAGTTTTAGCTTATCCCTTTTAGGATGCTGGATTTAAATATATTATCTTCCTGGAAATATGTTAAAACCTTTGGAAGAAAAAGACTCTCTGGAAAGGGGAGAAAAGCTTGAGTTGTGTTCTTTCCTAATGGATAATATCTTGTCATGTGCTGGTAAATATGCGTTGTCTGGCCATGATGTTTATTTTGGCTTCTTATTATCACAAGACGTTTGTGAGCAAACTAAATCAGTACTATCATTATCCTGAAGATGAGAGAGTTGAGCTCTCCCAATCCCTCCATGACTCCATTCCCCCATCGAAAACCAAACTGGGAATATATATGTAATGTTAAGTCCACTTTTAACTCTTTTGTTCTACTGATACGATGGAGGTCCAGGGAGGCAAATCAAATTTCAAGTCCTGAAGCAAATAACTGTTTCCTTCATTTCAGTGTACTATTGATGTTAGGAAAGAAGGAAAAGCTTCATTAAATATATTATTTAATGCAATATATGAGGTCTTTCCAGAAGGTATCCAGCCGTTTAATATGAAAAATAGAGACGTTTATTGAAGAAGATACAAAAAACATTATACATAGGACAATGACTCCTCAGTCCCCTTCAAAGTAGGCACCCTGGGACCTCACAGTTCTTCCAATCACCATCAGCTGCCCTGTCATATACTCCTGAATCTCATCGAAGGTCTGAAATCTCCTCCCTTTCAAAGGTGATTTTAGTTTTGCGAGAAGCCAGAAGTTGCAGAACACCAAATCTGGGCTGTAAGGGAGCTGAGTCACCTGGGTGATTTGATGTTTCACCAAAAAACCCTGCATGATGCTTGAGCAGGTGCATTGTTGTGATGAAGCTGCCAATCACCAGTTGCCCATAGCTGCGGCCTTCTGAATCATCCAAATAGTTTCCTCAAGGGAATGTTCAAATTTAAAGCAAAATTTGATGCAGATTTGTTGCTCTACTAGCTCAGTCATTTTGAATGTGATAACCACACAGTACACATGCTCACTGAACGGTGTTTACCACTGTCACTCACCAGTACACTGAAATTGTCACTATTCACTCATGCATATTCCAGTCCCACACTCCTTGGCTGCCAGGTTACATCGATGTTGCACAAACTGTTCTCATTATATTAACAATGGATGGACTTTTTCCAGACAGCCCTCTTACATGCTGAGTTCACAACTGTTAAAATATTTAAAATATGTGACTTGGGGTAGAGTTGTAGCAGAAAGGTGTTGGAATTGGGGTCACCTGTCTCCCAAGCTGGCTTACTCTCCCCAAGCCTTGGAGGTTCTCAGATTGAACCTTAAAGATAGGTCTTAGAGCTGCCCTGCTCGATCTGGAAGTACATTGCTGTCCCCGCAGCTCACACCTTGGCCATGTGTTCTTCTGCTCCCTGTTCATTTGACAAGATTATTTCTGTGGTGGACAGAAGATTGCAAACAGAACCTCATGCCTGGTTTTTCTTCCAGACCTTCAGTTCCATAGCCAGCCTACCTTAGCAGCTGCTGCAGCCAGCCCCTCTCCATTTCCTTCTGATTCCAGGGTATCTCAATCTCCTTGTAAAAATCTAGGGACTAGCCCAGCAGCTCCCAAACATGGTTATACTTAGTGTCCTATCCCTTAGAAGATCTGATTTCATATGCCTGCAGTGAGAGGCCTGGGCCACCTGTATTTTAACTGCTCTGGTGATTTTAAGGTAGCTGTCCACCTGATCAGTATTTTACAACCAATGCCAAACATTTTCGTGCTTTTCAAATTTACTGTGCATGTAAATCTCCTGAGGGTCTTGTTAAAAGGCAGATTCTGATTCAGTAGGTCTAGGGTAGACCCTAGAGGCTGCATTTTTAACAAGCAAAGCTCCATTTCTCTTTTTTGCCTTAGCAATTTGGAACATAGCTCTCTGTGGTACTTTTGTGTCAGAAAAGCCTCTATCACTGGCACTAGAGCCAGGTTTTACTGTTTTAGCCCCCAGAAAATTGCCTAAATATTTGGTAACAAGTGATATTGCCAACAGAGCTGGGGAGAAGTGCTTGTGTCCTTGGCAACGGTGCCATTTCCTTCACTGGACAC
The DNA here is from genome assembly GCA_004026585.1 of Noctilio leporinus. Lineage (NCBI taxonomy): Eukaryota > Metazoa > Chordata > Mammalia > Chiroptera > Noctilionidae > Noctilio > Noctilio leporinus. The sequence continues at coordinate 144,273 of PVIW01000879.1, read as the reverse complement.
CATCAGATGGCCTTCATCATTGTGGCTGGGATCTGCCTCTGTCTGTACTTCCTGTTTCTGTGCTTCATGGTATTTCAGGTGTTTCGGAACATCAGTGGGAAGCAGTCCAGCCTGCCAGCCATGAGCAAAGTCCGGCGGCTGCACTATGAGGTAAGCAAAACTCTTAGCTCATTCAGGAAATGGTGCTCAATATCTCCTGCTTGATGTGTAAACACACACACACACTCACACACCACTTTACACCTGGAAATTGGAAGCCTTTATTTCAAATACACATACGCAGTGAGAGATTTCCATGTCACGTAGGATCTCTGGGCAAAACAAGAGACTAAATCCTACTCTGAGAAGCATCTAGCTGGACTTCCTACATCTTGGAGTTTTCTGTGGGATAAATGTCTTTCTATCCCCAGTGAAGAGTGAACTTGTCAGACAGGTTCTTCAGCTTTGGAATGGAATGTAGGTGCACACCAGATGGGAGATTTGAGGATGGTAGAATTGGGATTTTTCTTGGGGTGAGGCATTACTTGCTGAATTGGCCTTAAGACTGAGGTTCAGCCTAGGTCATTGGATTTCCAAACTCCAGGAAGCCGCAGTTCTCCTGAAATGTCCAGCAGGTGCTCAGATACAGTTCAGTAATTTTGGTTTATAGATTATGTGCCTCATTGAAGAGATACACTCAACATCCAACACATTCCAAATTTCTCAAGGATCCCTTTGGGCTCATGCCAGCGTAGTGGGCGGTTCTTAGAGGCATGGGCCTAATTCCTCTGTGAAAAGAGACACAGAAACAGCAGAACCACAAAATTTCTATCTGCTATAGGTCTGCAACGAGAGGGGTCCCTCCCCAAAACAAATGTGCCCTTCAGTCCTGCTCTCGGAAACCCTGGACGCATTCTAAAACTCTGCCTGTCTCTAGAACTGGAGTGACAAGTGAAAAAAATTCAACCAGATCTACTTCATGTTGATTAATATGCACATTTCTTTTTGTTCACTGGAGCAGAATTTTATTACAACTGCAGAAAACTTGGATTTGGTAACTTTGAACCCTTGCAGAGAAGCATAACCAGCTTAGCAGGGAAATTAGCAGCCTCATGACGTGCTGTGAATATAATTACCCAGACTCTGGCATTACTTTTTCATGAGAGATAAGAACGTAGGAAACAGGTGGCCCAATACATTTTTCAGCCACACTCACCTCTGCAGGAGAAATGTTACTATGTGAAATTATTTCACCATCTCTTGTAGGGACTTGGTTTTATAGACTTTAAAATTAGCTTTTTAAAGATCTATTATTGAGATAAGGATTGATGGTAGCTGGTGGGATGTTCAACTACTCTTTCTCTCTTCCTAATAGGGACTCATTTTCAGGTTCAAGTTCCTCATGCTCATCACCTTGGCCTGTGCTGCTATGACTGTCATCTTCTTCATTGTTAGTCAGGTAAGTGGACCCTGAGAGTCTGGATGCAAATGTCCCTGGACAGGTGCTTCTATTTGGCATGGAAAATTCTGTGGAGCTACTGAGAAGGGAGCAGGGGAGGCATCATGCCATGCAGGTGATCAACCCACATTCCTTAGATTTCAGTCTGCCTCCTGTTGTTCATCTGGTCAGAGGTGGGAGGAACTTTCCCTTTCAGTGCAGCCTCGTGAGAGGAAAAGTAAATTAAAAGCGTGCAGCCATATTGAAGAGCACTTGTTTCATTTACTACGGAGAATGAACTTTCCAAGCCCCATAGCAGAACACCAACAAGCAAATGTTAATTTGATTTGACCCTTCTCTAGTATTAATGTAGATCCATTTACAGTCCATCAGCTGTTCTTTGTGACAATTATATTGTCACTTAAACATGAAATGAAGTTCAGAAGTGCCCCTGATAGAACCTTATCTTTCTGCTGGTTAGTTCCAAAAGTCAACATTTTTCTGTACTTCACAATCTTAATAATGGTAATGATTTTAAAATATTGGACTTGTTTTGGAAAGTACTAGTTATATCTAAAGTATTATATATATGTCATTTATTTAAGCTTCATAGAAATCCTACGAGTAGGAATTGTTATCCTGAATACGAATCTAGCGGCCTTAGAGACATTTCCTGCTTAATGCTGTTTTATAACTAGGTGGGACTGTGGATAGATTACTTAACAGTTCTAAGGTTTCCTTTTCTTATCTGTAAAGTGGGTAGAATAATGGTACCACCATAGAAGGTGGCCATAAAGATCACATGAGTCCGGCTTGCAGAGCTGTTCTGCACTGTGCCTGGCACATGGTGAGCATGAGCAGGTGTGCCATTATGAATAGTGAAAAACATGAACATTGTGCCAAAGGACATTAGGGACCAGTTTCCAGTCCTTTTAATTTTTTTTTTAACCAACTGCTCTGTCACCCCCTTAATTGGCCAAACTTGAAAATGTTAGTAGTGCTCACAGAGCCTTAGGAGAAGACCTACCCCAATTGCTAGCAAGTTTTTTTCCAGTACAGGGGCTCCCAAGCTTTTGTGCCATGAACCCCTTGGGTACCCTGGTGAAGGCTACAAGCTACTTCTTTGAATGTATTTAAATGAGTAAAATAAAAAATCTTTGGACTTCAAAGGGAATAATATAGATATATATAGAAAGATGATAATATATTTGAAATTGTACATATCTCTAACTGATACGGAAATAGGATTTCTCTTGGTAATAAATTATAGGTAGTGCTAATATTATAAGGGTTTGTTTTCTATATTCATAATTGAATGAAACAGTAACTTTCAGTTAGAAACTGGTGAAAATAAAGATAAAATTCTTTCTCATTCCAGTTCACAGAATCCTTGAATTCTATTGAGGACACCCAAGGGTGCTTCTAACCCAGGTTAGAAGCCCCTAGAGTTCAGTTGGATCTGCCCACTGGGCACTGTTAGTGTTGCTCCTGAAGGCTGAAGTGAATGTAGACAAAAATAAAAATAATATACACATATATATCTTCATAAGTTCTGCTCGCCGCATTTGCTTTGACCTACAACAGTGCTGTATTTGTATCAGACTGTTTGTTTATAAAACCTTGGAGCACTTCATTCACCACTCCAAATGCAGTGAAAATATTTCAAATTCTGAATAAGTTTTTTATTCCACCCGCTCAAACAAGTTGTGTGGGAGGCCCAGCTTATCCCTTGGCTGATTCCCTCGTGCAACCAAAATGCTTTGCAGTCCTGCAGCCCTGCGGTAACATGCTTACTACAGCCAGTCCTGCCGGGCTGAGAGTGCAGGGCACACCCCTCAGAGAAACACACCCTCTGGGAAGGTGGGCTGAGGAATGAAAGGCACTACCAAGATAGGTCTCACAGCCCTGGCTGGTAGCACAGTGGATAAGGCACCGGCCTGCAAACCCAAAGGTTGCAGGTTCGATTCCCCAGCCAGGGCACATAACAAGGTTGCAAACCAGGTCTCCAGTCAGGTCTGTGGCTGGAGGCAGGTGAAATGCAACCATACATTGAAAAAAAAAAAAAAAAAAGATAGGTCTCAGGAAGGACACCTTTGGTCCTAACTCATGTTTCTGCCACTTTAGAAAGCTGAAGTCCTTTTCCCACAGTCCCATCTCACTTATCCTCTTATCTCTGCTGTCTGAAGTCAAGAAGGAACATTTATCTGGTGGTTAAGGAGGTTATACATTGTCCATGTCTGAAGTCAAGAAGGAACATTTGTCTGGTGGTTAAGGAGGTTTAACTTTGTACATGTTTAATCAGTGTATCTTTTTAAAGCAAAGGAGGTTGGTCTTCCAAGAAGCAGAGTTTGTGGCTTTTCTTTTGAGAAAAAGATTAATATTCCATTGCCCCAGTATTTTCTAACACAGCTCCAGCCTGTGGCTGACTTTTTATATCTGCTGTGGCAATTGGCCCGGAGTGGATTTCAACTCTAAGGAAGTAGCAATAAGGTCTTTTGGATTCCATTAGCTCCTCACATTCCTCCTGCTGGGTTATTTTTTAAGGTTTATTTATAGATATCTAAGACATTTCAGGCATAACTCCCAGTGTCCCAGGTACTGTATTAATACAGTCATCAGAGGATTTATTTTTTAATGTCATTTTGAAATGTCCCAGCAATGAGCTCACCTGAAAGAAAACCTATTGGGTAACTTTTTGAAATAGATCCCAGCCTTAGGTAAAAGGAATGTATTAAAACTTCCATTATAGTCTCAGGCTTGCTGGGAGAGCTTGCATTTAAGCCCCATGAAATATAATGCGAGGGGAGCGCGCCAGGATATTGAAGCTCTGAGGCCAGGAATGAAAGACGGGCTGATGGAAGCAGTAGAATGCAGTGACCTTAAGGCTTTGTAGCTGGGTACTGACGTGCAGTCTTTTAATGCCTGCCATTTTAATGGCCTCAGTCCTAGCAACCCAGCGATGGCACATCACAGCCTGGTGGTTTAGCCCCTTCCCTCTGGAAGAGAGAGAGGTGTTCCATTTAGAGGAGATGAGCAGTAGGGAACACAAGTGCAACGCAGGGGAGAAGGTCACCAACCTTCACTAAGGGGACCCCCAGGTGCCTGACAGTGAGGTCAAGCCATAAGCAGCAAACTCCCAGAGAGAGCCTGTGCCCAGCTCTTTGTGTGTGTGTGTGTGTATGTGTGTGATCACTTCATTCTGTTACTTACAGAGGAAATGTTTCCAGTAAGAGCCTGTGTCTGGGATTTGGAAATCTTGTTGTTAAATGGAATGTTGGTTGTCAAGACTACTGGGTGTAAAAGGATTTGACCTTCACTTGGCTCCGGGGCTATAATTGGGTGGTTTCACACAAAAGTAAACTGTTCAAATGTTAAATCAGGAAAAACAAACTTTTTAGAAATAAGATGTACAGGGAAGAAAGGTGATTGTCTTTCTTTTTTGTACTTTTTTAGTTTGGTTGGGGCTACCTGATTTTCTCTCTGAAAGTTAAAATGGGGTGACTGTCACCTCTGCCTTGGCGTTAATGAGATTTTGGGTTTACAAGGCCTGTTCTGTTAAGGCTCCTTATTGTGTTACATATCGGTGGGAATGCGCCCAGAGTTCAGGGTGGCTCTGGCATGAATAATTGAGAGAGGAGAAGGGAAAACACAACCAAGTCTCCAAATAGCAGAGTGACACTGTATACAGTTTATTTATGCAAATTCAACTCCTTGCCCTTAGCAGAAAATAATACATTTAGAGATTGCAAAGTAAGTAGTATGGGTAATTCTGCAAGTTTATCTAAACAACATGCATGTGTCTCAAGCAAACAGGAGAAGGTGGGCATGAAAATGCAATTTCCACGATCTCGGTTGTGTGCCCCTTGGAGTGTGAGCATCTTATTTGAGTGATTATACTGTAAAATCATATTTTGCATATATATCCCATTTATTATATACAATGCATTATATCTAGAATATATAGTACATATATATTACTATACAGATTTGAATAAATAAACTTGGGTGTATATGTACTATATAAATAATGTGCGTATGGTCAATGAAGTGAATTTTCAAAAGAAATTTGACCTTACACAATAGTTGCCTCATAATTTAAGAGACTCATCCGTGTTTAAGGTAGTATTCCTGTTCTTGTGTTGTATAATGGTTAGGTATATCTTCTTTCGGAGTCAGAGCCATGACTGTCTGGCTGAGCAGTCTTGGGCAAGATACTGTGTGTCCCTGTGTCACAGTTTACCCATGTGTTAAGTGGAAATGTTACCTGCCTATCTCATAGATTTGTTATTGAAATTAAATAATACCTTCCATGTAAAATTCTTAGTGTAGTGCCTGACAAACCACTAGCATTGAGTAAATATTAACTATTATTATCCTTGTTATTTTTAAAAATCTTAGCTTTGCTAATATCTGTTAACTTGTTTTAAATGATTATAAAGAAATACAATAGACAGGAATATTTAAATGAAATAACACATTACCTGTTGACCTCTTACTGTGGACTGCAATATTTTTCTTGATTTTTCAATGAGATGCTTCCTAATCATGACTATTGCTATCACCACTTTCTACCTCCATGAATTTTCACCAGCCTTCCTGCACATCCCTCTATTTTTTCCATATTCGTTCAGCAAACATTTGTCTGTTGAGCACCATTGTATACCAGGCAAGCAAGCAGGCGGTTTCCTTAGATCACTCCCAGCAACAATCAAGTTCAGCAAAATTGTTAGTCCTGACTATTTCCAGTTTATGTCACAGGAAGTGAGGTCTCTCATAGGCCAACTATCTCAATAGAGTAGAAAAAAGTAAAAGAACTGTCTTACTCTGTTTTTACCTATACTTTGCCCAGCCTAGCCACCCCTCCTTAATCACAGGCAGAAGCTTTCCCTCTGTGAGAATAGTAGGTGCGTATATTTCCAGGAATCTAGGCTTCCTCTCCCCTTCATTACATGCATTAAAAATTATATTAAAAGGAACTAGTATGAATGACCCATGGACATGGGTAACAAGGTGGAGAGGGGATTGACTGTGGGAGAGGGGGTAAGATGGGAGGAGCAGGGGAGAGCAATGGGGGGGGCAACTATAATAGAACAACAATAAATGTTTTAAAATTATATTAAATATTTCCTAAGTACTGTGATTTTTATCAAGTGAGGCTATTCTGTACTTAAAAGTAAAAAGAATGACATTTGGAGACGGTTCGAAGAAGTAACCTGTAAATAGCTTGAATGCTAGTGCCTTGTTCTAAAAATCAGTAATGGTTTTGAAACCCTTCTTTGCCAAAAACATTTGTGAGCCTGTCATATAAATTGAATTACTTCCCAAAATAAATAAAAGTTCATGGTGGTGGTTTGTTTATGAACCACAAAAATGAAAAGGAAAAAACAAAAAAAAACTGTATCACTACTACCAAATTAAAACTGGGAAGTCTAGAATTTCTTAATCTGGCTAACTGATACCCCAGATCTTTCCAGGGGTAGGGGTGGGGGTGAACAAAAAGCTGTACTGTGCCTGGGGCCCCAGTGGATTGTGGGTTATAAGAAGGTACCAAATGAATATAAACCTGCTGCCTCAAAATCAGAAGGGGAAATCAACCTGTTAGTCATTAATATTTAGATCCATCTTACACTTCAGCTCCTAGAAAGGAGCTCCTAGGGATAGCTATCACATTAAGCTATCACAGGAACGTATGTCCAATACTTTCTTTTATTCCTACATAAGAATTCCTGGAGCAAGCCGAAGTGGTCAAAATTATTTCATTCATCTCAGAGCTGGCGCAAATTACTAGTCATTTACCTCGACAGTTCTGTTGACAGTGCTTAGCGTAATCCACATGTCGTCAGACAGCTCTTAAAACAATTACCAAGTCATTAACATAGACAAAAGCAGCCTCAGAACATTCTTGCAGAATTGTAAAGTGCATGAAAGCTCATAATTACTTTTGTGAGTGACTTACATAGACTGACATGACATAAAAAAGATTTATTGAGTGTTTACTGCATGCCAGGAAATTTCTAGAAGTGGTTTAACTTAATTCTCCTCAATAACCCTGCAAGTTCTTCTTTTGTGCTTAAGGGAACTAAAGCTCAGCATCTCCATCTTTATTTCTACATTAAACAGAGTGGGTGGTGGAGCCTGAATTTGCATCCGGGTCTCTGTCTTGAAGCCTGTGTTATTCTAGTTCCCCACACAGCCCCACTAAGAAAAACTCACTGGGAGATTCATTTGTCTTCATTGAGCCCCTGTAGGTACATCAGGCACTGAAGATATGGCAGGGAACGGACCAGAGATGGTCTCTCCCTTCAGGGAGATTATAGCCAGCTGAGAAGACAGATAACAAGAGGAGAAATAATACCTGTGGATGAGGGTTAGAGTCCAATACAGTTTCTTTAAATTAGGGTTAACGATGCACTGTTGTTGGGGAACGACACTCCCAAGGTGATTCTGGTATGCAGCCAAGATGAGAAGCAGACTTTGTAATAAGCCTGTAATTAATTTGTTCATACTAGTATGATTCAGATTAAATATGGAGTCTTACCTGGCCCTTCGCTGTTCCCACATGTAGAAGGGACTTGGTTTTTGTGTTGGTTGGTTCCTGTGTTGGTACAGTATTTCTTCTTGGCTCTAATTCAATGTCACTGTCTTCTTTTCATAGGTTACTGAAGGCCACTGGAAGTGGGGCGGTGTCACGGTCCAAGTGAACAGTGCCTTTTTCACGGGCATCTATGGGATGTGGAACCTGTATGTCTTTGCTTTGATGTTCTTATATGCACCGTCCCATAAGAACTACGGGGATGATCAGTCTAATGGTGAGTTCCAGTCCTGTTAGAATAGCTTTATTTAGGATAAGTAGGATTCTGTCTCTACAAGATTAAAATAGCAAAGGCTCTTTCTCCCTGATAGCAAGGAAGGGGCAGAAGAGCATCTCTTATGGTAAAGTGACAGCACAGATAAGGGGTTTCCAAACACTGGTGAGTATTTGCCCAGCCCCAGCACTTTCAGGCACATGGGACCCAGAGCTATAGCCAACCTGCAGAGACCGAATGACTGCCTGCCACCCTTTTGGGTCAGATGCTTGAGCGGTAGCCGGGTGTTAGGCAGCTCCTATTAAGACTTCTTTCTCTGCACAACCACTACTCTCTTAGGCCTGAAACTGTGCCATTGAGAATAGCATTTGATCAACTTCCCATCACATTTTTTGCTGTTGTTGACGACAGCTTGAACAGAATTTCCAGAAAGCTCAAAAGCTAGTTCTCAAGAGGTCACCTCCCCTGGATCTTACCAAGTGGTGTTTGGAAATGGTCATGGTTGTTTTAGATTGTCACTATGACTTGGGACTGGCCACTGGCATTTAGCAACCAGATTCTATGTATGTTAAATGCCCTGCATTGAGCAAAACAGTCCTTTGTAGTAAAGAATGGCCCCGCCCCTGACGCCAAGAGGGACCTGTTAAATATTCTTCAGGCAGTTTAGAAGGGGACACTTTTGAGACTCTGTTCTGATCATAAACACAAAAGTCACATGGTTAAGCAGTTCTATGATGGTGACATGATCAACCATGACATCAGAGCAGCTTATGGGGTTTCCCAACACTGGTAAGTTGGTTGTACACATCCCTGGCAGTTGGTTGTACCCTTGTTCCCACATGGTGCTGTGACCTGTGCATTTGGAACAGGCTGTTTCATGTTGGGTTCTCTGATCATTTTTCTTCTCTGCTCCTTTCACTTTTCATCTCACCTGCTACCAAACCACACAATGTTCCCCAGGAATTATGGCACACTTGCCAAGATTTTAAAGCTCCTCGGAAAGACTAATTTGGAATATTACATGGAAACCTAGAAAATGAACTTGTAGGAGATGTATGTAGTTTTAAATTCTCTAGGTGGCATTCCCACCCCCCCCCCGCCCCCGGCACCCAACCTCCCAACTCCAGCTTTTTCGTGTTTCTTTTCCCTTTGTGTGGAAAGTTTTTACTTTTTAAATTGGCTTGGACTTTTCCCCCTACTCCTTGCTTTTAAGGTCCAGAGCCAAAAATTCAGATTTCTTGCCATGAAGAATGAATCACAGGTGTGTTGTGCTTCTTGCCTTCTGAGGGGGATCTTGGATAGACCTCTGGAAAAGAAAGAACCACTGAGAAGTGTTGTTTTGTTTGTGAGTTGGAGAAAGATGTCAGGAGGGAGGTGGTAGGAAGGAAGTGGGAGCAGAGAGCATAGACTTTTGCTTCTCCCTTTTGGTCAAGGACTGGACGGAGAGAAACAAAGCAGATAGCAAGTTCCAGAGGGTGGGTTTTCAAAGAGCATTTTCTCTCATTTATTTGTTTGTCTTTTATTGTGTGGGTTGGAAAGTGACCCTTAGAAATGAGCTACTGATTACCTCAGCACATAGTATTGTGCTAGGTTTGATGAAATGGAGTGATGAGAAGCCCAAAGGAATGACAAAGACACAGAGCTTGTCCTCAGGGAGCTAGAAGTTTGGGATGGGAGACAAGACTTCCTTGGCTACTTCCTAAAACATGGGATGTGGTGTGACAGCTCAACCAGAATATTTTCACGTTTTCAGCAGCTGGTCAGTGCTGTAGGGTGTGGAACTCTGGCCACTTTCTTGTTGCCTGACTCCCTATAGTGGTAGGGGTGCTGTCGCAGTCACATAAAGCATCTCATATATGTGTATACATGTATGTGTATGTACATGTTTATGTAATCATTTTGTGTGTGTGTGTATATATATATATATATATATATATATATATATATATATTCTTTTTTAGTTGAACAAAGTTATTTTAGACCTCTTTTGTGCTAGAATTGTTTTCCACGCTTCTCTTACTACCTTTTCATTATTCTTTTTACCTGTTTCCATAACAATTTGTGAATCATTCTAGATGTCTTCCATGGCAGAGTGAGTTTCAGCTGATGTTAGTGAGCCCTCAGCATGGTCTCAGGGGTGTGACATTGATGCCCTGTAAACACAACACACAGTCCAAACCCCTAGCCACCAATTTATGTGGTGGAACAAAAGCAGTGTCCCCCATGAAGTCAGACAATTCTTGAAAACAGCTTTCATGCTTTTGATCATTTGTCTAGAGAACTGTTGTTGGCAGGTTTTAGAAAACAAGTGAGAAATCAACCTCTTAACTGGAGAACTAGGACGAAGGGAACAGGAGATGTCTGATTGCCAGTTGGTTCCTTCCTATGTCCGTTCACACTAAATGCCTTCTGCCTGACATGCTCATTCTGCTGGAAGCCACTGCAGTAACTCCGGGGCCCACGTCTTGAAGGCTAGCTCCCATGCTGCCACAGTTTTACTTCAGAGGCACCTGAGGTCTCCTGCTGCTTGTCTTGCAGGGAAGGTGCCCTTGGCTTCAGTGGCCTCAATAAATGTTTGGTTTGAGTACAAGGCTGTGTCTGTGGCTGCCTTTTATTGAGGCCTTTCCTGTGGTTGCATGTTAGATGACTCACCCATGGCCAGCCTGGCTTCTCCTAATGCCTGTCTTAGAATTGGTCTTACAACAAGAGCTGCACTCAGCCTTTTCCCACTTCCTATAAAGATGGGACATAGGTGACAGGCCATCACCTGCCTCGCACCTCCAGCACTGCCTCTCCCAGAGCCACTGTCCTACTAGTGGCCTGATCTTTCCTTGCCAGAGCACTTGAGATCTTATTTTCTGAGCCTGAGAATTACTGTCACCCCACTATGATAGCAGGTACCCCAGTCACCTTGAGAGGACCTTTCTGCTTCTCAAAGGTATTAGGTGGGGCTGCTATAATAAATACCACAGGCTAGGTGGCTTAACTAACAGAAGTGTATTTATTTTATCACACTGCTGGAAGCCAGAAGTCTAAGATCAAGGTACCTGCAGGGTTGGTTTCTTCTGAGGCTTATCTTCTTGGCTATCATCTCCCTGTGTCTTCACATGGTCTTCCCTCTGTGTGTGTCTGTATCCTGATTCCCTTTCTTATAAAGACACTGGCCATATTGGATTAGGGCCCATCCTAATACCTCATATTAAGTTAATTACCTCTTTAAAGATCCTATCTTTAAATATAATCACATTCTGCAGTATTGGGGCATAGGACTTTAATAAATAATTACGAGGTGGGGTGTGCAAAATTCAGCCCATAATGCTAAGAGTTCACCCGAAACTTCTAGGCTTTATTATGCCCCTCACCCTGCAGTCACCTGGCGTTGAGTGTCTAGAGGTAAGGTGGAGGTGGGTGGGAACTGCCTCACCCCACGCCTGATATAAACTACCTTGAATGGACAAAGGATTCCTGAACCCTGTCCCACCAAGGCCACTCTGCCCCATCCTCCAGAAGAGATCACAAAAGCAGAATCATCCCAAGGCAGACCTGTTTTCTAACTTGAGAGTTTGTAAGTCCCAGTGGGAACACCGGTACTGGTGCACTGGGTTGGACCTAGCCATGCAGAGTAGAGCAGGAAGCAGCTAGACTGGGCTGTGCCAGACAAATCTTGGGCATTTTAATAAGGACACCAGGTCCTGCAGAAAAAAGAAAAAAAAACAACAACTGTAAGACCTAATATCTACAATCTTATTAATATCCCAAATGTAGGAAAGATGTGATCTTAGACTAAATAAAGTCATTTGCATGGAGATTATTTTACTTTACAAATACTATACTCGCCTTGATTTTCTCATTTTGCTGTGAACCAGGGACTTCACTCTAGAGAGTTATTACTTGAACTTAGTTTTGAAGGTGAATGGGTAAGAGGTCAGTGTGGGACTAGGAAAGTTGAATGAAGTCAAAAATGGAAAGAACAAAAGCTTTGGAGGTGGACACAGATGGTTTGAAATCCTGGCCGATACACACACACACACACACACACACACACACACACACACACACACACTGTGTCTGACCTCAAGAAACAAGAAACCAATATGAACCCATGGATGGTATGGGACCTCTCTGGCTTCCTTATCTAGGTAATGTGGTGTTAATTTGTCTTAGTGTTATAAGGCAAAAATTGGTAACCGTTCTTAGTATTAGAAGACTGCTAAGTCTCTCCCAGATTCTATAAAAGCAATTTCAGAATTATCCTTTTTTTACTAAATAGTCACAGATACACAAATAATTGTCATTGAAATGCTGCCCAGTTTTAGAAGCTGTGCTTATCATTGTGCCATGGTAGTTTAGTTCATGCAGGTTTCTGGGTACCCAGTATGCACTTCAGGCGGATAGAATCAAGCAGCAACTTACATCAGTACTTAACCTGTGGCCATGATACTAAAACTATGAACCCATCGGTAGTCCTTTGAGATGAAATCCTGTGCCAGAAATTAGTCTCATTTCACAATGGTTGGAAAGAAACAAGCCTTCAGTTTGCAGGGCATTTCTTTCTCTGGTTATGTCAATTAGTGAGATAAATTGACATTATAACCTGCAAACTAAAAAATTCTTTCCCTTCCTTAATTTATTATTATTTATTATTATTATTATTATTATTTATGCTTCTCTGCTTCCAAAGTAAGAAACAAATCACATATTTGGAAGGGCGTTTTGTCTTGGAAGGGAAGAGTCTTTGAGCATTTTTTGCGCACCATGCAGTGAGAGCCAAGAGAGAAAGAACAGATGGAGCAAGACCTTGGCAGGAGTGGGGGGTTGATGGAATCTGGAGGCAAATAGAGGGATTCCTTCTCCTGCCATGTTACTGCCATATCCCCACATGCATTCCCTAAGGGGAAACAGTTGGCCTTTGAGGTGCAATAGAACCATACATGAATTATAGATTTTGCTAGCCAGAGTTGCATAGATCCAGGTCCTCATCCTAGTTCTGCTGGGAGCAAGCTGTGTCGCATTAGAGAATTCATTGCCTATCTGAGCTTCAGTGTCTTCCCAGCTTATAAGGAAATACAGGACATGCTAAGCCCCTGATAGTGCATATGGTAAAGACTCATATCGGCACTGATAGTAAAGAGAGCTTTTATCCTGATATTGTGTATTGTAAATTCTCTTTTCATCAGCTACATAAAGCAAAATTAACATCTTGAGGAATTCATCCAAATTATCAGCATATGTATTTATGACCGTAATGCATCACATGCGAATTTATACTGCGCTGGTGGTCTCCTTGGCTATTATTTATAGAGTCAGCATTGCCTAAAGGCTGGAGGCTGGGGTCTCATGGCTCCCCTTTGACTCTCACATCACTGTTTACCAACTTGGGCCTTGGGCAAGTTGCTGAACCTCTTTGTGCCTCAGTTACTTCATCAACAGAATGGGAATAATGACAACAGCAGCTCTGTCAAAGGGCTGGTTTGTATGAAGATTAATGTGTTAGTATTTATAAAGTGTATAGAACAGTGTCAGGCACGTACTGTAATATAAGTACCTGTAAAATAAAGAAGCTAAAGTGATTTTGGCTGTTTCTTCAAATGATCTATAGGAATGGACGCATTTTCTAGGGCCTGCTCATTGGAATCACACTTTCAGCTTAACGAATTCACATCGTTGGTTCAAAACCTGAAGAAGATTATATACATTCTAATATCTATGTCTTCAAAGAAAGGGGTTCCTTAGGTAAACACTTGGAGGTGCCAATGGGTTTACTGGGGTGGTCAGGACTCTCTTTGAAATGTTAATAACTCTTAGCCAGGGGGACCATGAAACTGGCTTTGAACTTTTGACAGCTCACCCAGATATGCAAATTCAGAACCAGCTTTGACCACGCATCCTGCAGGGCCAGTGTGCCAGTGACCAAAACACTGGACACCATCCTAGGGCTAGCAGAAAATTCAGAGTACATTTCTGGCCATTTTTCTTTGAAAAGAAAACTTCTTGTTGTTACTAAATGTATTGTATGTAGTGCCCTGTCCAATCTGCTGGGAATAGGCAGGTCTTGTTTTCACAGCAGGGGAGTATGTGCCTGCCCTCCCCTTATACGGAAGGCAAGTCATGCTGGTGTAACCCACCAAACAAGCCTTTCCTTGACCTAGTCCCCGACTCGGGTATGTCTGATCCTTCACCTAGGACAGTCACCTTACTTCCACCCCAGTTTCCTCAAAACTATGATCAAGCTGGCATGATCATAGTGCCACCTTGGAGGGCCCTTGTGAGGATAAATACGACCAAGGATAAAGCATCAAGAATAGCGTCAGACACCAAGGAAGCTCTCATTAAATGTTAATAATGACCACAAATTATATAAGCAGCAAGCTGACTCATCTCTCATTATTCTCTCTTCTCTGGGAGACAAAAATGAATGAAACTACTGCAGAGTCTGAGTGAGAAGATTGGGTGTGAGCCCTAGGTGTTTGTGCCCGGGTTTTCTCCTTCAGCTCAGAATGTGAAAGAGGCATTGGGTGGCGGTCACAGAGATGAGGTAGCTTTCTTCTTCCTCCCTGAACACGTCTAACAACAAAAACCCTGTTTCAGGAGATCTGAGGGTCCACAGTGGGGAAGAACTCCAGCTCACCACCACTATCACCCACGTGGATGGACCCACCGAGATCTACAAACTGACCCGCAAGGAAGCCCAGGAGTAGATGACTGCGCACCTGACGGGGACTGTCCCCCCATGCCAGCCCTTCTAACTAGAGCGAGGCATTGCCGGAAAGAGCCCGCTGTGCACGTGAATGCTTGAATGCTCGAGTTTCTTAGCTGTGGTTTCTAGGACCAGTGGCGTGGACGTTGTCACTCTGCCTTCTGACCATAGCTCTTGGAGGAAAGATTCCTGCAGCCACTAATGCATTGTATATGATAACAAAACCTCACATATGACACATTTTCTGTGATCATTGTTAATTAGTGATGTAGTAACATCTGTAGCAGGTGGTTAGTAAACCTCATGTGTTGGGGGTATACTCCTTGGGGGATTTTTGGGCCAGATGGGGTCTACATGGAGTGAAATATTTGACTCTTTTTCCTGTTTTAGATTCTAGGATAGATTTCTAATATCCTTGGCAGTCCAAGATAGGCTGATGTCATAGTTTTTCACTCCTACTTTGTGACCACTTTTTTTTTTTCCTATTTATATCACCAGGTAGCTTGTTGAGTTTAATATTTAAGTTGTCAATAGATATGTGTCCCTATTTTTTATGGCGTACTATAAAATAACTGAATTTCATGAGTTGGTCTATTACACCTGGGGCATTTCTGCTTTGAAGCCAAATCTGTATATCCGATACTAACCAATCTGTTGGATGTGGGTTGGGTCTGAAAAGCATTTTTAACCTCTTGCTTCAAATGTGTTTTCTTTTGATAAGATACTTCAAACACTCTCCAGAAGTGTAGACTGGATCATTTAAATAAACCTGTATGTATATTCACATATGTATATGCACATGTCATCCTGCTGCTCAGCCAGGACACACGCACGCAGATTCTTTTCCATGTCAAGTGTATGGGGTGGGGAGTGGGTGGGGGAAATAGCTTTATGAGAAATTAAAATATTTTGCCATCAAATCCAAGTGTTTGGGGGTGGTATCTATTTCTGGAAATAGGATAACACTTCTTGTACGGGATGGTTAACCTCCCTAAGCTGTCATGTGTGGCAACAAGGGTAGGAAAAATGTTACATGATTTAGAAGCAGGACCCCCCCCCCCCTTTATTCCCACATCCACAAATAGCCTGTTCAGTTGTATTTTAACTGCCCCTGGAGAGGTGACATGGTACAATAGAGAGAAAGAGCCCTGGCTCTGAGGTTAGAAGGTAGTTTCCTATCAAAAGTCTATCATTTATGAGTGTGACCTTGTTGAAGACTCCTGCCCTGGATGTTTCCTCACCTGTAAACTGTCATTCATTTCTCAATTTTTACTGCTGTGTGGGGTTATAGTGCCAGGTAAATCAGTTAAAGAATATGGAAGTGAGTTTTAAATGCTAAAGCAATATGAATGTGTTCTTCCTGGAATCAAAAGGAAATCCACAAGCACCCTGGTCTTCAGACACTGCAGCTTGGAGGTCTGGGATATAGTCTGTTTAACTCACCCACTCAGCACCCACCATTCATTTCCACCCCTTGCTTTTGCTACAAGCGTGGTAAGAAGGGGCAGAAGGAAGTGTTTTGGCTCTTCTTTAAGGCCTTTTCCTATCCTGGTGAAACTTGGATGGCGTGTGAACTAATTCGCTTAACACCCACTTCTGATTAACCACGATGGTACCAGAAATTAAAGGTAACTCATGCCCCACAGTCTGGAAGGGAAGATGTACTTAAAATGTGGCAAGTGGTCTCCTCTCCCAGAGGGTGGAGGGAGAGGTTCTCCCAAGGAAATGAGGAAAGGGGCTGAGATAGACCTTAAAAAACAGTAATAGTTCATTCACCAGGGCCAAAGGGCAAAGGGGATGGAAGTACAGCGATTACAGCGAAAGTGAAGAATGGAGAATGTTTAGGTAAGTCTGCTCATTAGGCCTGACTGGAATGCAGGAGTGGAAAGAGCAGGAAATGTGCCCTGTGCACCTGTCAGCCAGAATGAGAAAGGTATTTATGTGACATCGAGAGCCATCAGACTTAGTTTTAGGGTTTAGAGAGAGAAGTGATACGATCTGAATCACCACTGAAGCATGTGAGGGCTGAACAAGCCCAGCCAAGAGACTACAATGGCTGGAACTAGAGCAGTAGCTGAGAACGTGAAGAGGAGAGGAATCCTTGTGGAGACAAAACTGGCAAGGTTGGAACATCCTGAATGTGGGCCTCAGGAAAAGCAAGGGCAGAGTGAAGTTTCAAGCCTTGCTGGGAGGGGGAATGATATAGCCCATTCCAGAATGGGAGAAGTTCTTGTAATATATATATATATATATATATATATATATATATATATATATATATATAATTGATTAGTTTTAGAGAGAAGGGCAGGGATGGAGGAAAAACGTGAGAGAAACATCAATGTATGGTTGCCTTTCACCTGCCTCCAGCCAAAGACCTGGCTGGAGACCTGCTTGCAACCTGGTTACGTGCCCTGACTGGGGAATTGAGCCAGCAACCTTTGGATTCGTAGGCCAGCACCTATCTACTGAGCCACCAGCCAGGGCCAGAATGGAAGAAGTTCTTAGAGAGGTGTAGGTGGTTTCCTTAAAGGTCTATGAGCAGTAAAACCCAACTCAAGCAAACTTAACCAAAGAGAAACTTTATTAGAATTTTTCTCAAGTTTCTCATGAGCCCTTGGAACCACTGAATTAACCAGAAAGATTGGGAACTACAACAGGAATTCCCAGCACCAGGAATTCATGGGCGTTCCCCTGCCCATACCAGTTATGATTAGCCCAAGTCTTTGTCTCTCTCACTTCAAGACTAGGTGAAATCTATTTGAGCGGCTCAGCCTCAGGCAGGTGCCTGTCTATGTGCCTACAATCAACTGTGACAAAGAAGTCAAATGGCTTACCCTGTGTACTGGGGTCAGCATCCAAAGAGTGGAGAATCCATTTAGACCTGGGCAATCAGAAAAGATCTACCACAATGGGCAAGATGATAGGTTTGGATTTGCCTGGGCTGGGTTCTGAAAGCCATCTTCTGTCTGAATTGACAAGCTAACAATTAAAAATGAGAGAGCCCTGGCTGGTGGCTCAGTGCATAGGCCCTGGCCTGTGAACCCAAAGGTCACTGGTTCAATTCCCAGCCAGGGCACATAACCAGGTTGCAAGCCAAGTCTCTAGCCAGGTCCATAGCTGGAAGCATATGAAAGGCAACCATACATAGATGTCTCCCTCCCTCACTGCCTCCCTCCCTTCCCCTCTCTCTAAAAATAAATTAAACTAAATTAAATTTTTAAAAAAGAGGCTGAGCAGACCACTCAGAGTGGGAGATTTGGCAGTCATTATTGAGAGTGAGGACAGCTGAACAGAGCATTGAAACATCAGGGAGGATAACCAGGAACAGTAAAACCAGGCATGGCCACATTCCGTACGTGAGGGAAAGAAAATGAGGTAGATTACTTGGAAACATATGATGTGTTAAAGAAGCCAAAGAAGGACCAGATACATGGGGGAAATGTTGAATCCTAAGAGATTCAACAGTATTTAAGGGTTGAATATAAAGCCTGTTAGATTTGATGGTTTGAACGTAACCTTCTCAGTAGGAAGGGTGGAATTTAGAGGTAGAGCAGTCAATTGGTAGTCATTGGGAAGTAGGGCTGTGGATCCAGGAGAAACCAGATCAAAGGGGAGGCTTGCATTACTAAGTTTGGGGAAAGAATTGGACTGAGTTTATAAGCCTGAGGAGTGAGAGCCAATGAAGAAATCAAACCGATGATGAGGTAACAGAAGCCCCAAGGAAGATGCCCAAGGGAAGTTAGAGATTTGGGATCAAGGACATGAGTTGATGTGTTCATTTTGTTCTGTTATATATATATATATATATATATAATATATATTTTATATATATTATAAATATATATATAAAATATAAAAAATATATTATTATATATATAAAATATATATATATATATATATAATAATATATATGTAATTTTGCTATTACAGTTGTCCCAATTTTACCCCCTTAGCCCCCCTCCACCCAGTACCCCATTTCCTCCAGCAATGCCCCTCTTAGTTCATGTCCATGAGTCATTCATATAAGTTCTTTGGCTTTTCTATTTCCTTTGTTCTTAACATCCCCGTCTATTCTGTAATTATCAATGTGTACTTTTTTTTCCCATTCACACCAGACAATTCATCATTTAATTACTGCCTTCTGTCAGCTTCTCAATCATATTAATACAAAGTTTTCTTTTCATTATTCCAAAATGCCCATGTTAATTCATTTGTTTAAAGAATTACTCTTTTAAGTAATATGAATTGCAATATTACAAAACACATGCAAAAATACTTACATCCATACATATTTTTACACATATTTAAAGTACATACTAAATTTTGAAGAGTTAATACAAAAAATACTAAATATACCAATAGCTTACATAATTATTACATGTTAAATGATAGTATTTTAGATATATTGTAGCAAATTAAGCAATTTTTTTTCCTCTTTAATATTTTACTCTGGAATGTTCTTTTTTTGAAATATATCACAGAAATGGTGTATTGCAGAACTCATTTTTATGAAAGTTGTCCTAGAGACAGTGCCAAACCCATAGTAAAAAATGAATTTGTTTTTTGAGTCGGATCCTCCACATTCCCATAATACAACTCAACTTTATTTTAAGCTACTGGAACTACAACTAATTCTTTTTGGAGTTCTCCATCTTAAATAGTAGATTTATCTATTTATTTATTTAGGCTATGCTCAGGTCTTATTTCTTTCAATGCCCTCTGTTTTTCCTCTACATGTGTTTTACAAGTTGAAGCCCTCAGAAATAATGGCACTTGCAGTACTCAGCCAGTCCCCAGAGTAGAAATTATTATGTCTACTAAGTTGAGGTAAAAAATAAAAATCCCTAGGATTTAAATAATTTTGAAGCATGTATCCTAGCTATTTTTTGGACTTGTGGTTGACTTTCTATGGGGTCCTAAACTAACCCCTGAATGAACTATTTAAGAGTGTTGAGGTAGAGATTAGGTCTGTTCACATTTCAATAATAAAATTTACTATAGCATTAATTCCCTTTCCCAAGCATCCCCAGTTTGGGGGCCTTCATAACTGGAAATGTATATTTCTTAGCAATTTATGTTTTAAATAGCAAACAACTGGTTGTGGGTGTGTTGTGAAATCACTCAATCTTTAGGTTAGAAAAGATGCTGAGAATGAAGACCAATTTGGATGGAAGTTGCAAACTACTAAACTATATGATTCGTGTTCATAGATAATATATATTCTCATATTAGCATGAGATTCCTTTCAACTAAATCGTGGAGATGTGTTCATTTTGAAAGAGTTTCAGGACACCTTTATCCTGAGATGAGAGAAAAACAACAGGTGGATGTTGGAGGAGATTTGAGGTCGGAAGGAGAGAGGTTACAACTTGTCCCTCTGAATGTTCAGTCTTTTCCATGAACATGAAACCAGGGTTGGAGTTCTGCCAATGCTCTCAGTTTTAAGAATGCAGGTTGAACACAACCATTTTCAATCAGTGGAAAAATTCAAGAAACTCTTCATGAGGTGAGAAGCCTTTGCTAAGGACCACCAACCTAGACAAAAAATGATTTGCCTTATATACCAGTTTTAGAAATTGTCCTAAAATTTTTCAGGTAGCTTTGAAGACTATTATAGAAAAACTGTATAAAATATCCCAATTACCTACTTTAAAAAAAAAAAAGAAAACTCAGCAATATAGTCAAGAACAAATAAAATACAATTACCATTTCAAAGAAAAAACAAAAATTAGACTTATGTTAGTCAACCCATTCAGTGCTGACTCGCTGTTATTCCTACATTTTCCTTTCACTGGAAAAAAATGTCCGTAATAATAAAATAAGTGTCTCTCCCTATGACCTCCAGGTAGTTTTGAACCACTTCTCAGAACAATTCTGATGCCTGAGTCTTTCAGCCCATCTCTATGAGCTGGTGGAGCCCTTGAAAGTCAAACCCCTGGTGTCCTGGAAGGTACTTTTGAGAAAGGTGAAAGAAATTCAGAGGAGAGATGGGATTTGCATATCATCTTAATCTTCGTATTTCTAGAAACTGTGTTTTATCACCTCTTTCAAATTTGTCAGGCTGACTGAGTATGCTCAGGAATCTCAATGAACTACAGTTTTCACATTCTTTCACTGCATGGCAACATATACATATCATGTGGCTCCATTACCCCAATGAATTTTTCCATGCTAGTGTCAGGTAACCACGTAGGCTGAAGAGGAAACAGAGGAAGAGATAGCATCTCAACCATCACAAGGCTGGAGGAGTCATCCCTGTCCCTCCAAGAAAATACACACAGCTCTTGAAAAAGGGCTCAGTGTAGTGTGGGAATTCATTTGGGAGGATTGGTGAGTGAGGGAGTGAACACCCAGCCAATCCCAGTCTCTGTGTGACTGCTGTGGATACATAACATTTTTGCCCCCGCCCCCTTTTTGTGTGATTGAAGCAGACTTTGCTTCTTTCCCTGGCATTTATCGTAAGGATATGTGAGTGCCGTTGAAAGGCTGTAACTTGCTGGAGCAGTAAGACTGTTTGTGTACCCTTGTCCCTGTATCTCAAGGTTCTTTCATCCCGTGGTGGTACAGGAACCATTCTGACATCTGAATGACAAGCTTGCTCTCACTCATCACATTTCGATATATGACTGATTTCATCGTATAGGGACAACTTGGTTTCTGAGGCCACTGAATGCCTTTTCTCCTGACGTCAGAGGCACTTCCCAGGCACTCCTGGAACCAACAAAGTGTCTGGAATGTCCAGACTCTCTGGTGATACTCTTGGTCTTGGGGGCTGAGAATGTCCTTCAGTGTTGAGATCAGACCTGCCTTTGTGACTTGGACCCTCCTGTTTTGCCTGAACTTCCCCCTGCAGGTCCTGTCCCACTCCGGGCCTGCTCTTCCCCAGGCTCACGGCTCAGTTCCTCAACCCCTCCTCCAGCGTGGTTTCCAGATGGTGCTCTTCATAGCTGCTTGTCTGTCAACTGCACTGTAGTTTCTCATTGTTCCAAAATAGGATACTCAGACTACAGTTTTGCTCCAGCTGCCGCAGACTGGTGTGAAAATAATACTTCTCCTAGAGCTCCACATCCTAAAAAAATGAAGCTATATTGTAAAAAATATCCACATCTGCCCTGGCTGATGTCGAACAGTGGGTTGAGCACTGGCCTGCAAACCATAATGGTCACCAGCTCGATTCCCAGCCAGGGCATGTGCCTGGGTTGCAGGCCAGGTCCTTGGTTGGGAGTTCGAGAGGCAACCATACATTGATATTTCTCTCCCTCTCTCTCTCCCTCCCTCCCCCTCTCTCTAAAAACAAATAAACAAACATAATCTTTAAAAACATATCCACTCTTACACTATTTTGCTTCTCATGACCGTGTATATAACCCCTCAAACACTTAAGAGCTTTAAAATGATTATCACTAAAACCTTCCCGTTTTCAACTTAATCATAGTGCTTCACATGGCAAAGAAGGAGGCTCAGAGAGGTAAAGTGATAAAGTCCAAACAGGAGAGAACAGCAAGCAGGCTTTGAACCTCGCTGTCATTTACGTAGCATATTTGCAGCATAATAGTCAAGAGTTTTGTTTTGAGCTTCAATTCTCATGAGAGGAGAATGACCTGATTGGGAGATGTTTCTCCAGCCTAAAAAGCAAAAAACAAACACAAAGTATACTTATTTGCCAGTTCTCCACTTCCATCCGTGGCAAGTGTCTGCCCTCTTCTGGCCAAAGGGAGGGTGGCAGCTATCGCTGAGCAAATCTTCAGATCAGAAGTCAGACCTTGGAATTTGGGAAATTGGTAGTTGCTCCAGGATAATGGCTGCTTTTTCATGAGTCCTGGTCCTGGCTCTCCATATGTCTTTGGTCTGAGACCCTCAGGGCAGCTTCACTCCCACCCACTCAAGCTAGGTGAATTCTGAAATGCTCACCAGGCTTGATTCTAAAGATGTTAGAGAAGGATATGCGTTAACGATGTCCTTGAGCAGATACAGTACCAAATCAGATTGGATGTGCTGGCACAGCCGTGGGAGCAGTGATGGTGTAAATATATATAAATTAGGGTAGCATCATATACAGAAACTCTCTAGAAAACAGCATTATGTAGCCTGCCCTTTTCATAACATACTATATCTAGAAAACCATTCAGTGTCATTATATCACCCACAACATGATTTTAATGACTTTACTCTTGTAGTCTCTAATATAGAAATGTCATCATTTTTTTGTTAATCCCCTATGTTTGGGCATTTAAATGGTTTGCCAAGTTTGACTATTATATGCTGAACTGACCATCTTGGGTTAAATGTTTCTGTAGATTGTTGCCTTAGGATCAACTCCTAAGAGTAGAGCCACCAGGGCCGAAGTTCAATTATTAGCTCACTAAATATATGTTGAGGACTTTCTTATGGACCAGGTACTATGCTAACCACCTGGGATGGATCAATAAGCAACTTCCCTGTTATCAAGTTGTATATTGATCTGGCAGTGGAAGGTGGGGCTGGGCAATAGGTAATAAATAAATACAGTGGTAGCAATAAAGTTCATGGAAAAAAAAAAAAACATTTACTATGGACTCCTATAAATTTAGAGTACCACCAGCAGAATTAGGGGACCTGTGGCTTCGCCTCCTCACTAAAAGTGAGTTTTATTTGCCACTTTAATAGCAAAAAGAAAAAGAAAAAAAAAGTTGAATTTTGCACTTATTTTTTGACCAGTGAAACTGAATATGTTTCACATTCCAACAAGTTTATTTTTTAAATTGTCAGTTAATTATTTCCATCTGCTTTCTTCTGATATTCTGACTTAGGATCTTAGGATATTTATCCTTTGTCTTGCTTGCTTTTAATTTTGTTTGGATGTTTCCTATGACATAAAGCTTTTTAAGTGTTATGTAATCAGATCTGTAATTCTTTTCCTTTTGAGTTTCTATCTTTGCTGTAATACTTAAGGAAATCTTCCTAATCTAAGATAACAGAATAGGCCACCCATATTTTTTCTAGTTTTCACATTTTTTCCACTTAGTGTTCTTTAACTCATCAATTCACATTTGTTTTTCAGTAAGAATGTCAATTAGACATTTTCCCCCAAAATAGTAACCCCAGCATGATGTTTGGATAATAATTGGGAAAGACAGGATCTTAAAGCTGACTGCTGAGGCCATGGCAGTGGGCCACCCCTGAACTGAGGCTGTGGAGTTGTGGTGGCGGCTAATGTGGGGGCACCACTCCAGCCAACAGCTGCGCCAGGGACTGCCAGAGAGAAGCAGAACATTCTGGGCCCCACTACTGGGGACTACTACCCAGGGGCTCCCAGAGAACACACCTATGATTTCACCAGTGTGAGCCCTGTCCTTGTGGAAGAAAAGTACCACCTGGACCTCCCAGGAAGCTGCCCTGAAAAGCACTCTGCTCCTCCTGCCAGAGCCTGGGGAAACAGCATCTAGGGCCAGAAGCTGATTGGATCAATAGGAGGGAAGCACTTGAGCTTCTTCTGTGGATAAAAGGAAAAGCAAGTGATAACCTGGTGGGATGGACGAGCCAAAGAGGCCTGGCTAATGCTCTACCTCTACAACTAATTGCTGTGTGTGCTGAGCCAAGTTAAGTAGCTCTCCAGATCTCTAGTTCTTTTCATCATACCAGATAGCACCATTAGCTGGCTGGGAAGGGTACTGCGTAAGGATATGCACTTCCTGGTTTGGAATACAAGCTGCAACTGTACAGATGAAATTTGGGAGTGTGCACAGTATCCTGGCTTGACTCCAAGGACTACGTGTGTGTCTGTGAGAGAGAAACAGGTCATTGGAGGAAGAGAGGAAGAAAGAGGAAAAGAAGGCAGGGAGGAAGAAAGGAAGGGAGGAGGGAAGTTAAAAATTAACCGAGCCTTGAGAAAACATTGAATTAAGGTGTGTTCTTGTGAATTGGAATTTCTGCCAGCCATTCCGACCTGCTCAGAGGTGAGCAGAGGCCTAGAGACCACTCCTAGAGGTGAAATGGCAAACTTGCGCCCCACTAGCTCCTTCGGACAGTCCTAGTAGCTTCCAAGTTAACGCTTGGAACCTCCCTCGCCCAGAATCTCCCTTGCCCAGCTATCTGCTGCTCTCTGCTGGCCAAAATAAATAATGCCTGCATTACATAGGACAGTTTCCTGTGATTGCAGTAACAATATTCATTTATCCAGCAAATATTTATGGAGCTTCTAGTAAGTGCCAAGCTGCTATGAAACAGACCAGAAACCAAAAACAGACAAAAAGCCCTACCTTCATGGTACTTACTTCAATAGCAACAATAATCATAGCACCAGGCATTTGTACAATGTACTATGCGCCAGGTGTAGTGTTTTAATTGCTTGATGTTTATCAATTCAGGTTCATCCTGAAATCAGTCCTATGGGGTAGGTATGATTATTTTTCTATTTCACAGATGAGGAAACTGGTACACAGAGAGGTTGAATGATCTCCCCGAGGTCACACAGCTGGGAAGGAACTGAGTGAGGTTTAACTCATTCTGGCTCTAAAGCCTGTCCTTAATCACTCCATACCCTGCCTCTACTGGCAAGTTCCAGCAGATACACTTTTTTCCTGTCCCAAATATTTCGCAGACAGCAGCAGCATTATTCGGTGGAAAGGCAAACACCGACTGCTCCATTGGCTTAGCCACTCCTGTCTCTGCTGCTGTGGGGTGGTGAGCCAGTCCCTCACCCCAGGTAGTTGTGAAAAGATGAACACACCCACTGGTGTGCTCACAGCAGGAACCAGGTGCTCTCCCCCTCCTCCCTGAAGCCACAGGAGTTTGATCTGCGCCAGCCCCCTGTCTTGAGGTCCTTGGGACCTTCTCAGAGTTTAGCATTAAGGGCAGGAGGCAACCTGGAAGTTAATGATGAAACCGAAAGTTGTCCCCTGCTTGGATGAGATCCCTTGGGCAAAGAGACAACATACAGCAAGAGGGCTTTAGGTCAGCTCCTGCGGGAGCAGGTATTACAGTCAGGAAGTGCAGTTCTGGCAGGAGAGGGAGGAGGAGAAGGAAGGGGAGGGGGACTGGGAGGAGGAGGACAGCAAGGCCCTGGAGGAGTCCTCTCAAATGTTTAGAAGCCCTTGATTGCTGTCTGTTAATGTTTTATTATTGTGTGTCCCGCCTTGTACAAAAGATTAATTTTGAAGGGAAAGAAAAATATATCTTTAAATTCCATTTAGAAATCCGTTGATGTTTTAAAAGGCAAATTGAAACAATATTCTGTTATGGTTTATCCCAGAATCCCCTTTGATTACCAAGATCCAAACACGGTGGTACTTCAGTACTCGTCAGCTTCAGGACTCGTCAAACCTGGCACCCGTCATATTTTGACAAGAAAAGTGTTTCCGCACTTGGTGCTTGCTTGCCACTCATAGCACTTGCTAGAACCTGTATGAGTCATGGCCTCATCCCCCCCAGAGGAAATGTTTCATCAATCATCACTTGCTCACCGCTCATTGGAACGAATCAATGACAAGTACTGAGCTACCACCGTAACAATAACAGCTACTTTTTTTTAAAAAAAGCATGAATATGTCCCAGTGCATCCCAGCAGCCCCAGGATACAGGTACATTTTATTCATGCCCACCTACAGACGAGCAGTCTGAAGCTCAGAGAGGTTACATCATTTGCCCTGGTTCGCACAGCTAACACTCACGACTATGCCGGGATGACTCCATCACCACCACCCTGTGCTATGTGCCAGTGTAAACTGAGTGACTTGCCTCTAGGCCTTAGGGACCTCTACGTGTCATGTCAAGAAGCAGAGACAGTTTATCCCTGGTTTTGTCCCACCACACACATGCACACACAACAGGGCCTTTTCCTTATCCCTGGGGTTCTGTCAGTGTGATATGGAGGCAGCAAGTCTGTGTGTCCCTGAGAGGGGGTGTTAAGCCAGCTCTCAAGCGATCCCAATTTGCCAGCCTAGAGCTGCCACAAGCCCAAGGGAGTCCAGGAAAGGACCTCTTGAGAAGCAGTGAGTTGAAACAAAGTACCAGGGACTGTGCCACATACTGAGTGAGAAGCCCTCAGCAAGTGCATATAGGGGCGGGGAAGGTTGACGCTGAAGCCCAGGGGAGGAGGCTTGCCAGAGACAGCACAGCAGCTGGGGCCCAGAGCTTGGACTAGAGCCCTGGTCTTGCAAGTTCAAGATTAGTTTTGCCTGGCAGCACCAACCATGTGTTTCAGGGTGGCCTGGCAGCAGTGGTGGCGGTGGCGGCAGCAGCAGCAGCAGCAGCAGCAGCAGCAGCAGCAGCATCGCCTGGGAGTGGGATGGAAATGCAGGCTCTCAGGCAAAGCAGGTGTTCCCTCCCTCCCTGGGGCTCACCACTCAGGCCCCACCACCTGCTACTCAGCGCTGCTCACACTGAAAGTGGCATTTTCAAGTTGGGGACAGGAGAGACATTTCCCCAAAGGATATTTGCCTCTCTTTGTTTACACTATCCCAGAAGGAATTCCCCGGTAGCACAACAAGTTTTGCTGAGGCACAGATTTGAGTCACGCCCACCACCCAACTGGGGCTGTCAGGCAAGGCTCTGAGCTCTCAGGAAGGCTTGCTGGGGGCCTGAGAGGACTCAGTGGCCCTCCCATCATATGGCCAGCTTGGTCTGTACCTGTCATCTAGATCTCAGTCGCATTCAACACAAAAGGGATTGAACTGTGCCTCAGTTTCCTCATGCGTAAAATGATCATACTACTTACCTCATAGTGTGGTTGCAAGAAGGTCATGCATTAGGACAGTATTTGGCGTATAAGAAACTCAATAAATGTTAGCTATCATTATCATCATGGATTCTTGATACCTGAATCCATGGGAGTACTATCTGGCCCAGGACCTTCTTGGATTCTCTAACTGACAAGTAAGGAATATGCTTACATTGGCTTCTGAATTTCTCCAAATGGCATGCCCTTCTAGAATGTAGTGTTTCCTCCCAAGTTAACCAGCAATTTAAATCATGGTGAAGGCTTATCTTTCATGTGGTCAGTATTGGTTGAGATTCAGTGTCCTTATTACTCCCTGGGCCCTGCCACAGATTCATTCAGTCATGGGCAGAGACCACCCCAACCATGAAGAAAAGGTCCCCTGCATCGCCCTGCCTCCCAGAATGAACATCTTTGCTCAGAGCCCCAGCTGGGAAGTGGACATATTCCCATTTGTGCCTCAGCAAAGCTGCCCGATAGTATGCTATGGGCTCAGTCTGTCTGGAATTATTTAAGCCAAGCCAGTTGAAACTGTGGCTTCCAGAGCAGCCAACATGGTTTTTCCTAAGGTGAATTTCATAGGACCCTCATTCCATGGAATGTTTGCAGTTGGTGAGTCTTTGTTGAGCTGTCCGGTAAGTTTGAGAGGCAATGGCACTTGAAGCAAGTTTCTTTTTGTAGCACATCTTCATCTTTTGCAGGGTCCGCCAGGGAGAGACAGGATGTGCTTTTCCTCAAACTCGTTTGACCCTTCTGCTCACTTCTGTTTACAGGCTACCTTGTGGGAGGGACTTAGTGTTCTGTAGCCATGCTTTTCAAGTCTGCCCTGCACATGGGCCCACCTGAGAGGCTCGCTAAGGTGCAGTTTCCGATGCATGAGGTCTTGGGAGGAGCCTGAGGTTCTGAATTTTTATCATGCTCCCTGGTGGTGCTGATGCTAGTTGTGCACAGATCATACTTTGAACAGTGGGGTTTGAGGAGATATTTCTAAAAGATGTGTCTGTGGTACTCCCTGCCCCAGCAGCAATGTGACATTTCTGTCATAGCCCTAATTCCTGCTCAAGGGCTTGGATCATGTGAAAAGTGGACCAGGCATTGAGTCAGAGGGGCAGCTCATGAAGACAGGGAGTTCTGCCGGTTTTGTTCCCAGATGTGTGTTCAGAACCTAGAACTGTGCCTGGATCACAGAGGTGCTCAGTACCTGCCTGTGGAAGGATAGCATTATGAGGGAAATTCAGCAATTACGCCCTTTTCCAAGCATTTTCTGAAACATTTGCCTGTATTGAGTGGTGGTAGGTGTGAGCCCTCAGGTGGTCCAGAACTGTTGCAAATTGACCAAAGATCTTGAAAACCAGTCAAAGCACTTCTTAAACTTACAAATCAGATTTACCCAAGTATATGTGAGTTCTGCAGGCATATCTGTGCAGGCAGAGAACACTTTTCCTGGTTGCTGGAGCTTTAGCCCATGGGGCCCCTAAGTGAATCACGGAGGGAGACTCGTTCCTGCCCTGGCGGTCAGGGGGGTGGGTCTCAGACCAGCAGGATGAAGCCCTTGCTTTATGATGGCACCAAAGCATCCCAGGCCAAGTTCATGGGCAACTTACTAAACCAGGATCCCTGGTTTGGCCTCAATCTTGTCCTGCCAAGCTCATTGTTAATCCAGGCAGGGAGCCAGATTCCACATTCTTCTACAATTGCTTTGTTTATCTGTTTGTTTATTTGTTTTGATCTGAGGGAACAGGAAGAGAAGCCATTCGTTACCCTAGTAACTGCTTAGCAACTCTTAAATAAGGGAACCGGGGGGCCAAGCCTCCTCTAATTAGGTTCCTACCTTCCAGGAACTTATAATCATAGGGAGCAAAGCTCCCAAAACATGAGCAGTGCAGCCAGTGGGCGGAACAGAGGGGGCTTTTCAGCAACTGCAGCGCTGGGCCAACCCCAGAGGCCTTCCCAGAGAAGCACAAATGAGCCGAGTCTTCAAATAGTTGGGTGATAATAAGGAAGGATAAAGGAAGAGTGTGAGAGAGCGTGAAGATGAAATTTCACAAGCATAATTTGGGAGGCTGTGACTAAGGTACTCTTCTGGAAGAAAGTCCGGGGAGTAGTGCGTAGTGAAGGAAACGAGAAGCAGAATGCAGAAAGCCTTGAACATCAGGCCAGGGGCGCTGGACCCCCTGGACCCAGTGCTTTGGAACTAGAGTCTGACATGGACAGAAGAGTGGTGATTGCGGGGGGTGGGGGTGGTCACGGAGGAGGATGGGTAGAGGTGGGAGAGAGTATGGGGGGATACATGGTCATGAAAAATAAAATAAATACATAAGATAAACTTTAAAAAAAAGAAAGAACGAGTCTGAGATGTGCACGCTATTAGGTTATTAGGTTCAGGTCGCTATGAAACAGCCTCAGAGAGACAGGCGCCGGAGTGAAGCCAAGGGTGGGTCCCCAGATGGGTGGGGAGCCAGAGGGTCCGGCCATGAGCGCAGGCACCGCCCAGGGGCGGCTGGCCAAGAGAGCAGGTGAGCACTGAAACCCAGCTCCCACTCCCCCGCCAAACTTGGCACCCTGGCATGGGCTGCCGTGTCCAAGGGGGCCTCCATCCAGTGCGCACTAAGGTGCCCTTGTGGGATGGCAGTGGTCTGGTCAGCTCAAGCTATGGGGTGTTTACTCCTTGTGACAAGACATTTTCTGGAAGCAGCAAGTTGTGTACATTCCCAGTGTGTCCCAGGGAGGGCACTGCTCAGCTTTGCACAGGACAACAGAGTCCTGCATACCCAGTGGCTCTGAGAATGCAGTTAGAACCGGAGCAAGCCAGTTTTCTGCTCCTGCGGGCTGGCGGAGCAAGTGAGCAAGTGGTCTGTGATTGTCTGCCTCAACCAAATTCAACCAAAGCTTATTGCAAGGATGACTCAGCTCCCAAATGGGAAATAAGTAAGACCCAGGCATCCGCGGCCCTAAAGATCCTAGAGTTTGTACCTAGCAGCTTGAGAGGAGACATGTGTGCTTCGAAAAGCACCCTGCAGTCCCTGGCCTACCCCTGCGGCAGCCAACACCACGCACGCAGGTGATCTAGAGAAGCCTAGAGAGGCTCCAAGGACTGTTCCCATAAAGGGCACTAATGGCATTTCAGTTTCCCAGTCACTGTGATGACCAACAGTTTTCCCCAACATGTTTCAAAGGCCCCCTTGGGAGAGTTCACAGCCCCCACCTGCCCTCAATGATTACAACCCATAGAAAAGAAACAGAAGAGAAAACTGGAGCCCAGTAACCTGCCCAGGATCACGCAGCTGGAGAGAGGCAAAGCAAGAATTAGCGCATAGATTGGCCACTCCTCACCCCTTTTCACCAGCTTTCCCCACTTGCCACAGAAGCTGCTTCTGTTCCCCAGCTTTGAGTGGCCTGATCCCCAAGTGCTCAAGTCAGTTAAACAGATAAAAGGTAAAGGAGAAGGCCCTGGCTGGTGGCACAGTGGATAGGATCCAGCCTGTGAACCCAAAGGTCGCTGCTTCCATTCCCCAGCCAGGGCACATAACCAGGTTGCAAGCCAGGTCTCCAGCCAGGTCTGTAGCTGGAGGCAGGTGAAAGGCAACCACACATTGATGTTTCTCTCCCTTTCTTCCACCTTCCCTGACTTTCTCTCTGGAAATAATAAAATCTTTAAAAAATTAAAAAAGATAAGGAGAAGGATGGTCAGTTCCCTGACTTTGTTCTGCAACTCATTTATCTGGTCTTTTAGGGTTGAATGCCCATGAGCACAGATGATGGGGGCTGTTGACTGGTCCCAACCTCCAAGGTGCCCCACTGTCCAGCTGGGACCTTGCTCTCCACTGGGCTGGACAGCATCCCACACACAATCTTTACAGGCTGAGTAGTCACTCACCACTTCACCCATCTCCCTGATATTTACTGGGTGAAAATCCCCTGTGCTTGCAGGGTAACTGTGCTGACAACAAGTAGAGTAAATGAACTCTTTGAGGAGGCTAAGCAGAGGACCCCAGGGAAGGCAGTGGTGGTGTCCCACCCACTGGGAGCCTTTGATTAAGGCTTTCTCTTGCCTCTATCTGGAGCCAGCATGGCCCCGAGAGGCACCATAGCCCGCAGCCAGTCATGGGTTTCAGAGTCATGCCCTGTGACCTTTAGAAATAGAACTCGGAAAGGGCTTTTTGATAGATTCTTAGGCCACTGGCATTAATAGCTAATACTGGATATTAGCCAACAAGTAAACTTTATTATAACTTTTATTACTCCTCTCCTAACTTGAAACTTTTTATTATGTCATATTTGATGATACAAAAGGTACCTGTAATGCATATTGAAGAAAATAAATGAAATAATAGAAGTCCTCCAACAATGGAAGGATAAAAATGCTTTCAGTAAGCTTTTTGTCTGCCTTTGTACTCCTCCCCTGCACCACAGTACTTCTAGACCTGCCCCAGGTCCTCCCTTTTCTGAATGTCATTGTTGGCTTTTTCTTTGCCTTATTGTTATATTTTGTCACATTCTGACGGATTTTTAAGGAACATGGATATTATTTCATCTTGATCTTTTTGAACATTAGGAAAAGATCATAAGCTATGTGAGCTATGCCCTTTTCTTAATTAGAAAATACGTTTGTGAGATTTTTTCGAGTTGATGTGAATAGCAGTGTATTATTCATTTTCATGCTTATATATCTCTCCAGCACCTCATGTATAAGAGTTTTTCTAGGAGTAGAATTGATTGCTCAGAGAGATGGTAAATTGTCAGCTATCCTACATACTACTGAATCATTGGGCACAACCATTACACAAATTTCAGTGCTACTAGCAGTGAATAAAAGTTCCCATTAACCCACATCCTCAGAAGCATTTGTTATTATCTTAACTTTCCTAATTTAGTGTGTATAAAATAGTCTCATTGGTCTTAGCTTTTATTTCCCTGACTACTTCTGAGATTAAACATATTTTCCTATGCTTATTTGTCATTTGTGTTTGCTCATCTCTAATATGCCTATTTGTATCGTGTTCCCATTTGGGGAGGGGATTGTCCTAACTGATTTGCAGAATATTAAAAAATATAATCTGGATATTAATTCCTTGTCAGTTGTAGCTATTATGTTAAAATGATCTTCCCTCAAGATATTTGATACTTACACTTTCTTCATAAGTGTCTTTTGATGATAGTAATGTATTTGATATAGCAATGTTTTCTCTGCCCCAGTATACACTGTGGGACAAAAGTAGGTTTACAATTTTGAGCATGTAAGGCACAGTTTATTCTTGTATCATCATGTACTAATTGTTGTATTATTTTCCATACAAACAACTGTAAACCTACTTTTGCCCCACCCTGTAGAATGTGAGGTCTGACAAGCCACTCCTCCCCTATCAGATACTTGCTTCACCCACAGCACTGAGAACCCATCAGAACTAAATGAGGGAACAGCTTTGAAATATACAAGTGTTAACTATGCGTGAATTATCAGGATGACTTCCGGTCATTCGAAGTGCAGGTCAATATGGCTCACCTCCTTGCACAACCACAACCAGAGTTACTAAGCTACAAAACAACTATCACCCAGAATGGTCAGAAAATTGAGCTGTATGAAAGTCCGACTACTAAGGAGTAAGAGAAGTCACATTCAGCCAGATGGGTAGGAGGGGCTGAGATATGGAGATGCATGAAAACTCACAGTGATGCCAAGACATAGAATGTGCTGGTCTCCCACCCATGTGTGCTAGATAAAAATCAGGAGGGATCCCTCTGGAGAGAGGGATCCCAGCCCTACACCAGACTACTCAGCCCAGGGTTCCAGTGTCAGGTAGATAAGTCCCTGTAACTTCTGGCTGTAAAAACCAACGAAGGTTAGGGAAGCAGAAGAAACTGCAGGATTCTCAGGTGTTTCCCCCTAAATGTCCAGCAACAAACTTAAGACTTACGCAGGTTCACTCTCTTTGGGCTTCAGCACCAGGGCAGGAGCTGGAAGAGCACCAGTGGCAATGGGGAGAAACTGAAGTGCCTGGCATCAAGGTGAGTGCCAGGGGACAGCTTCCTCCCAGATGAAACTCCAGAGACCAGGCAGCAGCATTGCCCCCTTTCTGGGCCCTCCCCTACACAGAGCCTCAAAGCAGTTACACCATATCAGAGGCTCCATCAACCTGGTTCACGTGGGTTGCCCTGCCCTGGTGATTACCTAAGTCTCAGCCCCATTCAAATACTGTTAAGCTTTTCTACAATAGGCCATGCCAAAAAGGGGATGGATGTAATACAACAACAATAAAATTAAACATATATATATATATATATATATATATATATATATATATATATATGCCATGCTACTAAGACAGGGAGTCAAGGCAGCTCTACCTAATACATAGAAACAAATACAGGGGGCTGCCAAAATGAGGAAACAAAGAAATATGCCCCAAAGTAAAGAACAGAACAAAACTCCAGAAAAGAACTAAACAGAATGAACACAAGTCATCTATCAGATACACAGTTCAAAACACTGGTCATTAGGATGCTCATGGAATTCACTGGGTAATTCAACAGCATAAAAAGGGAGCCAAGAAGAAATGGAGGTTACACTAAGTGAAATAAAGAAAAATTTATAGGGAACCAACAGTGGGAGTGGTTAAAGTTGACAATCAAGTCAGTATACAGATGATACTGAGGCACAGACTGGTTGAAATGATGGGTGTAAGGCCACATAATTAGCAAATAAGTAGCAGAGATGGGACTTAAATCTAAGGCTTCTCATTGTAGATCTTGAACTGTTCCCACTCTATCGACATTCTCACTTTCTCAGGTGTCAAACATCCTTTCGTTCTCTGACTATTAAGGATCTTTTCTGAAGAAAAGACAAATGGCCACATTGTGTTAATAACAAAACAAACAAAAAAAATCTAACTGTTCAACAGCAGAAGATAGAGAATGCATATCCATAAAATGGAATATATTAGACAACAATTAAAAATGTATAAAAGGATATATATTTAAGAAAATGATTATTGACAAAGTGTTCACTCAAAGATGATTAAAATGTAGTATGTTAGTTTCGTTCTATTTTTATAAATGAATGGAAAGATAGACACCAACACATTAGTGATTACTATATCTAAATAGTGGGATCATTTTTATCATTTTCTTTATGCTAATGTGTATTTCCTAAATTTAGGAGGTTCTTTTAGTGTAAAAGCAGAAAAGATTGCGATGCAATAATTTTTAGCTGTCAAACCAACTTAAAGGGGTACCTGCATCTTTTAAGGGAATTTGCCCTTTGACAAGGTCCAAAGCACAGTGTTTGACAATGGGGTTTGAATGTGTCGTGAGACACTGACCCAGAGTGGCAAGACACTGCCCATCTCTGGTTCCAGGCATTAAATGATGGGAGTCTCTATGCATGCACACACATATACATAAACAACCATACACACATACACACCATGACAATGCCAGCCAGTCAGCCAGCCTTGCACATTTCTGTGTGTCCCTTAGATGGGAGAGTAGGCAGTACCCTGCATATGCCTAAAAAATCCTAAGCTTTCTGCCCCCAAATGCCCAGCATTCTTGAATAGCTTTAATAGGTCCTAAATTCCACAAGGGACGAGTTTCTGAAATGCAGTTTGGATGAATTTGCCTTTTGGATGAAATCAAGTCAACGTAGAGTTTCCCAGCTCTTGCCTTTGGGATCCCAGACATGGAGGCCAACAGGCCTGGAGTTTCCCTCTTACCCAGAGATTCTATCTTTATCTCCAAATGGCCTTTGAGTACAGTCAGGCTGCAGAGATCACAGCGGTCTTGGAATCCCGAGGACACCATTTTCCAGGTCCAGGTTTAGGGCTTCTTAGGCTCTTCTAAGACCCTCTGTCCACCCAGACTTGGCACCTCCCTAGAGCACTCTCTGCTGACCCCCCTCCCGGCCCTTAGGGGAGGCTGCCTTACACTGTTATTATCTCTGTATGAATGGTTTTAAGTGCCTTTTAATTAACTACCGAAGTGTGTGTATATTATTGATGCAGCTACATTTTAAACACAGAGGGTTACTATGGAAATAACTATTAGTTGTTTTTAACTGGGATTCTTCCCAGGCACAGATCTGCACCAAGGAATTCTGGAATTTTAGAGCCATGTACTTGGTTCCCCATAGTAAAACTTTGACTGCAGTGACCAATGTGAAGTGTAAAGTCATGATTATGAAAGAAAAAAGTAGAAAAATGATGGTATAGTCCCATCACCTTTTCTCTTTTATTGTCCCCTCCCATTTGGGGCCAGAGGCATTCCTTTGTTTCCCCTCTTTCCTGTTAAATGTCTTGTGCATGCCTCTGGCTTTCAGTGTATGGTGCTGATGTTTCCCAGAGATGTAGTCTCAGAACCCAGTCCTATCTTTTCACCCCTGTTTCCCAAGTCAGACATATTCTGGCTCCTTACTCTGAGGTCAAGGTCATGTACACCCCCACATTCTAAGAAATATGCCCTTTCTGTATTTCCCAGTTTACGTGATAGCTGGTTTTCTAGCAAACCTTGAGCTGAGTTCATAGACAAAGCTAGGGTCCCTTGTTGGGGATTCTGACCATCATTTTGTAGTTTGGAATTTACAAAGTGGCCAACCATGGCCTTATTCTCCTTCCTGGATTCTTCCTCTACAATGAAGCAAACCTTTGATATGGCTTTGTGGCACATAAAACTAGACTTTCCATAAGAGTGACTGAACTGAGTAAGAATTTAATGAATGTGTCTATTTTTATAGATCCTGGAACTCTTTGTTAAAACAAATAGCATATAACCCAGCAGCCCTAAACAATGTAAAAGGGCTAATACACACTATTACCTGTCACGAGGATAATATAATATCAGATAAGCTAATTACAGTGCTTCCACGGATCAGAGAAAGAGCAGAACTCCTCAGTTTCTGCCTTTCCTCCAACATTTCTGTCAGGAACTGGAGAAGAGAATAGACATTGATAAAGGGCAGATCAGATCTTTAACTTCACTCAACATGCTGCTCTGGGCAAATCAGGAGGGACTACGTGAGTGACATCACATAGGCAATGACTGCCTGGGGCTTAAAGAGCAGGAGGGGTGCCAAGAACCAGAGACAGGATGTTGCACCATCAAAGAAGAAAAACCTTCAGGTTTCCATTGATTATACAGCCCAGTGAAAGTCACCAGCATATTAACGGGGACTATGGTTTCTCCAAGAGCGAGCCCAGGGATGCCCCTGGGCTCAGCACACCTGACCACATTGAGAACACTGAGTCATTCTCTGTTAGCCCTGATATTGTATAAAGAAAAGTTTCATGACATTTACTTTGGGCAACAGGGTCTGCACTTTGGATTTATCACAGTGAGATAAATATTACAGCATCCGGAGAGACAGAGGTTTATTAAAACAGTGCATCAAGGAATGTTTTCCCTACTCCTTCTCCCCTCTGTCTGAAGGTGAAGGTCCCCAACTGTCTGGGTAGTCCTGGGCCCCAGATCCTGGGTGGCTTGCTCAGCAATGGGCACATATCATAGAGGGAGGCTATCTCCTAGACTCATAAATAAGCCTCAATGAACTCATCCAGCAAATTGCATCCAAGAGGGAAAAATACCACCCATTTGCACCCCATTTTGGATTCAATATAAGACATATTTCCTAACAATTAGGGCTATTTTAAAATAAAATTGGCTGCCTTGGGAAGGTGTGAGTTCTTCCTCATTGGAAATGCCCAAGAGCAGAGGCTGGATGGCTATGGATACAGATCAAAAAAAGGTGGGGTAGAAATGATGCCTGGTCCTCTTCCAAATCTGACACCATGATCCTACATTTAGGCTGCCCTGGGTTTCTCTGATGATGAAATTTCTCAAATAGCTAGATTCTCCTAATTTGGAGTTTGCAGCTCCCTATGAATGACAATTTTAGAATTCTGAATCCATTCTAAAATAAAAAGCCTTTGCAGATATTCTTTCATCTCCATCCTGTCTGATGCTCCCTCCAATCACTCTGCCATGAGCACCTGAATTTATGAGAACAGAGGGACTGAACTATTTTGCCTTTCTAGTTTTGCAGGTCCACTAGGAAAGACACCATGTTGTCCCCTCCAGCTCCCTCTTCAATCACTTTAGCCTTTTGACAAAGGAGGGGACAAAACCCTTTATGAGGAATGTGAACATACCTTGGTGAAAGCCAACCTCTGATTGTTTTCTGCTCCTCACCTGCTTCCCCTTCTGCTCAGCCCAAATCCATCTGAAGCAACAGCACACAGTACTGCTAATTTAAAACCATTAGAAGATTTACAAATTAAACATTTTCCCATTGGTTTCCCTAGCAACCATCGCTGAGTCACATAATGAGATCAAACTATTGCTCTATTTAATGAAGTCTGATATTAAGAGAAGCCCAACTCTATAATGCACAGTGAGTACCCACCTTGGTGTGGGCAGAAAGAGCACTGGGCATGTAGGAAGGTGACCTAGATGCAGGTTTCAGTTTCCAGGGGTCCTGGAACATAGACATATCCCAAGACATTTATAGCTGTACCCCATCAATACAAAGGGGTCTGAGTCGTGCCAAGGTGATAGAGATTCAGGTGGCTCCTGAGTGAAAACAACAGGCATGGAGCAATTTTCAGCAAGGGCTGTTCTTGGGCAAAGCTGAAACTCAATGAGGGTTGAGGCAGGGCCATGTCTGCCAGCTCTATAGGACCTAGGCTAGGCTTGAAGCAGTAGCACCAGGCCAGCGATGGAACAGCCCTGGGCAGCCCACTTCCATCACGTTGCCAGCACCTGGCGGTGAGTCTGCCAGGGTGGACTGGCAGGAGAGCACACAGTTCTCAGCTCTGGACCTGCACAGTAAAGGTCTGGAATGTACCATTTCAAGGCTTCTTTTAGCTTTTTTGAGTAGTAGGACTCCTACTGGTTCTGAATCAGTTTAACCATAGTCATGTTTACAATCAGATAGAGATAAAAATAGTCACTTTATTGATGGCCATGTTGGAGTATTTAAAC
Organism: Noctilio leporinus; assembly: GCA_004026585.1. NCBI lineage: Eukaryota > Metazoa > Chordata > Mammalia > Chiroptera > Noctilionidae > Noctilio > Noctilio leporinus. Next base: position 105,685 of record PVIW01000879.1, on the reverse strand, counting down.
TGGACCTGCAACCCAATGACCTTCAAAATGGCACAACCCTGACCTAGACTGGACCTGTATGTGGGTCGAATTGAGAATATGGCACAGACTGCCTCTGACCCCTGAATTCTGGAGAGAACGACATGGTCCTGGGCTGGGATCCAACTGTTCTTCCCACGGGAAAGAGGAAGCCATGAAAAAGGTCTCCATCCTGTGCGCAGCCAGCCTGAAAAAGAGAGCCCATGGTGCAGGGCCCTTCTCTAGCCTCCGCAGGAAGGGCAGGCTCTCCCTCCCATGGGAGGTGGTGGAGAGGGAGAAGGAGAGGGCAAATTAACTTCCCAAGTGCTCAAAGATTGCTGACATCCCTGTTTTAAATTGGAAGGAATGCAGAAGAGCAAAAGGCTCCCTAACACAAGCAGGGAGATGTTGAATGAGGTTCTCAATGCACACAGCGGACATGTCATGGTGGATGCTCTTTGCCTCTCCTCCCTTCCCAGAGAGCAGGCAGTGGGCCACCCACACCTCCACATGCACAGAGCCCCTGGTCTGAGCAGCTGCAAAGAAGCCATTTATTGCCACCCACACACAAACTTTGATGAAAGCCCAAGTCCCCTTGCACATTACCATCTGCAACAGGACATTTTATTTCTACCCATTGACAGATTTGAGTAGAATGGAATTACTGAGTTATCGAATTTTTAAGGCCATATATATTTTTTTAAGTTTTCCAATACTTCACGCCATGAACTATAGAATGTTATCATTTTCCTTGTAAAACATGGATGTGTTTTGCAAAGCCTCTGCTGCTCATCTTCCTGAATTGTCATTATCGAGAGATTCATTGCCCAATAGTGTACGAGTGTATGAGGTCTGTCCCAAAAATAATGAGCCAATGTCAATATAATTAAAACAGTGTGCATGGCTGATACCTTTGGGACAGACCTCATAGCTTTGGGGATGACACAGTGGCAGCAAGCAGAGACTCTCAAGATAGACTGCATGAATTTGAGTCTTGACTGTTATGTCTGAGATGTGTGACTGTAGGCAATTTAACTGATCTCCTCTGAAGTCACCTGTTCACTCCATGTGTGCTTCTTTTTATCTGTAAAATGGAGATGATAGTACTTAGCTCATAATCCTGTTGTGATAATACATTGAGTTAATACACAAAAAGCTCTCTGAAGGGTGCCAGGCACAGTAAGTACTACGTGAGATTGGGCTCTTGTTATTATTCTCTGTTCAGGCTTTCATATTTCCATCTGTAAATTAATTGGATCAGATGTCTCCAGTATACACACTAATGCCCCTTTCAGCTCTCCTCTAAGATTTCGAGAGTTCTACTTACATCTAGCCTCTGCTTCTGATTTGCTACATCATGCTAGCAAACCACCTAAAATGGGGAAACAGTTGTGTGACCTTGAATAGGTTTACTTATGCTTCCAGGCTTGATTGTTCTTCCCTATTCCCTCTGCTTAACTCTTCTAGGACAACAAACAGAAGAGTACAGACTTTTTTTTTTGCTTAACATTTTATTCATTATTTTCAGAGAGAAGGGCAGGGCGGGAGGAAGAAAGAGAGAGAAGAATCAATGTATGGTTGCCTTTCATTTGCCTCCAGCTAAGGACCTGGCTGGAGACCCGGCTTGCAACCTGGTTATGTGCCTTGATTGGGGAATCGAACAAGCGACCTTTGGGTTTTCAGGCCGGCACCAATCCACTGAGTCACACCAGCCAGGGCTGTTCACACTTCTAAGCTGAAAAATGTCCCTGAGCCCTTAAAATCTGGGCCACAGATCCAGACCTGCCATCTCCTTACTCATGAGCAAGTTGCCCTTGAAGGTAAAAGTCTGAGCAAGGTATTTGTGAGGTTACTCCAGCATTGAGAAGGGGACATCTTAGAGGACCACCTCCACAGCACATGGCAGTACAGAGGACTTTTTCCAGGTGGGCTGAGTTTCCCATCCTGTTTTTGGATAAAGTCAATTGGCAATTCCTACAGCTAAGCAAGGTACCGCACACACTCAGATTGCAATTCCTACAGCTAAGCAAGGTACCGCACACACTCAGATTAAGCCTCACTCCAACCCAGGAACTGTTCTTCACTCCTTTCAATCAGGAATTCTATAGCCACGGATGCATGCGGGCTTCCTGTAAATGTTCACCCATGCACACTCCTGTCCATTGCACAGTGATACAGGCAACAATTTTATCAACTATTTTGCCATGGCAAACAGGGGTCTCCAGTCTACCAGCCTCCAACATTTGTTTCCTCACAAAGCTAATGTTACATGCACTAGTTTTCTGTTGATGGGAGCACCAGCTTCAAAGTACCAATTTCTAATTTGCTAAGGGTGGCCTAAGCTATGCAGTGATTGCAGACAGGCCCAAGCATGCAATGGCTCAATGGGAGAACAGGTTACTTCTCACCTGTTTCAAGGTCTAGTAGGTTGGATGATTATTTCTGAAGCAGTGATTCAGGAAACAGAGCTCCTACTATCCTGTGGTGCTACCATCTTCAATGGCATGGTCCATAGAGCAATTTGAGAGTTCTCCATTCCAGTGTGATGGGGAAGGGGAAAGAGAAAGAGCCTAGAGGGTAGGTCTGGAAATGTCATACATGACATCCATGGTGTTCTGCTTGGCCAGAGCTCAGTCATGCAGTGCCACCTAATAAAAAGGAGGCTGGGGAATGTAGTCCAGCTGTGTGGCCAGAAAGAAGAAGAATAGGTTTAGTGAACATCCTGCAAGCCTTTACTACTGTTAGCTATTGCATTGGCCCCAAATCCTGTCCATTCTGCTTCCGTAATACCTCTAAATATTTTCTATTCTTCTCTGTTTCCAGTATCACCTCCTTTATTTTGTATTCTTTCATAATTTCTTATAATACCTCCTTTTTTCTTATTAACCCCTTATCCTTACAATTTCCTATATAGACATTTGCCAGTTATTTTTCTAAAACTCAGATCTGAACATATTATTCTCCTTCCCCAAAATGTCAGTGTCCCCCACAACTATGTTTACATAGTAAAGTGCAAATTCTTTAGCCTGGCACAAATGTCCCACTCATCCAGTCCTCTGTCACAATTTGACCTCTGCCTTTCCTAGGTCAGGTTCTTATCTTTTCCATGTTAGTGCATGTGATATTCTTTTAGCCCCTTCTACCTCTCAACACTTAAAACCACACTCACATGTCATATTCTCCATGAAGTTGCCCTCAAGTTACCTGACTAAAAACATTCTTTCCTTCACCATTGTCAAATCCTTTGCATATCTCTGTATTTGATTCTTATGTTAGTACTATGATATATTACATCATTCTCATTCTCACATTATGTGTCTAAGCAAAATGTATATTAGCAAAGAGCAGAACCAATTGGAAAGCTTTAAGTATTCACATGTCTCCATATGTACAAGAAAACAAAATTAATGTTGTCAGTTTAAAACTTTACCAGGACTTCCAGGCATGAGGGCAGTGTAGGCAGACAGGGTGCACCTCATCACACAACCACAAAAACTACAACTAAATTACAAAACAATCATCAGCCAGACCCATCAGAAATCAAGTTAAATGGAAGTCTGACAATGGAATTAAAGAAACCACATCCACCTAGACTGGTAGGAGGGGCATAGACATGGAACCAGCTGGTCCCACACCCATTTGCGGTGGATACAATTTCGGGAGGGGTATCTCAAGAGCAAGGAGTCCCAGCCCCACAGCAGGCCCCTCAGCCCAGGATTCCAGTGCCAGGAATGTAAGTCCCCGCAACTTCTGGCTGCAAAAACCAGCAGGGACTGAGCCAGTGGAAGAAACTTTTGGAGCCCCAAGCAGTTCCTCTTAAAGAACCCACACATGGACTCCTCTACTCAGACCCACCCCCACCCCCCCTGAGCTCCAGCACCAGGGGAGCAGCTTGAAAGGCACCAGTGGTATCCAGGGAGGAATGGAAGTGTCTGCCATCAAGGTAAGCAGAAGCCATTGCTGCTTTGCCAGCCCCAACCCCCAGAGCCAGTAAGATGGTGCCATATCTGAGATTCCATCAACCTGTTTGACCTGCCTTGGAGATCCCCAATGACTCCACCCCACCCAACTCATGGGCCTGCCCACACTGCTTTTCCATGTGAATGGCTCAGGCTGCACAAGTTCCTAAATTCTAGGAAACAAGCAGCAGTTGCCTCATTGAGCCCCAGGCCCAGCACTAGCAGCTGTAGCCTAGACTCACAGCTTGGCTTCATCTGGGAGTCTCCAAGCCCAGTCCAAGCAGCAGATATCTCAGATTGCTTTATAAATCCTGTCCCAAAAGTATCAGGCACGCAAATGTTTTTAATTATAATGGTATTGGCTTGATACTTTCAGGACAGACCTCATATAGATCAGGCAGGGGGCCCTGGGCAAAACACAGGTGGGGACTGACCTGGGCCTTCACCACCCAGGAAACCCCAGAGCCTGCACACCCAGTGGACAGCCATAGACCATGTCAGATCACCACCACCCTGCCCCTGCACAGCTGATCCTCCTTGGAGGGTGGAGGTTGGTGGTCAGTGGTCACAGCCAGTCCTTGCAGCTGACTGGCCTGGTAAATCCCTCCCATTTATCTGCCAACAGCAACCATGGCTCAACTACAAGAGGAAGGTGTACTCAGCCCACATGAAGGCCGCACTTCAAGTACCCAACTTGGTTATAGGGGAGGCTGTGCCACTAGACCCTGTAGGACACCTACTACATTAGGTCACATTACCAAGACACAGGGTCAAGGCAGGTCACCTAATACATAAAAACAAACACAGGGCTGCCAAAACCAGGAGATAAAGAAACATGGCCCAAATAAAAGAACAAATTAAAACTCCAGAAAGAAAGCTAAATGAAATGGAGATAAGCAATCTATCAGATGCAGAGTTCTAAGCACTAGTTATAAGGATGCTCAAGGAATGTACTGAGGACCTCAACTGCATAAAAGAGGTCCAGTGAGAAACAAAGGATACACTAAGTGACATGAAGAACAATTTACAGGAAACAAAATCAAATCAATGATTTGGAACATAAGGAAGCAAAAACAAAAACAACCAATGAGATCAATAAGAAGAAATAAGAATCAAAAAAAAAAAAAAAAAAAAAGGATAGTATAAGCAACCTTTGGGACAACTTCAAGAGGTCCAACATCCGAATCATAGGGTTGCCAGAAGGAAAAGAGAAAAAGCAAGAAATTGGAGCTCTATTTGAAAACAGAGTGAAAGAAAACTCCCCTAATTTGGTGAAGGAAATAGATGTGCAAGTCCAGGAAGAACAGAGAACCTTAAACAAAATAAATGCAAGTAGTCCACATCATAATTAGAATGATAAAGGTTAAAGATAAAGAGAGACCTAAAACCAGCAAGGGAAGAGAAGTTAGTTACCTACAGGGGATTTCCCATAAGACTACCAGCTGATTTCTCAAAAGAAACTTTGCAGGATGGAAGGGATTGACAAGAAATACTCAAAGTCATGAAAAGCAGGGACCTGCAGCCAAGATTGCTGCACCCAGCAAAGCTATCATTTAGAATCAAAAGGCAGATAAAGAGCTTTCCAGACAAGAAAAAGCTAAAGGAGTTCATCATCACCAAACCACTATTATATGAAATGTTAGAGGGACTTATTTAAGAAAAAGAAGATTGAAGCCATGAACAATAAAATAGCAAAAAATACAAATCCATCAACAACTGAATCTAAAAATCAAAATAAGCAAACAAGAAAAACAGAGACAGAATCATGGACACAGGGAACGTTTTGATGGTTGTCAGATGGGAGGGGTGTGGGGGAAGAAGTGAAGGGGTAAGGGGATTAAGAAGTACAAATAGATAGTTACAGAATAGTCATGAGGATGTGAAGTACCATATAGGAAATGGAGTAGCCAAAGAACTTATATATGTGACCCATGGACATGAACAATGGTGTGGGAATTGCTTGAGGAGTAGGGGTTACTGGGTGGAGGGAGGAAAAATCAGGACAACTGTAATAGCATAATCAATAAAATATAATTCTTTAAAACTTTATCAAATCAGATTTTTTATGCAATCCCCATGAGTTAGAAGGAACTATCTCCCCCACTGTTGGTGCAGGGGAAGGAAACATCTTCTTGGTCTTGCCTAAGAGTACTTTCATTATTGTAAAACCTACATTTTTAATACCAGCCTCTGGAATTTTATTAATTAATCTCAAATTTTAAAGCACATTTGTGAGTATAGTATGGAAAAAGAGAAAAATTAATTTTACAGTGAAGAAATTTGACAAACACTACTTCAACAGGTGATCAAGGTCAATAATATTATCCTTATTGACTTTAGGGGGAATGGGCGGGTGGGGAGGGGGATAGAAGGGAGCAAAAAGGGGATGGATGTAATACAACAACAATAAAATTAAAAAAAAAATAATAATGATATTGTCCTTTTGATAGTATAGACCCATGATATAGTATGATGAAAGTCATACTGTTCCTCTGTGGTCTTCCTCCCCAAATAACTCCCCAGGCTAATTACGAGAAAAATATCAGATATGTTTCATTTGAGAGACAGTTTACAAAATATCTGACCAGTAATCTTCAAAACTGCCAAAGTGATCAAAGACAGGAAAAGTCTGAGAAACCATAACAACTAAGAGGAAACTAAGGAGACGTGATCCTGAGGCCCAGAGAGGCCATTAGAAAAGAAATGAGGAAATGTGAATAAGGAATGGCCTTGACATGGGGATATAAAATACAGCACAGAGAGTATAGTTAATAATTGTATGGTGTCAGATGGGTACTAGACTTACTGGGATGATTATTTGGTAAGTTATATAAATGTCTAATCACTATGTTGTACAATTGAAACTAATATAATGTTGTATGTTAACTGTAATTGAAAAATAAACCCCTGGCTGGTGGCACAGTGGATAAGGTGCTGGCCTGCGAACCCAAAGGTCGTTGGTTTGATTCCCCAGCCAGGGCACATAACCAGGTTGCAAGCCAGGTCCCCAGCCGGATCTGTGGCTGGAAGCAAGTGAAAGGCAACCATACATTGATGTTTCTCTGTTTCTCTCCCTCTCTGCCTCTCTCCTTTCCTCTCTTTCTGGAAATAATAAATAAAATCTTTTAAAAAAGAAAGAAAAAGAAAACACTTAAAAAAAAAAACACAATGAACTTGAGTTAATAATCATATATCCATATTCATTCATTTATTGTGACAAAATTACCGTATTAATAATGAAAATATAGGAAACTGGCTGTGAGATTTGTGGGAAGTCTCTGTACTATCATATGATTAATTTCATGCATCAACTTGGCTAAGCCATCATACCCAGTTGTTTGGTCAAGCACAAGTCTAGATGTTTCTATAAAGATATTTTTTAGATGTGATTAACATTAAATCAGTAGGACTGGGTAAAGCATATTGTCATCTATAATGTGGGTGAACCTTATTCAATCAGTTGGCAGCCTTAAGAGAAAAGACTGAGGTCCTCTTAGCAAAAATCTGAACAAAGTATGAAGTTGAGTTTATAATAATGTATCAACATTGGTTCATTAGGGTGACACATATACTAAACCAATGTAAAATATTAATAATAGGGGAAACAGGCTTTGAGGTATATGGGAATTATCTTGATTATCATTGCAATAATTCTGTTAACCTAAAACTATTCCAAAATTTTAAAATTGCTTTAAAAAATCAAACTTGAGAATTTAATTTTACTGAAAGAAAAATGATTTTGCTTTAAAACAGTGAAATGAAGGGCATATACTATTGTATTTCATAATAGCATCTAGAGTCCTGGTGAAATGACCCCAGGGGTGGAAGCTGATTTTTGTGTATTGGTTTGTTCAGAGAAAAAGACAGAGTATTTTATAGCAGAAACACTGTGCATATAGAAACAACATAAAAGGAATATGTTGGGAAACAACTCTTTTACTTAAAGAGGTATGAAATGTGGTTTTAGGGGGAATTTTTCTTCATTTAAAAATAATTATTCCTCTCTTCCTAGCAGTTATTTCAGCCACTTTAATAGAGCATGGTAGCAAAGAAAGAACTGGAAGCAGGGAAATAAGAAGTATGGGGAAGAAACATCTTTACCCTGTCTGACAGGGCTGTTCAGAATACCAGGTAAGTTGAAGATAAAGCCATTCATTCAGAAATATTCATTATTTGCCTACTATATACCAGGAAGGGTGAAAAATTTTTTAATGAATTATTTACAAATGCTGCTCTCAGGCATCTTATCATTGTTCAGGGTTGTACCCAGACACACACAACTTATATGAATACAGGTTATATAAATCATATTTGTATATAAATCATGTGTTTATAATAAACAAATGTTAAATCATATGTAAATTTAATATATTGCATATATATATATAAATGTAGAAATATATGTGTGTGTATGTGTGTGTATCCTGCATATCCTGCATAACTCTTTCCTTGCCTCTCATAGGCAACTATTCTAATGTGTTTACCATGTACCTTGTATGAAGTCCTGATAAAATGTATATTTTTGTTGGCATATATCTTAAATTTACGTAAATGGTGAGGTGCCATATATTTCATCCCATTTTCTTAGTGTTTTTTTTTTTAAAAAGCAGCCCTGGCACAATGGAAAGGCATTGGCGTGCAAACCCAAAGGTCACTGGTTAGATTCCCAGTCAGGGCACATAACCAGGTTGCAAGCCAGGTCTCCAGCCAGGTCCCCAGCTGGAGGCAGGTGAAAGGCAACCATACATTGATGTCTCTCTCCCTTTCTTCCTTCCTCCCTGACCTTCTCTCTAAAAATAATGAATAAAATCTTAAAAATAAAATCAGCACTGTGTTTTTAACATGCATGCATTCTTGTTCTTATGTGAATAGATAATCTTTTACTTGAAATTACTATATACTACTTTAAAGTGAGCATCCTGGAATGAAAGACCCTCCTCTGCCAGCCCCATTGTGGTACCTAACCTCCTTTCCCCACATCCCATCTTCTCAAGGAAGCTTCAGTTGGTTAATGCATTCCTTTGGGCCTAAGGCATAAGTATTCACTCACATAGACCTGATTACCTAGGAAAGTTTCCAAAAATGGATTCTGGCTCATTTCCTTAAGAAGACTGGATAGGAAGTTTATTCAATGTTGTAGATAGGAGGCAGAGAGGATTTGTAAAGAAGCACTAAGAATATATGTAGTTTCTGACTCTTATGGAAACTTTTTTTTTTCTTGATCCCAGAAGACTATACTAGTTTTATATCTAAAATTCCCAAAGGATTTCTGATCACTAAGTATGCTTCAGGATTGCATTTGTGGGAGAAGAAAAGGAAAAGGGTATGGGAGACAGGAACTGAAAGCCTTGTCCTGTGTCTAATTGGCTGGAATATCTTAAGCCGGTCTTAACCATCTTCTGTGGTTAGAATAGGTGCTGAAGTCATTCTTCCTGGCTTTGAAGAACAGTTCTGCAGCTTTCTAGCTGTGTAATCTTGGGCAAATTACTTCCCTAGGAAATGAGGTAATTAAACCATAGATGATTTCTAGGATGGATTCCAATTCAACTACCATTTTATCCGTAGATGCTTTATTGGCTTGGTGCCCTTTGGCATCATACTTCTATCTGGGATATCTATTCCTGAATGTCCTCTTCTCCTTTCAAGTTTCTCTCCAAACAGCACATTGTCTATAAGGCTTTATCTCAGAACTTAGATTTAAATAAAGAATGGAAGAGTGTTCAAGATGGAATAAATGAAAGACAAATAAAATCTTTAATTTTTCTTATTAATTGATCTAACATTAACTGTTCAAAGTAATAATAGTGTATTATATGATTATAGCATACAGATGAGTGAAATGAGTGATATTAACATTATAAAGAATGGGAGGAATGAATTGGGAATACTATGTTATAAAGTATGTGCATTGTATGTGAGATGGTATAGTGTTATCTGAAGCTTTAATTTGTTATAAATGTATATTGTAAATTGATATGCAAGAGAAGAGAGAAATAGAATTATATGTATATTCAGTTAAAACTAGAGAAATGAGGAAAAGAGAGAAAATAAAAACAAAGAACAAGTAAAATGAACAAAAACCAGTTAGCAGACATTAAACCAAATATATAAATAATTACATTAAATATAAATGTCCTAATAGTCACTAATTTAGAGACAAGGACTATCATGGTAGATAAAATTTAAATAAAGATACAAATGATTAAAATTAAAAAGATAGGAAAAGATCTACTATAATGAAACTAACCAAGGTAAAGGATAATTGGTAGGTACAAAATAGACAGAAAGATCTTAAGAATAGTATAGGAAATGGAGAAGCCAAAGAACTTATATGAACAAACCATGGACATGAACTAAGTGGGGAGGGATTGCTGGAGAGGAAGGGGGTACCAGGTGGAGTGGGACAAAGGAGGGAAAAGTGGGACAACTGTAATAACATAACATACTACAAAAATTTAATTTAATTTAATTTAAAATAAGAAAACAGTAGTAGCCATATTAATTTCAGACAAATAAGAGTTCAGAATAAGAAAAATAATCAGAATCAAGGATAATGAGGGTCATTGCATAACAATAAAGGAGCCAATTATCCAAGAAGACATAGCAATGCTTAACATGTAGATACATAAGAACAGAACATCAAAAGAAAAAAAAAATAGAGCCACAAAGATAAACAGGCAAATCCATTATATAAAGTTGGAGACTTAAATACCCCATCAGTAATTGATAGATGCAGTAGCAGAAAATAAGTAATAATAAGCATCACTTAATTAACTAGATCTAATTGAAATTTATAAAACATTTCATTTAACAATAGAATGCACTTTATTAATTTATTTAGAATGCACTTTTTTTTTTTTCCAAACTCATAAGAAACATTTAGCTAGAAAATCACATTTGGGACCATAAAACCACTTGGACAAATTTAAAAACCTATAAATCAGACAAAGGATGCTCTCAGACCACAATGGAATTAAACTAGAAAACAACAACAAAGTGATAGATTAAAATTTTTCTAAATATTTAGAGTTTAACAAAATAATTTTTGTTGGGTGTAGTGAATGCAGTGCTCATAGAAAAAATTGATAGCATGGAATACCCATATTAGAAAAGAAGAAAAATCTAAAATCAATTATCTAAGCTTCTACCTCAGAAAACTATAAAAAGAAGAACAATGTAAGATTAAAGCAAGAAAAAGTAAATAAAAATTAGAGCAGAAATCAATGAAATTAACTGGAACACTAGAGGAAATCAATGAAACAAAAAACTGGCTCTTTGAAAAGATCAACAAAAAAAAAGAGAGAGAACACAAAATACAAATATCAGAAATAAAATAGGGGTCATTAATACTGATATGATAGACAATGAAAGATTAATAAAGGAATATAATGAATATGTCCACAAATTTGATATTTTGTAGATAAATTTCTTGAAAGGTGAAAAGTATGAGAACTCACACAGGAATAAGAGATAATCTGAATAAGTCTATTAACTTTTAAAGAAAAATGAGTCAACAATTAATAATCTTCAAAAAAAGAAACCACAAGATTCAGATGGTTTTATAGGTGACTTCTATTAAACTTTAAGGAAGAATTTACACAAATTCTTTACAATTTATGCCAGAATATAGAAGTATAGGAAACCTTTTAACTCATTCCGTGGGGGGAACATTACCCTAATACCCAAACCAGAAAAAGACATTACAAGAAAGGAAAACTACAAGCCAATATAATATGTAAAATTGAGATAATAATAGTACCTAATTTTTTAAATTCTTGTGAGTAAATTCTGAGGAGTTAATGAGTAAATACATACAAAATGCTTGGAATAGTGCATGGAACATAGGAAACAGTGAATATTAGCTATTTCCACTTATGGGGGAATAGGACTAAATATTTTTTTTAAAGATTTTATTTCATCATTTTTAGAAAGAGGGGAAGGGAGAGAGGCAGAGAGGGAGAGAGATATCAATGTATGGTTGCCTTTCACCTGCCTCCAGCTACAGACCTGGCTGGAGACCTGGCTTGCAACCTGGTTATGTGCCCTGGCTGGGGTAAATATTTTTTTTAATAATAAAAAAAAAGGTATACAGATTTGGACAGAAGAAATAAAACCTCTCTTTTTTTGTAGGTTACATGATTGTCTATGTAGGAAATTGTGAAGAACTGACAAAACCCTGCTGGAACTAGTAAGCAATTTTAGCCAAGTCACAGAATACAAGGTAAATGTATAAAGTAAATTGATTTCCTTTATACTAACAATGAATACCAGAATTTAAAATTAATAACATAATATAACTTACATTAAAATGAAAAAGCTTGAAATAATTAAGTAAAAATCTATCAAGATATAGATAGGACTTATATCCAGAGAACTACAAAGCTCTAATAAGGGAAGCCAAAAAAAGATCTACATAAATGGAGAGATATTTTGTGTTCATGGTTTGGAAGACTCAATATTATTAAGATGGCATTTGTTCCCAATTTGGTTTACAGATTCAACATGATACTGATCAAAATCTGAGCACCTGTTTTGTAAATACCAACAAACTGAATCTAAAGTTTATACAAAAAGTAAAAAAAAAAAAAAAAAAAAATAGGTAGCCAACACAATACTGAAAAAGGACAAAACTGAAGGACTGATATTACTCACCTTCAAGACTCACTATACAGCTACAGTGATCAACACAGTATGGTACTAGCAAAAGGTTAAAAAGAGACACATAGATTAATGGAACTGAATAGAGAGCCCAGAAATAGACTCACACAATTATAGTCAACTGATCTTCAACAATGGAGCAAAGACAATTCAATGGAGAAAGGATAGGTATTTTTTTCAATAAATGGTGCTGAAACAATTGGGTATCCCTATGCAAAGGGCGGGTGTGTGTGTGTGAGAATTAGACACAGACCTAAATTAACAAAATTAATGAACAAAACAAAGTTAATTCACAAAAATTAACTCAAAATGGATCATAGATCTAGATGTAAAATACAAAACTATAAGACTCTGAGAAGATAATATAGGTGAAAATCTAACTGACCTTTATTTAGTTAAGTGATGAGTTCTTAGATAAAACACCAAAAGAATGTTGATGGTATGCACCCTGAATATGATGTGATGAAAATGATACTTTATCCCTGGACTCTTCTTCCCCAAAACTCGTAACACCAGTTTAATCATAGTGAAAAATAATCAGAGAAATTCCAACACAGGAGCATATACATTATTTATCACTACAGCCCTGTGATGTAGAACCTTTTATTATTAGGATTGAAGAGATTTGAGTATATTTGTGAGCTGAAAGAAAGTATCTAATGCAAAGCAAGAGATCAAAGAGATAGGTTAGGGATGAGATGATTGATCAAGCAAGGTTCTCAGGAAATAGTTTCAGGCATTCCTTTGCATCAGAATCACACGAGTGGGCCTGTTAAATGCAGACCCTTGAGTTGCATCTACAGATTCTGATTCTGTAGATGTGGGTTGGGTACTTTTTCTTAATCAAACCAATTTGATGTGGAACATTGTGTAAATTGGGTTGGGTATGTTTAACAAGCCTCCCATGTGATCCCTCTTCAGGTGATCATACCTAAGACAACAGGTTGAAAAGCACGCCAGAGCTCAAATGAAGGCATTAATTAACTTTGGTTGGAAAAAAAAGAGAAAATGCTGCAGAATATGTATGGGTCAGGAGCTGGTGGAGTTTTGCCTGGTGGCCTCCTTTCTTTGTGAGGTAAAAGATGATATCTTTGTGAACAAGGGGCTATTTGTAGCAATAGGGTGCTTAGGAGAAAGCAGCTTAATTGGAAAGAGGAGCAGTGGGAATGAGGGAAGATGCTGGCATAGGCTAAGAAAAGGGATTTCTGAAGCAACCTAGATCCTGGAAATCAGAATTGTAAATAAGGCTATCTTCTTATGAATGATGGAGAACATAACTGCCATTAGCTTTCTACAGAGCTTAAAAGGAGGGTGGAGACAGAAGAGACTAGAAAAGAAAGAAAGAAAGAAAGAAAGAAAGAAAGAAAGAAAGAAAGAAAGAAAGAAAGAAAGACAAACCAGACTCTTAAAATTATTGTGAGGGTCCTGATTTTATTACAGAGGTAGCATGAGGTAAAGCACACAGGTTGTGGAGTTAGTCTCTTCCACTTAGTTAATTTCTATATGCCTAATTTCTTTCTTTCTTTCTTTCTTTTTAAAAAGATTTTATTTATTATTTTTAGAGGGAGAGGAAGGAAGAGAGGCAGAGAGGGACAGAGACATCAATGTACGGTTGCCTTTCACCTGTCTCCAGGTACGGACCTGGCTGGAGACCTGGCTTGCAACCTTGTTATATGTCCTGGCTGGGAATCAAACCAGCAACCTTTGGGTTTGGAGGCCGGTGCCTTATCCACTGTGCTACCAACCAGGGCCCTAGTTTCGTTATTTATAAAATCTAGATAGTAGTAGTCTCCACTTCATGGATTCATAGTAAATTCTAAATGAGTTTATATATATGAATTATTAGTGCAATGCCTGGGTCACAATGGCTGGGTTGTTTACAGTGTTTGGCTACTATAAACTATGGCAGCAATTTTCAACCCTTTTAATCTCATGGCGCATATAAACTAATTCCTACAATTCTACAGCATACCAAAAGATATTTTTGCAGATATGATAAAAAATAAGTATAATTTTGATTAATTCACACGGGACGGCTGTTGTATGTTGGCTATTATCATTTATTTATTAGACAGTCTAAGGGGAAAAAAAGATCAGTGCCCCTGACTCAACAGTCAGGCGTTGCATGTTTTAAAAATTCCTGCAGCACCCCAGTTGAAAAGCACTGCATGAAGGTGAGTTGTGGACAAAAATCACATATAAATTTACGAGCATTTTGTGTGAGCGTGTTTCGTTTCTCTGGGACAAGTACCCAAGAGTGGAATTGCTGGTAGTATGCTTAGTTCCATGTTTACTTTAATAACAAATGACAAGCTGTTTGCCACCTACGGGCTGTATACATTCTCGCCCTGATTTTTTTTTTTTTTTTTTTTAAGCTTTTCATGATGATCAAATGAAACAGTATACAAAGAATGACGATGAATGCAGTAACTGCTTAATGTCGCTGGGTTTAGAAGGTACCACTCAACTCTCTTCCAGAGAAACTGTCTAACCCGTAGCAAATTCAACCAGGAGGAAGTTTCTGCAGTCACTTAAAACGGAAGTCCTAATATGGCTAAGCCCACTGGGGCTACTGCCTGTGAAAGCAGGATCCGCCCCCATCCCACCCCCCTCCCCCCAGCCCTGGGCTGTGGGTACCCGCACTCTCAGGTGTGGGGGACGCCGGATGGACGGCTGGAGGAGGGGTGGGGACGCTTCTGTGCTAGACCATTCCTGCAAGGCCGGTCCCCCCCTCTGCGTATTGTGCAAGTGGAGTCTCCCAGCCTGGGCCCCCTGGTACCAGTACACTGGTCGCAGTCCAGCGGTTGGAGCACTTCGCTCGGAACCTCCAAGCGCGCTGGTTGCTTCTGGCGGAGCTCGGATTGCTGCTTCTGGTAAGCATTTAGTGCCGCGTCCGCGGATACCCGGGTACCGCCAGCGCCGCTGAGGCGAGGGCGCAGTTGCCCGCTAGCATACTTGGTTCTCTCCTCGCAGGGGTAAACGCTCTCTGCCGCCTTTTGCGGGCATCCGAGTGCTAGGTGGAGCGGGCGAACCACCCTGGGTTGTTGCGGGTGGGAACTAGCGGGCGCGTCGTCCACGAAGCGGGTACCTTCTCTGGATGACACGGAGAGTAGCTGCGGGCGGTGGGTATCTGTTGGTGCCACAAACAGAGATCCTGGTTCATATGGGTTCCCTGGGTGCCACTCGGTACCCCCTGACTGTACCGTGGATCGCGGTGTCCGCGGTGGCGAACCCTTGTCCGCAGCGATGGAAAGGTGTCAGGGAGGCTGACAATGTTTAATACCCGAGGCAGGAGCACAACAAGGGCTTATTCAGGAAGGAAAGGCTGGGTAAGAACGCTCGGATATGTGCGTTTTCGGGGTTGGCAAGCTGTCCGTTCGAACAGCTTCTCATTCCGTAGTTGGAGTATGGAGTGGTGCGCTGTGAGAGAAAATAACGGGTGTGTAGCCACCGGGTTAGGCAGCCTCGTTGGAGGTACCCAGCGAGCCTTTCTGCCTGTACCTGTTTTCAACGGAGCCTGGGGCGGGCAGTGAGCCAGGCTCTACCTCGGGAGGGAGGATGTGGGATTGAGGAGCGAGCCGAGAGATCCTCCCCAGCATCCCCACGGTGTCCGGGTGGACGCCGTGAGAACATCCCAGGGTGGAAGCCGCATCTCTCAGTCTCCCTTTCTTCCTCCCTAGGTTTTTGCCTACTGCCCGCCCGGTGCCACGTAAGTTGTGCACGCGTCTTCGCGGCAATGGGCAACTCCTGCTTTGGCCTCAAAGAAAAGCTGATGCAGCGGCTGCGACCTCTGCCCACTCTGCTGATCATTCGCGCCGTCATGCCCCAGAAGAAAAACAAAGATTTCTGCGTGGTGATCCTCGGCTCTGCAGGCGTCGGTAAGAGCGCCCTGGTGAAGAAATGGGTGCGCGGCAACTTCCGTGAAAAATACGTGCCAACTATGGAAGATACGTACCACCAGGTGCCGGGCAGCAACCGCAGCACGGGCGCGCTGCACATCACCGACACGGCCGGCGGTCACCGCTACCCCGGCTTGCAGCGTCTCGCCATTGCCAGGGGCCACGCCTTCGTCCTGGTCTACTCGGTCACCAAGAAGCAAACCCTGGAGGAGCTGAAGCCCTTCTACGAGCTGATCCGCGAGATCAAAGGTCGAAACCTGCGCAAGTACCCTATCGTGCTGGTGGGCAACAAATGCGACGACAGCCGCCGCCGCGAGCTGACCGCGAAGGATGGCGCAGCCTACGCGTTGGAGTGGAATTGCGCCTTCATGGAGACCTCCGCCAAGACCGATGTCAACGTGCAGGAGCTGTTCCACATGCTGCTGAACCACGCGAAGAAGCCTGCCACCAACGGCCAGCCTACCCAGAAGAAGTCCCAGGTGCCCAAGGTCGCCGAGAAGCTGCTGGGCAAGTGCATCATCATGTAAGCCCCGGGTCCGAGGAGCCTGACCTTCCCCCGACAGCGAGTAGAGAACGTGGATCGATGCCAGTGTAACGTGTCGCCTGTATATGATTGACTTTTGTGCTGTGGTTTGGGTTGTAACAGCTAGACGTTAAAAAAAAATTAAAAAAAAAAAAAAAAAAGCCCCTTGTAAGTTAGTAAGTTTTCTTTTTCCCAGGCAAGAGAATTCATATTGTTATGGCATTGATGTTGGAGGGAGAAAAATGGAGAATAAGTCTTGATAGACTTCAGAAATTAATGTTTGGAAAAGAATGAAATAGCAAAATGAATGGAAAGTGTAACCCTTCTTGTAACCCTTCTTGTAGCCCTGTTGCCCTTCTTGTAACCCTATTGCTATGTATTATTTCTAAACATTTCAAGTCCTGTAAGTGTCCAGTCAAACCTTTCAATTATGTACTTAATTGTTAAGAAGTGTGTTTTTGCAACAAAAGCTTTGCTAAATGACTGTGAGACCGATATACTAAACAAGATAAATAAATAAATATTCTTTATCTGAGCATTGAGGATGGGGGCAGAGAAAATTATGAAAATGGAATTTGCTGACTAAAGATGTACCAGTTACCTAAGTCATTTAAAAGTGGATAAAAAGTATAACAATTCATGACTAAATAAAGTTTTTCCTGCATGCAATTGGCTATAATATTTTTTTTCCCCTGCTGACAACAACAACAAAAATATTGCGAGTGGTATTAAAATTTCCACCACGCCTGGCAAAGGTTTTTAACAAGAACACATGGACACCCCTGTCCTCTTGAAATTAATCACTATGGGGAACGGGGTGGTGAAGGGTCACTGCAATGCAAGAGCTGGTTTGTATCCGTAATTTTTTCTGAACTGACATCCAGAAGAACTCTAAGGGTCTTTGAAGAGGAGGTTCACTGTTGCCGTCTAGGCAGGACTGGTAAAACGCAAACCTCGGCCTTTGGCTGTCTCAAAAGTCTCCCCTCAAGAAATCCCGGGTATATGGGGAAAGAGAGGGTAAGGGGGGAAATGGCTATAGTTTGAAAATTGAGAAACTCTTCCTTAAGGCAGATTTTGAGAAAGATTCATTTTCAGCTTGAGCATAGTTTTTGAATGAGCGACTACATAACTACACATGTTCTTACTTTTGAATTTTTTTTTTTTTTCAATTGGGGGAGGAGGGGGAAGGCTTTCAGTCTGGTGATTTTTTTCCAGAAAATATTGCACAAATATTGAACAATTTATGTGCTATAAAAACGGTTTCATATAGTTTGATTTTCAGGGAACATGCACACTATTGAGAAGGAACCATAAACATCTATTTCATAATAGTACAAAATTTTGAGCTTAGAAAATCCATTCAGCAGCTCATTTTGAACAGTCAATTTTTTAAGATTTTCCTTTTTCGCTTTCAAAGCAATTATTCTCAACCACTAGAAAGTACATAAGTGCTCTTATCATATTGCTTTTTATGTATTCTATTTTAAAAAAATAGTTCTTAGCTGAAGTTCCTAGTGGAGTGATTACATTTCTAAAAGAAAAATACATAATCTTGGTTATTTTCCAGAAAAATTCTCCTTGAACAATTGTGTTGTATTAGCTTTGAAAAATCCATTCAATTGCTCATTTTAGTCAATTATTTAAGATTTTTCTTTTTCACTTTCAAAGCAATTGTTCTTAACCACTATAAAATACCTATGTGGTCTTACCGTATTGCTTTTTATGTATTCTATTTTTTTAAAATAGTTTTTTAAGCTAAATTTTCTAGTGGAGTTACTCCATTTCTGAAAGAAAAATACTAGATCCTGGCCAGCTTCCAGGAGAACTCTCCTTGAAAAAGTATTGCATTCATTGTTGCTTCTTGTGAATGAGCAAAGGATTACTAAGTGGCAAGTACTACCCTTTTGAAAAGGGAAGAGGTGTTTTTAATGGTGCAATAATGCATAGTAAACAATACTTTAAGCACGTATTTATAGAGTCTGTTTACATGGGAGTGTTTCTACATTTCAGTGGAGCAAATATTTAGCACATCTTCCCACATGCCGATGTTCTGCATTATATTATTTAATCCTCACAACAATTCAATGAAATAGATAGTATTTTTCCCATTTTGCAGATGGAAACACTCAAAGGTCACAAAACCAATAAACGGCAAGGCCAAGTTTTGGAGCCAGGTGTTCTGCCCCAGAGTCAGTGCTTAACCACGAACGTGTACTTTCTCTCCAAGATGACTAGTTAAAAGACAGGTAGCTGACTTTTCTGTTCCCTATATTATACCCATGTGGGATCCAAATTAGAAGTTAGAAAGCAAATCAATAATGACAACATGCATGGGGGAGGAGTGTTCGAAATAGGGAAGAGAAACACTTTATGAGGGGCTTGGAGAACACTTCCCCCAAGAGATCACATGGCTGACATCTTGCATGCTTACTAGGAGTTGGTTGTAAGTGGGGTTGGTGTGGGCGAGGAAAGGCGAGGATGACATTTTCAGGCAAACAGAGCAGTGTGCAAAAAGGTCTGAAGGAAGTGTGGGGGTCTAAGACATCACAGCATGTTTTCAGATAGGGACAGGGGGAGCAAACTGCAAGATGAGCCTGCAAAGTTGGAGTTTAGAGTAGGTAATTGGGAGTTACTAAAGGATGGAAGCAGATTTGATCCTATTTGCACTAAAAAGCGATCACTCCAGCCTCTGTGAGAGGTACTGGAAAGAGGCAGGTAGAAAATAATTAAAACTATTAGAATAGTCTAGGAAAATGATTTTGTGTAAGTGCTCTAGACATTGCCAGAAGGCATGGAGATAAATAAGGGATGGATCTGAGAACCATTTACTGGGGAAAGTGGCCAGAGCTTGGTGATGTAGTGGAGTTTGGGAGAGAGAAAAAACAAAAGAAATAACACATTTCTGAGTGGGCTTCCTGAGTAGGTTAGGGGGTCATTAACCAAGTTAAGACAGAAAGAAGAGCAAATTTGGAGAAACAGCTATTCGCATATGTATGTGAGGATGAGTTACATTTTGGGTAATAGTTACCAGGTTAGCCCGGTGAAAGTTTCCTATGGGAACGAAACAGGGCCTAGGAGATGAAGATTTGTGGGTTTTCAGCTTGCAGCTGGTGGTAAGACAGAGGAGGGACAAAAGAGGAGGCAAGACAAAAGGACTCAGCAAGACTGAAGTCCTGTGGAGTACAAGCATTTAGAAAGATACCGATCCAGAGGACACTGTGAAAGGACACTTAGAAGTGACCAAAAGATAGAAAGAAGCTCATAATGTGCAGTAATAATGCTAAGAAAGAAATGAGTTGCAAGAAAAAGGATGTACGCTATCATATAAAAAAATATTTTAATAAATAAAATAAGATGAGTGTTAGAAAGTGTTGCTTAGATCTAGTAATTAGGAGATCTCTGGTTCCAGCCAAGGCAAGGGAGCTCCATTCCTCCCATGTATCCCTCTTAGAACTAAAATAACCCTGGATGTAACACAGCCAATGGACAAAGAAAAATACTCAAAGGTGAAGAGAAGTGAAATGCCTGGGAACCTTGGGACACGAGGAAGGACGTGGCAGTAACTTTCCGAGTCTCCACACCTCCTGTACATCATGGACAGGACACTGTAAAAACATCCAGGTTAAAAATGCCCACAGATACAGACCAAAAAACAAACAAACAAACAAACAAAAAGTGCCAGAAAAGCACACTCTCCCTAGTTAAATAACCAGGGAAAGGCGGTTTGATAACAGAAAACCTTTTCCGGCAATCTTCATCCTACTCCAGACAAACACCAACAGGGTTATTTTAATTCTACGAGGGATATATGGGAGGAATGGAGCCCCCTGCTCCTCTTACCCACGGAGGAGGGAGCTGGTCTTCCCCCCTCCTCTACCCTGCCCTATGCAAGCAGGTGACTGTGTTCTGATGTCCCCGCCTGGTGCCAAACAGGGAACTAATCCATCCAGAGTGGCAGGTTCCCTCCACCCTTTCCCCACTGGCAGGGGCTGGGCAGGGAGATAATGTCCCCAGTCCCCCTCCAGGGTGTGTCAGCAGGTGCTTGGCAGGGAGCTGGGCTTCCATCCCCACCTGTCAGCAGTGAGCCTCAATGATGGAGTGAGAAGCAGAGCAAGTCAGTTCTCCCACACCCCACCACCTTGACTACAATAGAAAAGTCTGGGATAAGATGATCTCTTATGGCCTCCGCCCCCAAGACCAAAATCGCAAGTGACTGGGAAACTGCACATGATTACTGCTTGGATGGGAGCGAGGACGCTGTAAACCATCTAACCAGTCTTTGAGTAAATAGTGTTATTCGAGGGGGCCAGAACCTACAGTTTTTACTTTTGCACTATCCACTATAGTAGCCTCTAGCCTTACCGTTATTTCTGCACTTGGAATGTGGCTAGTTCAAAGTGAGATGTATTGCATTATATGTAGAAATGACAACATTTTACATAGAGTGGGTTAAAGAATACATTTAAATAATTTGTGTTTCTTTTTACCTTCTAAAATGTGGCTACTAAAATATTTAAAATTGTATTTGTGGCTCATTTTTGTGCCTCACATTATATTCTTATTGGACAGTGCTGATCTATATTAAAAGTGGCTGTCGGAACTAATTTCTAATTTGAATTTGATTACTTATATTAGCCAGGATAAACAACCAAGTGTTGGGGGAAAATAGTCAGTATATATTTAAAATAATGTGTTGTCAGATGTCTGAGTAACTTCACAAAATTCAAGATTAACAGCAATGTAACAAAATCCACTGACAGATATGTTTGCATATAAATGAATTTGAATATTGCATCTATAAGCTACATTTATAAACTTGGGTCCATAGGCCCAGAGCTTGGGAAAATAAATATGTCAGACAATGAAGTCAGGGAGTTGGTGAAGATTAAAATAAATGGAAAAAAAAAAAACCCACAAAAAACTAGTAATATGCCCCCTGCACTGATATGATGTTTTCCCAGGCTACTGATACTGACAAACCTGTCTTCTATTTGACATTGAAAAGTGGGAAAATGGAGAAAAGAAACCCAATGTGGAAAAAACATAATTTTGTAAAATGAAATTCAATAACTATCTGACATCAGGGTTGTGATTATATGTGAGTGTCTTCACAGCTGCTCACCTGTTTTGTCCTCCAGGTTTGTATACGTGTCCTAGAAGAGATCTCACCAACTCAGAATAGTGTTAGGATCCCCCACGTTCTGCCTCCAAATTTCCTCCCCAGTCTCCTCTGTGAGCACATCACATCTTGCATCCTCTCCCCAACCACCCTGGACAGTTTGCTGTTCCTATGGAGTTAGTTGTTCCTTAGCTGTTTCCTCCCACAAAGTAGTTTTTCTTCCCTTTCCTTCCTATAAAAATTTTATTCACCCGTTACCCAAATACAGGGTTCCCTGTTTTTCAGTAATTATTCACAAATACTTTACTTAAGAGTCAGCAAGATGCTGGCCCTGTGCCATGCTTGGGGTGCTTCATGAAGCTTATGATCTAACAAGGCAAAGAAGGAAGAAAATAAAAAAGTGCA
Source organism: Noctilio leporinus (assembly GCA_004026585.1). Classification (NCBI taxonomy): domain Eukaryota; kingdom Metazoa; phylum Chordata; class Mammalia; order Chiroptera; family Noctilionidae; genus Noctilio; species Noctilio leporinus. Next base: position 83,125 of record PVIW01000879.1, on the reverse strand, counting down.
GCGAAATGGGATAGGTACTCTTGAGTCTGTTGGCCACTCTGTTATCATACTGATCTTTCCAAACTAAAATTTGATTAAACCACTGCTTTCAGAGCCATTATTTGCCAGACATTCTGACATATGTACCCGAAGACACGTGTGTGAATCTCAGCTCTGCCATTTACTGTGTGTCTGTGTAGCAGGTACTGAAGTTCTCTTGGGCACCATCTTCCCCAAATAAAATGGGGATGGTATTAATAGCTTCTACCCAGGATGGCTGAGTTGAAAAGGTGAATCCACAAAGAGGACTTAGAATAGTCCCTGGCACATTGTAAGAAATCCAAAAATATCAGCTATTGCTACTATTAACAAAAGATTGAAAATTACCTCAATGACCATGAACATAGACCAATGTATATTAAAATAATGAGGTGATATGGCCCAATGAATAGTATCCCTAATATTTATTTTAAATTCACTCCCATTTGAAGGTTAGTGTGTGTGTGTGTGTGTGTGTGTGTGTGTGTGTGTTTGTGAATAATAAAAAACCCCTAGAAGGATATTCAAGTAATTTTTGATAGGCATTGGCCCTGAGGAGGGGAATGACAGTTTAGTGAGGAGAGAAGACCAGCTTTCCATTTTATAACCTTTAATACAGCTTGAATTATATTACTATGTGCATACATTATTTTTCAAATTATTAAGAAAAACATAATTTCCGTGAGTCTCAGCTGGAAATGACAGAGTGGGGACTAGAATCCTAATTTTCTAACCCAAACCCTAATGCTTTTTCAATTTTATTCAATATTAATGTAACCCCAGGGAGGAATTACATGGTCTAATTAAAAGAAAAGAACTATAACTGTATTGTGCAGCTAGTATATGGCATTTAATAGAGGAGGAACAGATGAAGTTCAGGATGGTTAAATATGTAACCCATCTACCTGACATCACCTGGAAGAACCCAAGTAAAAAATGTCGATTTAGTCCTGTGTCTCTCCTTGTCCTTTCTGCTGCTCACAACCTTGTGAGTTGAGCAAATGAAATAAGAGAATACCTATAAAAGCAATGTTCACAGTGCCAGGCACGTAGTGAGTCCTCAGCTGCTTGGTTGAATTATATTGATGTTTCCTTCCCTCTTTACCTCTCCTGGATATTTACCCAAAGACTAATGCAAATTCCATTCTACCCAACACCCACGGCCTCTGGACTCTGGGAGATTATATGTTCCCCTGATATTTGCAGGAGAAACACAGCTAAAAAATTCCATTTCTGAAAGCTCTAAACTCAGGCGTGGGAGGTAACTAGCCTGCCCGTTAATGCATGTCCTCTTGTTTACTCCTTTTGTTCTGAAAGCTCATGTGGCCTCTTTGTAAAGGTAGTCATTAATGTAGAGTGGGAGAGAAAGAAAGGGATTCAGAGAGAAATTACTCGTAATTGCAGTCCTCTATTAGTATGTTTTTCTCTGCAACCTGGAGCTGAACATTGTGAAATGTATTTGTTCCCAGTGTAATTTAAATGTGAATTAAGTAGTGCTATGAGGCTAGGCTATTTGAGAACAAGGCAGTTTGTCATATGCCTGCAATTGCTTGAAAATGCCCACCTGATTGAAAATGCCTCCTATCCTGCTGGTACAGCACTCTTTAAGGTACTAACTTCGATATCATCTCTACTATTCTTAAATAGCTTGAAACCTCTGGAAACTTCTGAGAACTGCAGTTTTTTCATCTTTAAAATGAGAGTATCTCAAACGCACGGTCCACAGCAGGCAAGTAGGGAGTCTAAAGGACAGTATACAGGAAGATCATGCCCAATTTATATAGCGAGCTGCCTCTACTAAGCTCCATTAGAAAATGTGGACCCAGTGTTATAACTCTTTTTCTGATTTTTATGGAAGAATCTAATAATTTTTAAATATTGGCAACTCATTAGAAATTGTTTATAGCTCTGGCTGGTGTGGCTCTCAGTTGGTTGGATTGTTGTCCCTTAACCCAAGGGTTTCAGATTTGATTTCTGGTCACAGCACATACCTAGGTTGCAGGTTCAATCCCTGGTCTGAATGTGCACAATCCCTGATATGGGCACTTATGGGAAGTGGGTAACCAATCTATGCTTCTCTCTCACATCAGTGTTTCTCTCTCTTGCTTCCTCTCTCCCTCCCTCACTCTCTCTAAAAGCAATAAAAAAGTGTCCTCAGGTGAGGGGAAACAATGAAATTGTTTATCAAAATTTCTGTTTGGGTCTAAATATGCCAGACCTACCAACCACCAGCTGAAGACCTCAGGCTGGAGAGTATGGAAGGTTCCTTACCATTCAGAGATATTGATACATCTTCATTAATATCTGAGAGGATAAAAAGTATTGAGGTAACTCCCTAATTGTGTTCCTAAGTGCATGGGAGAAGTTGAAGCTACAAGCTCTTGACTGAGCTCCATTTCTACCCTGTAGTTGTATTGGGATTTATCCTCTCTAAACCTCAGTCCTTTACCTGGAAAATGGGGCTACAATTTCCCTCCTCACATCTTTGGGCTGTATAAAATATGGTTAAAGCTGTAAATGTAACATAAGTAGGAGATTATCAAGAGTGTTGCTTCAAGATGGAAGATGAGAATGATTCAGAATAAAGAATTTGCTATTAGTGAAGTTTATGACAGGAAAAATCCAGATTAGACTTTCTTCAATGAAGTCTGGTAACAGAACCACATGGTCAAGAGCATCAGCTCTGGGGCCAGACCTCCCAAATTTGAACTCTGGTTCTGCTTGCTAATCATGTGAACTTGGTCAACTGCTTCTGTTTCCTCATTTGAAAAATGGGGATAATAGTAATTCTTCCTTTGGAGTGTTATTATGCATATACCTAAAATGACCCTGATTGATTCTTGTCTTTGGTTTTGTGAAATCCCCTTCTTTTAGATGGTGCCAGAGAGAGGGGGACTGTGACTTCCTTCCAACCAATGGAATATGACAAAGACAATGGGATGTCACTCTTGCGATCATGTTACACTTCCTAAGACTCTATCTTGACAGAGTGGGACTAGAGCCGTTTGTGTTTGATCAAGTAAGCTGCTACATTGGATAAGCCCACATGGCAAGGAGCTGGAGGTAACCTGTGGGTGGCTTCCGGGACCCAAGGACAGTTTCTAGACAATAGCCAGCAAAACTCTGTGATCCAAGGTGATACCACTGCAGAAAAATAAACTCTGCCAACAACCTGAATGACCTTAGGAACAGACTGTTCCCCCAAGAAGTCTCCAAATGAAAATTCAACCAGCTAACATCTCGACTGCAGCCTTGTGTGACTGTGAGCAAGGAACCAGCTAGTCTGTGCTTAGACTCCTGATCATAGAAACTGTGAGGTAAGAAATGTGGTATTGCAAGCAAGCTGCTAAGTGTGAGGTGATAATTCATTATGCAGCTACAGAAAACTGATAGATTTTTAGGTTGTTATAAAAACTTCATGAATTAATATTGGTAAAAGGCTTTCACTTCAATGATATAAAAGTGTGTACATAATCATATTCTGGATGACCAGTTTATTTTCAAATATATCAGCAGTCCCTTGAGTAACATTGTTTCGTTCAGCATCATTTCATTATCATGTGGATGAAATGCCGTAGGACCTTAACTCGTGTTTAGGCCAATTAGCCCCTGGCAAAATTGGTTTTGTAATCTGTCATTTCATCACAGTTTCAAGAAGCTATCGACAACATTAGTGAGGACTCACTGTACCATTAAAACTGTGAGACATTTTGCTCCTGTTTATGATTGTATTAGAGACATGGGTTGCTCCTTTAATTGTCTGAAACTCATGAGGACCTCTTTATACAAGAGACTCTATTCTCACCCTCACTTTGGTAATACAGCACTCGTTACCCCCATCCCCACCAAGAGTTTCCAAGAACCCCCTTGGGTTACAACCATGCACAAACTGGTCAACCAGCTGCATGCAATCCTACGTGACATCCGCCATGTTCTTTTAGAACTGCTCAATGTCTCAACAGCAAAGTCCAAAGCCAAGTTCACATGATGTTGTGCATGTGCATAACTACCGTGTCTCAAATTCTAAGCACTTTGTCACCTGTCTTCCAAAAGGGCATGGCTTATGCCAAGCATCTCACCAAACCTCTTATGAAGTAAGATTCTTTTTTTATTTTAAGATTTTACGTATTACTTTTAGAGAGAGGAGAAGGGAGGGAGGCAGAGAGGGAAAGAGAGGCATCAATGTATGGTTGCCTTTCACCTGCCTCCAACTACAGACCTGGCTGGAGACCTGGCTTACAACCTGGTTATGTGCCCTGGCTGGGAATTGCACCAGCAACCTTTGGGTTCGCAGGCTGGTGCCTTATTCATTGTGTCACCAGCCAGTGCCCAGAAGTCAGATTCTTAACCTCTAGCCCTAAACCACAATTCAATAGTGAATCCCTTTTTTTTTTTTTCCTTTCCTTACTTTCCACTCATCCATATCTGTTCTTTAGCTAACTAAGTTTAACCTGTATTTACTGCCTCAATTAAACCTTCCCTAATTATCCAGACTGGGTTATATCCCTATTCTAAGTTCTCATCACATCCCGTCCTTCCCCTCTGCATTATTTGTTTAATGTTTTTCTACCAGGTAGATTTTAAGATATGAACATGAGGTCACGAGTAGCTTTGGTCACAGTTGTACTCCTAAGGTCTAGCATAATGTATGGAATTTAAGAGATACATGTTAATGAAGGAAGTCACATTTTATTTTAGTTTTTAAATAACTTTATTCAGTTTTAGAGGAAGAGGAAGGGAGGGAGAAAGAGAGGGAGAGAAACATCAATGTGTGGTTCCCTTTTGCATGCCCCCAACTGGGGACCTGGACTGCAACCCAGACATGTGCCCTAATAGGGAATCAAACTGGAGATCCTTTGGTTCATAGGTCAGCACTCAGTCCACTGAGCCACAATAGCCAGGGTGGAAGTCACATTTTATATAGCAAATTGAGGTTCAGAAAGGTTAAGCATCTTCCCAAGAAATGGAGCTAGTAAGGAGCAGAACCAGGATCAAGCCTGTTTACCACAAGAATTTTGTGATAAATTATCGTGAGGAGAGAGGAAGGGAGGGAGGGCGTTCCCCAGGTTTGTGGTTTGGGCAGCTGAGTGGATGGTGGGGACACAGGAAGGACAGCAGGTTTGGAGCAGGAAAGACCTCCACAAGCAAGAAGAGCTGTCCAGCAGATGATGCATAGACAAGTCAGAGGAGAAGACAGGCATCTGGATGGGGAATGGTGTGGCCTGGGAAAACCAGCCGAGGGGTAGAAGGACAAGTTGATCTGACAGTGGCCACACAGCTTCTAAGTGCCTTTACATTTTTCACCAGGATAAATGTATAAAAATGTTATTATAGTACTTGGCACATGGTGGTCACGGAATAAGTTGTTTGTGTGTGTGTGTGTGCCTTCATTTGTTTATATTTCTCTAACTTGCAAATGCATTGCTTAAGTGGCTCCCTGAAGTTCACTCCATATGTGACATTCATTTGGGATAATACAATGCGTGGGCTTAACCTGAAAGGCTTAATGCAATTTTCTTCAGGCTTGCAGCCAAGAAAATTAGTGCGATTAGAAAATAAAGGTCGCCGTTCTGCTGCTTGCTATGGGAAAATGGGAACAGTGTAGAAAACTGTGAGCAGGGTATCAAACCCATGTGGGGTATCTACCCTACGATGCTCCTGGAGTGGAAGAAATCTGCTGCCACACATTACTGCACAGGGTCTGCCTGTGATCACAATGATTAGCATTGATACTGACTTACATGAATGATGTGGCTACAGTTTATAGTCACAAGGTGCCCAGAAGGGCAGGGTTATCGTGGGTAACGGCTCATCTAACTGTCATTCATTCGTACATTGACTCAAATTTTCAATGAGTGCTCAACTGGAGGAAAAGCAAAATTCTATTTCCCATGGGAATTAAAAAGTAGAATAAGGTTAGGATCCTAGCTCTAAGGAAGATACTTCCTCTAGTATGATTAAGGAACATTTCTTGAACTCTTACATGATACCAGGCATTGTTCTACGCATTTTGACATGTATTAGCTCTTTTGATCATCACCACAAATGTATATAGGTCATCTGTTTTTATTCCGATTCTCATTGCACAAATAGGAAAGCTGAAGCAAGAAGGCATTGGGCCAGTTGCCTGTATCCCCTGCAACGTGTGCTGCAGCGGGAGAAATGAATGAAAGCTCCTGAGAGGACGTTGCACGTGTGCTGGGTCTTCCCTAGGGGGGCATGAAGGATGTGTCAAGGTGGGAGCACCCTAGACTGTCCAGGGGCAGAGGCAATGTGAAGAGTGATGGGAGACAAGGAGGAAAGCGTGGAGCCCATGTGGCACAGGTGCTTCCCAAATGTCTGTGGTAGAAAAAGTTGAGGAGAAAAGAATACTAATAAAAACACACAGGTAGCATACGGGAACTAGATTGCTGAAGACCTGGAAAACCAAGTTAAGGAGTTAAATATATTATATACGTATTATCTCACAGAGAAACCTACTGAAGAGCCAGAGAATCTTTTCTTTTTTATTTTTTTAAAGATTTTATTTATTATTTTCAGAGAGAAGGGCAGGGAGGGAGGAAGAAAGGGAGAGAAACATCAATGTATGGTTGCTTTTCACCTGCCTCCAGCTACAGACCTGGCTGGAGGCCTGGCTTGCAACCTGGTTATGTGCCCTGGCTGGGAATCGAACCAGTGACCTTTGGGTTTGCAGGCCAGTGCCTTATCCACTGAGCCACACCAGCCAGGGCCAGAGAATCTTTTAAAGCAAGGGATTATGTAATCATAATAATAAAAAAAGAATGGTTCAGAAAAATTGATATGGCAGAAGCACTGGAGGAGAGGAGAATGAAGGCAAAAAACCCATGTAGATAGGAGAGTTTGGCATTTCAAAAAGAAGATAAGGGTTGGCTTATTTCTACAGGGGGTGTTTTTTGTAACTTCTTTCACATTTAAAGTTGCATATGCTCCCTATAGGAAATTTGGTAAATACAGAAAAGTATAAAGATACAAAAACACCATGATACCAATACACCACAGTAATTACTGTTATCATATGTTATTGATTTTCTATTGTTTTTCTAGGCATAAATCTTCTAGGTAGACTGAGAGATAATTGATGGTTAGGTAAAAGTGACTGACAAAATTGGAATTGAATCGCTTGTACGTTTGCATCCTGGGTCCCTGTCACTACCACCTTGGCCTCACATTCATGTTGGGAATACTTTTCCCATGCTACTAAACATTTCTTCAAACAACCACATACTTGGCCGAGTGAAATATGATGTAATTTAAGTAATTTATTATTGTTGGGTGTTTTCTTTGGTTCCTATTTTGTTTTCATAGTTGCAAATAGTGGTTCAGGAAGCAACCTTGTACATTAACCTTAGCCCTTGTCCCTTGTCTCTGAATATGTCCTCAGATTCGGTTCCTAAGAATGAAATTACTGGGTTGAGGGGTACCACTATTTTTAAGGATCGTGATCTGGATTTCTAAATGGCTTTCTGGAAAGATGGTAAGGGTTTGCAGATCCCCCAGCCCTGGACAAATGTCCCACCAGTAGATTGAACATTTTGCATGAGTTTATAGATATCTTGCCCTGAACTGTGTGGGTTATTCCAGACTACAATATCAAACTGGATTTTAAGTACATTGATTTGGAGTATGTGCCAGATCAGGACATTTCCTTCTTAAAACCAGGTTTGTGCAGTGGACTGGGGATGAGATAAATCATCATTTATGCTGTGGGAGTAGAAATAAAGGCTGATGTCATTGAGCTCACTGCCTGAGAGAAAGAAAAGCAACTTGGAGACATTTTTTAAAGAAATGACAGGAGTGAATTTTCAGACATCTTATTGTTGTCAGCTTCAATTTAGACAATCCTGATTATTTGGGGCCTAAAACTTCTGAATTTTTATTGCTTTTCTGTCTCCTTCTGATGAGCTGGGATTTGACCAATTTACTTTTTATTAACATCTCCACCAGATACAGGAAGAGGGAATAAAAGGAAAAGAACACCAAAGCTGCTCAGGCTTCTTTTTTGTTTGGTAGGAGGATAAAATTAAAAAGTAAGTTAACACTTCAATAATCTCTATTCTCTTTGACCCTCAAATTACAGAAAATTGACAGATTGTTTTAGAAATAATTAGAAAGGTCATTCTTTCCATCACAAACGGTGCCTGGTTTTTCTAGCTTGGATAATTCTAATCTTTAAAACCTCTAACATACAGAAGTTCTTATGTTTCTCAAAGAAACTCCCAAAGAGTTATCATATCTCATCCCTCTCATTCACACAGCACACCTCATTTGGTTTATCTAAATTACAATGAGCAGGAGGGGGTGATTCAGGAGTCTGGTAGCTCTAACCCCAAAGATTCTTTGATTCTAACATCTTAATCCAGGATAAATACCTAGTGGGGAAGGTTGTGGAAGCATAAGACCCTCTCTGGGAGGCATCTTCAATAGTCAAATAGTGGTTCCTTCCCACAACAGCTACACTATTCTAAGAGCACTACAAATATTACCACATCCAGTCCAGATGAGAACAGGTACTATTAATAGTACCACAGATGAGAAATCTATGGCCCAGGTATGTTATTTTGCCAAGGTCTCAAGAGATGCCTTTTTAAACCAAACCAGCCTAGCCCCAAAGTGAGTGCTCTCAATCACCATGTCCTGCTGCCTCCATAAGAGTCTTTCTCAACCAGCCTCTGGATGGTTCAAACCTGTTGACTGTGTTTCCCAATAATGACCCCTTACACAGGGCTGTGTCTCACTTGCCTCAAACCAAAAATGGGACCCCAAGCAAACCTCACTGTGCCTTGTGTAAAAATCAATAGCATGTTGTCTGTAAAATAACTTCATTTATTGGCATTTGCTAGCTGTGCAACCTTAGGCAAGTTTAATTATTCGCTTTGTACCTCAGTTTACATATCTGTCAAATGGATATGATACTAGTATGCATTTCAAGGGGTTGTTGTGAAAATCAAAAAAATTAATGCATGTAAATTACTCAGAGCAGTATCCACCACAGTGAAAATACTGTTTAGGTTTGTTAATACCATTTGATTACTTTGTATTACATTACACTATATTACGTTACATTACATACTATTGGGCTGACCAAAAAATCCGTTTAGTTTTCTCCATAAAATAAAAGACACATTTTTTTTCATCTTCACCAACAACTTTATTGATTTGGATATTTTGAATATGTTGGCTATTTCCAGTGTGGTATAACATTGATTGTTCTCAATTAATGTCTTGATTGGATTGCTATCAACTTCAACTCGTCGATGTAACCATGGAGATTCATCCAGCGAGAAATCTCCAGCGCGAAACTTTACAATTTTTGACGCATTCAATCAGTCACTGAACTTTCTCCATACACTGCACAAATCTTCGTTTTATTTTATATTTCAGTTACATTTTTACCTTTCTTGAAATACTAAAGCATAGCATGCTGAACGTGTTTGATATTTTCTTCCATCTTCAATATTAAAATGTCTACATAAAAATTCACCAATTTTGATCAATTATGTTTAAGTGAATGGTGATATGACAGCTGTCACAATGCAATCTAAGAAAATTATTTCAAATGAAGTTTAAGACAACTAAGTGCTACTCGAGCCATCTTACACACACACACACACACACACACACACACACAAAACAAACTTATTGGCCAACCCAATACGTTGATATGTCAAGCATGGTGCAACGCAGTAGAGAAACAGGGGTAAGCCAGGTGAGACATTTTTTAAATAAATAATTACAAATGATAAAAGTTAGGAGTATTACAAAGGAAAACTGCAGGTTTCTTTAGCAGCATCCAATATAAAGCTATAACCAGGACTGGGGATCAGGGGAGTCTTCTGTAAGAAAGTAACATTAGCAGACACAAACATATTTTCTCCCTAGGAAAATTCCTCTCTTCCTTCCTGTATTGCCTCCCTTGTTTTCTTCACCCGTACCATTCCACCTGCAAACAAGATCTACAGGCTCTAATTCTAAAATATTGGCTTGGCCAAACTGTTTGCTTGTTTTTTTTCTGTAAAATAGCTGTAGTAGCACTAAGTTGTTTTTAAACTTCATTCAAAACAATTTTGTTAGATTGTATTTGATAGCTGTCATATCAGCATGCATTTAAAAGAAATTTCTCAAAGTTGGTGAATTTTTATGGAGCCATTTTAATATTGAAGATGAAAGAAAATACCAAACACTTTTGGCATATTATGCTTTATTATTTCAAGAAAGGCAAAAGCGCAACTGAAATGCAAAAGGCAAAAAAAAAAAAAAAAAAAAAAAAAGATTTATGCAGTGTATGAAGAACGTGTCAAATATGGTTTATGAAGCATCACGCCTGAGATTTCTCGCTGGATGATGGTGCTCCATGGTCAGGTCAACCAATTGAAGTTGATAGCAATCAAATCAAGACATAAATTGAGAACAATCGGTATTATAACATGTGGAAGACAGCCAATATACTCAAAATACCCAAATCAATAAAGTTATTGGTGAAGATGAAAAAAATGTGTCTTTTATTGTATGGAGAAACTAAATGGGATTTTTGGTCAACCCAATACACCCAATTCTCTGCAGTACCCTCATCTGAACCTCTTCCTATAAGAGTGTCCAAAGATTCCCTTTCATGCTTTCTTTCTATCTCCTTACTCACCAGTCTGCACATATCAACCAGAGTAACCTTTTAAAAGTATAAATGTAAATTAAAATATCTCAGCCCTGGCTGGTGGCACAGTGGATAAGGCACTGGACTGCAAACCCAAAGGATGCTGGTTTGATTCCCAGCCAGGGCACATAACCAGGTTGCAAGCCAGGTCTCCAGCCAGGTCCATAGCTGGAGGCAGGTGAAAGGCAACCATACATTGATGTCTTTCTCCCTCTCTGCCTCTCTCCCTTCTCCTCTCTCTAAAAATAATAAATAAAATCTTTTAAAAAAATCTCAGTGACCTCAGTTTATACTTAAAAGTTAAGCCCCTAATTTATGACTCATAATGCCCTAGATGCTCTGCCCTACCCATCTCTGGCCTATGGTATACTTCTCTGTCTCCATCACTATGCCCTAGGAGCCTAGGCTTAGTCCTTCATTTTTTCCTTTGACTTTACAAAAGTCATCCCTGCCCCAGGACTTTTGCACTTCTTGTTGTCTTTTTTCCCTGGAGTATCTTTTTTATCATTCATGTGACAGCTCAGATCACTAAGAGGTGATCCAATCAATGCATACTACCCTTTCCCACCCAACTACTACTCTCCAGAGAGCCTGGTGTTTCCTATCCCATTACCCCCTTATTTCCGTCTCAACAACTACCATTAGAAATTGTCTTATTCAATCATTGTTTACTTATTTACTCTCTGTCTTTCACTGCTGGAATATAAAATTCATGGGACCAGGGGTTCTGCCTTAACATACACTACTGTCCTCAACTTCTAAAACAGTGCCTGACATATATAGCAGGCACTCAATAAATATTTGTGATTTGAATGATTAAAGTTATTTTAAGCTGAATCCTAAAAGAAGAATCAGAGGTGACCAAGTGAAGGTGAGAAGCAAGAATTTTTCAAAATGATGAGTATTTTGAAAGGCCTAAGGTAGGAAGAGGTATCATAAGAGAACTAAAAAGAAGGTTTGTTTTTATGCCAGTAACATGCTGTTTTGATTACTATGGCCTTATAATATAGTATGATGTTAAGTAAGATGATTCCTCCAACTTGGTTTTTCTTTCTCAGGATTATTATTGATATGTGAGACTTTTTGTGGCTTCGTGTAAATATTTGAAATATTTATTCTAGTTCTTTGAAATGCACATAGATCATTGAAACAGAATAGAGTGCCCAGAAATAAACCTATACCTTTATAGTCAGTTAATATTTGACAGATAAAACAAGTACATACAATGGACTATAGATAGTATATTCAATAAATAGTGCTGAGAAAATTGGACAGATAAATGAAGAAAAATTAAACTAGATCACCTTCTAACATTACACAAAAGAATAAATTCAAAATGAATTAGAGACTTAAATGTTAGAATCGAAACCGTAAAAATTGTAGAAGAAAACATAGGCAGCAAAATCTTGGACATTACTCATAGCAATGTTTTATTGGATATATCTCCCCAGGAACGGGAAACAAACAAATAAATAAATAAATGGGATTACATCAAACTAAAAAGTTTTTGCAGAGCAAATGAAAACATCAAGAAAATAAAAAGACAACCCACAGAATGAAAGAACGTATTTGCCAAAACATCTTATGAGGGGTTAATATCCAAATTTTATAAAGAACTTCCAAAACTCAACACACACAAAAAACCAAACAATCCAATAAATAAATAGGCAAAGGACCTGACTAGACATGTCTTCAAAGAGGACATACAGATGGCCAATAAACATATGAAAAGATGCTCAACATCACTAATTATCAAAGAACTGCAAATTAAAACCACAATGAGATATCACCTCACACAGAATGGCCATCGTCAATAAATCAACAAATAACAAGTGCTGGTGAGGATGTGGAGAAAGGAGAACACTTTTGCACTATTGGCAGACTGATGCAGCCTCTGTGGAAAGCAGTATGGAGACATCTCAAAAAATTAAAAAATTGATCTGCCTTTTGACCCAGCCATCCCATTTCTGGGGCTATATCCAATGAAAACCAAAACACGAATTTAAAAGAACATAAGCACCCTATGTTCATTGAAGCGTTATTTACAATCACCAAGATATGGAAGCAACCCAAGGGTCCATCAGTAGATGAGTGCGTAAAACAACCCTGGAATATTCACACAATGGACTTGTAAAAATAAATAAATAAATATTTCACCTTTTGTGACCGTATGGATGGACCTGAAGCACATTATACTAAGTGAAATAAGCCAGCTAGAGAAAGACAAATATCACATGATTTCACTCATAAGTGCAATCTAATGAATAAACGTAACTAATAATGTCCTCTGCAGACTCATAAATAGAGAGCTGGGTAACAGCTAAGGGGGCAGGGAGATTAGGGATGGAGGCATTGAGCAAAAAGGATAAAAGGCTCCTGGGCATGGATAGCAGTGTGGTGATTGCCAGGGGAAGGGAGGCATAAGGGGACTAAATGGTAATGGAAAAAATACAATTAAAAAAATTTTTTTAACTGATTTAAGAGAGAGAGAAGAAAGAAGTCCAATGCAACTGGAGTTCAGAGAGTAAGACAGGACATGGTATAAGAAACTGACACATGAGTGGAGCCAGAGTACCCTGGGCCCTGTAACTCATGCTGAAGACTGCGGGCTTCTGTTCCAGTAGTCGGAAGCTGTCTTAAGACTTAAGCAACAGGCTCAGGTTAGTGTTTTTAAAAGAATCCTCTGCAGCAAATGGGTGGTTTCAGGGTGGATGCATAACACCAGGTCATAGCTCTCTTTCCCTGGCCTCAGTCTTAACAAAAACACTGGGGGGTAGACAGGAAAAGTAGAATTACCTCCAAACTATAGATGAAAAGCAAAGATTCTGAGAGCATAAACAAGTTGCTGATGGTCAGGGTGACTTTATTGTGGCCTTTCCTGACCTGCAGCAGCCATGAACGAAGGAAAGGGGGAGGTGATTAAGGAGCTCACTCAGCTGAACGCCCTTGCTGTCTCTCCTCCTCCCTGTCCTAAGGAGGGGATGCTTTGGGCACAATATACATTAGAAACTTTGCTTGTAATAAATCTTCTCCTTCCTTGTGAAAAGACCATCATGAATCTTGTCTCTTAAAGAGCTTCTCTGCTTCATGAATTTTAACAACCTTCTTTAGTGCAGAAACGTGGCCTCTTGTTGTCCATGTTAAAATTCAAATCTTGGACGAGTAGATATATTACGCCACTGGGCTGCAAGAGTGATAAGGCCGTTCATCCATCTGCCTCCGATTGGGTCAGTCTTCTTCACATGTAACTGATGAGGCCTCTGCCCTGATGGCTCTCACATCACTCTTCTCCCCAATCCTTTCCCAGAAGCTGCTGAGAGCCCAGAACCGCAGCTGCTGTGATAAGCAATTACTGAGCACCTACTATGTGCCAGGCTTCTGGCAAGGTGCTATACATGCCTGATCTCATTTCACCCATTCACAATAATCCCCTTCCAGTTTTGCTGAGGAACAGATTTAAATCACATTTTTCAGGTAAAACATACCAATACATTGGAATCAAAGTCAATATTCTCTATTTCGACTTTCCCCACCCTAGAGCCAATGCTATCATCTCTCTCATTGTAAGAACCACCTCACAGGTAACCCAGCCTCAGGTTTTTCTCCCAACTATTCCATGCTTCATTACCACTGGAGTCATCTGATTCAAGCACAAATCAGAATTTCTGCCCTCTTCAGAAACACTCCTGGATCTCTTGGCCTGCAGTTTACTGTTCAATAAGGAAGAAACCAACCATGCTAGAAGTGTAATAATAGAAAAGGGCCGTTAGGGCAATGAGAGGGGAATGATTCATGTTGATTTTGCTGGGGGATTGGTGGCAGGGGAGGAGGAAGGGAGAGGGGGTGGCGGTAGAGGCCTTCACAGAAGATGGCTGAGCTGGGTTTGGCGGCAGATAGAGGGTCCTCTATTAAAGAAAGCGGTGCCCTGGCTGGTAGCACAGTGGATAAGGTGCCGGCCTGCGAACCCAAAGGTCGCTGGTTTGATTCCCAGCCAGGACACATAACCAGGTTGCATGCCAGGTCTCCAGCCAGGTCTCCAGCCAGGTCCATAGCTAGAGGCTGGTGAAAGACAATCATACATGAATGTCTCTCTCCCTCTCTGCCTCTCTCCCTTCCCTCTCTCTGGAAATAATAAATAAACTCTTTAAAAATAATAAAAATTAAAAAAAAAGAAAGCAGCAACATGAGCAAAGACACCGAAAGGTGAAAGCCATGGCTTGGGCTGCCCCTGGGATGCAAAACTGGTTGTTGCTTCACCTTGGAATCTTTCTCAGGGCTTGAAAGAGCAGCATAGCAACAAGCAATGATTTGTTACAACTGGGCTGTCGGGCAGTTTATCTGATGTTAGCGTCCATGGGAACTGCATGATAATTTATGAAACTCAATTTCTCCACCAATACAGGCAAGCAGATTTAGTAGCACAGCCAAGAGGAGCTGCTTAGGGAAAGGCAGCCTCTAGGGAAAGACCAAGGCTACCCGCTTTGTTGCCCCAACTCCACCTCTGTGGAACACTGAAATACTGGTTTGGATCAAGGCCATGGGAAATAGAGCCACTGGTTGGGCCTGAGTTCCTAGTGTGATAAGGAAAATGACTTTTTTTCAAACTAACAGCTCTGGAATTCAAATACCAGGGTGTCTCTTGGTTTTTCTCTTTGCACCTTCTATATTTGGCTTAGGGAGGTAGACCTTGTGGTGTCTACTTGACTTTCCCAGACTCCTTACCCCTCTCTTAGGCTCACAGGAGAAAGGGTTAAGCATGCCCTGGGAAAGTCAAGTAGACACGTATAAGGGTCTCAGCCAAAGAGAGGTTCATCTGTCCACTGTGGCATTTCCTAGTCTAGACTTAAAGCCAATGGAGCAAAGAAAGTCTTTAACATTTTCCCAGCTCTGCTTATTGGAACCAAGGATTCACAGAGGCATTAGGTCTAAATCATAGCTAATAATAAAAAGAGTCCTTCTGCACAGGATCATTCTCTATGTATATTATTCCTTTTTCAATACTTGGCAGCTTAAGGTCAATGGTTGTTAGAGATTTGTTCCAAAGTTAAGAGTCCCATAGCCCAGGGCCACATAGAGAAGAAACAAAGAGGACTAAAAATTTAAGCCTTGTGACTGGTATGTCTGGGACTCTGGTAAACTCTGACAGAACCCACAGTAGGCTCCAGAAGCAAAGACAGAGTCAGCTTCAATTGTCTTCTGCTGAAAGCAAAATTTCCAGTGATAAATGCACTTTAGTATGTCCTAGGTCACCTGTCCCCCTTGTGCTACTTCTGCATGCCTTTACATTTTCTCTGCAGACTTGTGAATGAATTTAGCCAGTCCATAGGAGTCAACTGATCTATAGATTTAATGCATTTCCTATAAAATCCCAGCATGGTTTGGTAGAGATAGACAAGCTCTTCTAAAACTTATACAAAAAAAAAAAGGGGGGGGGGGGGGGTGGGGGGAGGGGGGGTGGGGGAGTATGTGGTAGATAGATTGGACAAAATAAATTTTTAGAGAAAAATAAAGTATGAATAAAGAATGCTTGATGTTAAGGCTTAATATGTAGCCTATACATATTAATAATCAAGAGAGTATGGCATTGGCAGAGAGATAGGCACACAGATCAAGGGGACAGGATAGAAAGCCCAGAAATAGAGCCACACGCATATGCCCATCTGATTTTTGATGAAGGTGCAAAAGCAATTCAATGAAGAAAGAACAGCCTTTTCAACAAATGACACTGAGTAATAGGACATTGCTATGGGCTGAATTATGCTCCCCCCCCCCCAAATTGATATGTCAAAGCTCTTACTCTCAACATGACTATATTTGGAGATGGGGCTTTTAGTAATTAGTTACTAAAAGTAACTAGTAAGTAGTAAGTAGTAAGTAAGTAGTAAGTAGTTACCACTAGTAAGTAAGTAGTAAGTAGTTACCACCAATCCCCCAGCAAAATCATCACGAATCATTCTCCTAACGGCCCCAATGGCCCTTTTCTATTATTATACTTCTAGCATGGTTGGTTTCTTCCTTATTGAACAGTAAACTGCAGGCCAAGAGATCCAGGGAGTGTTTCTGAACAGAGCAGAACAGATCCCAGTAGAACTGAGATCATAAGGGTGGCATCTGAATCAGATAAGATTGGTGGCCTTATAAGAAAAGGTAGAGAGAGGGGTATCATCTCTGAAAGGACAGTGAGTCTGCCAGCCAGGACGAGCAACTTTATCAAGGACTCAACCTGATCTCAGACTTCTTGCCTCCAGAGCTGTGAGAAAACAATTTCTGTTGTTTACGCAACCCAGTCTATAATGTTTAATTTTGGCAGCCCAAGCTGATGACTAATACAGACATCTAAAAGCAGGAAACAAAATAAAACAACCTCAATTTAAACCCATACCTTGTACAAAACTTAATGCAAAATGAAATGAATCATGGACTTGAGTGAGAAATGCAAAGCTATAATTAGAAAGAAACATAGGATAAAATCTTTAGAACGTAGGACTAGGTCAAGAGTTCTTGGATTTGACACTAATGTATGGCCTTTTTATAAAAGGAACAATAAATTTGAAACCGGAAAAGCCAGTGTTGGTGCTGCCTGTCATCTACCGGACCCAAAAAAGCGGAGACAGAGATTGAATCTTTATGAGTACTTTATTCAGATGGTCGGAGATTTGAGAAGACAGTGGGTTTGGGCTCTAACAGGCTGTCTTACATTCTATTATAAACAGGTCCTTTTTATAAGGAGAAGAAAGGTGTAGGTAAGGGGTTTGGAATTCAGGAAAACGTTAATGAGATCAAAGCTGCAGCATTCTTTTGTCAGGGTCCTGGGTGGAGGCCTTTGTGTTCTGGGAGGAGGTGCTTTCAGCCTGGAGTGCAATGGCTCAGATACCATCTTGATGGCTTGCAGTCCGCCTGAGGCACAAAGGTGGAACTGCTTATGGTTACCTGGAGTCCAGGTCGGGGGAGGGAGGGGTCATCCCTCCAGTTCCTGAAACAATAGCTTTTTGCATACATTGATTACTGAGCTGTTAACCGGAACTAAAATTTTCAAATATTTGAATCCCCTGTCAAATTCATTATTATCAACATGAAAATCAAAGCTAAAAATTGTTGCTTTGTCAATAACTTTGTTAAAAGATAGAAAGACAGCCCTGACTGGTCGCACAGTGGATAAGATGCCGGCCTGCAAACAGAAAGGTTGCTGGTTCGATTCCCAGCCAGGGCACATAACCAGGTTGCAAGCCAGGTCTCCAGCCAGTTCCTTGGCTGGAGGCAGGTGAAAGGCAACCATACACTGATGTTTCTCTCCCTCTCTGCCTCTCTCCCTTCCTCTCTCTCTAGAAATAATAAATAAAATCTTAAAAAAAAAAAAAAAAGATAGAGAGGCAAACATACAGACTAGAAAAAAATATTTGTGAATCACCGATCAGCCAAAGTATTTCTCTCAAGAGTATACAAAGAACTCTCAAAACTCAATGTTTGAAAAATCCAATTAGAAAATGGGCAAATGATGTAAAGAGGCATTCATCAAAGAAATACACAGATGGCAAATAATCATATGAAAAAATGCTCACCATCATTAGCCACAGAGGAGATTCAAGTTAAAACCACATTTATACCCTGGCTGGTAGCACAGTGGATAAGGCTCTGGCCTGCGAACCCATAAGTCACTGGTTCAATTCCCCCACTCTCCTTTTCCACCTCTCTCCCTTCCCTTCTCTCTAAAAATAATAAATAAAATCTTTTTTAAAAAACAAACCACAATTAGATACCATTATACCCCATCACAATTACTAAATTATAATAAAGGTGATTAACACCAAAAGCTGGGAGGATTATAGAGAAACACTAGTGGGAACTTAAAATAGTACAGCTATTCTGGAAAACATAATAGAAAGAGTTAAACATAAGTTTACCAATGACCCAGTAATTCCACGACCAGGTATATGTCTAAGGAGAATGTAACATAGTCAAGTAAAAACTTGCACATGAATATTTGTAGTAGGTTTATTCATAAAAGCCAAAATCAGGAAACAATCCTGGTACCCACTAAATGGTGAACAGATAATCAAATTGTGGTACATACGTAGAATAAAACATTACTCAGCAATGAAACTGAACAAAGTCCTGATACATGCTGCAACATGGATGAACCTCAAAAATATTATGCTGCTTGTCCGTTGCTTCTTGGAACACCTTAATGTGCTGGGCTGAGTGTCTGAAGGGCTCAGGGTGTTTAGTGTTTAAAAAATTAAAAATTAAAAAAAAAAAAGCCCATTGGAGACCACGGCCAGTTTCTCAATAAAGAAAGAGGACTACAGTTGTGTTTTGCTCTTTTCAGAACTAAAGCCATGGTTTGAAAGATAGCTGAGGGATAGCCATATCATGCTGCTAGAGATAAAATTCCTGTATAGACAGAAGAACCAGAGAAAAGTATTTGTCAAGAATGTTTTCTTTCAGTAAGGATGAAAGTAGGAGGTTTGAAGATAATCAGATACCATTGAATTTCCAATCAAAAGCAATGCAGACTAAGACTTGTGACAATGTAATTCTCATGACCCTTAGGGTATCAGGACAGAGGAATTTCTTGGTCTATGCATGGCTGGACCTTCCTCTGGGTTGGCCAGGGAAATAGTTAATCTTATCCCCAGCCTCTGGAACACTGAACCTTGGAGGTAAACCCTGGCCATATAGCCTCTTTGTTCTAAGATGCACAGTAGAGCCTCCTTTGTTCCAATATGTATATAAAATGCCCTTGCTGTAAGCTAGGCATGCAAACTACTGTTGTGGGACAGCGGAGAAACCGTGAATGGCAACACTGACCCTCTCAGTGCCTGGCCACATGGAAAGAGGAGAGTGGGTGTAGAGATGCCCAGGTTCTCTACGGTCATTAACCTAAGTGCAGCTGTGGTAAGGATGGGCCAACTGTGTGTGAAAATGCCGACACCCCTAGCTACCCAGCCGTGTGGTTGTTAGCCTGCTACTGTAATAAAGCACGCAAACCCTCCTGAAGGTTCTGAGTAAGCTTTTCTTTGCCCCTAGGCAGGGGCCCTCCCCATCACCAACACTTGCTGGTCCTGCACCTGAGGCCACAGGACCTGACAATTAGGGTTGCAAACAGGATAGCCAGGTGCTGGGACCTAACATAGGGCAGGTTCCGAAAGAAAAAAAACAACAACAGTCTTTCAGTACTGAAGGCAAGTTACAAAGTTTAAAATTAGGGAAATTGGTAGAAGATCAACCCCAGAGTAGAGTCTATGGTTTAATTTGACTTACCAGGGGATCTTTGCCTAGCCCCAGAACGGACAGGACTGACAGCTCCTCACTGGCCATTCTAAATTAGTGGAGCAATTCATTTGGTTAATTCTGATAAAGGAGGAGGTTCTGGCATGCCAACTCACTATGTGACCCTGAGCAGCCAGTGTCCCCCAACTTCTTAGAGAGATAAGTGGTGTTCAGCCATGCCAGGCTGAGCATTAACAAGTCTGCGATGCCCTTAGTGCCCAGGACCGCCCATGGACACTGGGCTGCTGAGGGGGTGCCTACATTGCACCAGTAGGTACAGGAGCCATTGAATTCCATTCCTGATCCGGAATTGCAACTGTTTCTCCTGAAGGAGGAGTTCCCAATAAACACAGGTCATAAGCGTGCGCAGTCCCTGCCCTTCATATGTCCAGACAGTCACTCCTACCAATTGTATGATCTGGTGAAGCACTCAGGCACATCATAGTGCAAAGGCTATGCCCATGATGAAACGATGAGAAGATTGTCGAATTTGATTTTGTAAAAGAAATTAAAGTTTCATAAATAAGGTTTCAATAGCTGAAGTTGGGGAACGATCAAGGTCAGCTGTTTCCTTCCCTGTGCTATGTGAAATGTGGCCAGCTGACTAAAATCAAGAACCGGGTGCTGAGGTCTTGTCCATGGCCTTCCCCACTGGCTCCCTCGGGAGCCCCAGGAGTGATCTGAGTCCAGATGCCCAGCTGTGGTTGGAGAGACAGACTTCGAAGGGAACCTTAGAACTCAGACACAGAACATATATGGTAGGATTCATTTATATCACATTTTCTGAAAAGTCAAACCTATAAAGGACAGAAAGTATTGTATTGTTTAGTGCTGAGAATTCAGAGCCCAGAGTGAAAATGAGCAGGAGGGGTTCTTTTGGGGTCATGGAAATCTTCTAAAATGTATTGGGGTTGTGGTTGCACAACTCAGTAAATTCACTAAAAATCATTGACTTGACATGAGTGAATTCTAGGTTATATAGGTTAACTTCAAAAAAGCTGATGATTTGTTAATTTTTGGTTTGAATGTTAATTTACAGACAAACTCTTAAAAAATGACTAGCATGTTTATTATGTCAATATAGCTTTAACAAAGGTAATAGAAGTTAGGGAGACCCTTTGTTCTATGCCTTCAAGTTCCATCCCAGCACTGAGATTCCTTGATGCTAAGATGCTGAGTTAAAATCAACATTTATTGTGGAGAATTGCAAATACAGAAGGTTTGCCATTATCTCATGGCACATTGTATATTTAGACTTTCAGACCTCCATTTACCAGAGCAGTCATTATTAAAGATATTATGGCTTTTTGAAATAATTGTTTCATATTAGAATTTACATGTTTAATTAATAAATCAAATCAGTAGCAGGAATCAAACCAGTTCATTTTGTACCCATGTTCTGACCTCATTAGAAAAATTTCACCTAGTATGAAAACATAATTGTAATTTTACAATTTTACCCTGTTCTCTGGCATTCTTATATTCACTCTGGAGGGAATAAGAAGAAAGGTGACTCTCAGATTGGACTCTATCACCTTAGAGAATGATTAATGGCTGAGTCAGACTACAAACCAGTCAGGAGGCCTCTGAGTTAGCAGGATTAATACAGTGAAGATGTGACTAAGCAAGTCCTGGATACCTCCAAGAACAAGGGAAAAGAGGAATGGCTCTGAAGGATTTAGCCAATGAGGAAACAGGGGAGGGACAGTTTACATCAGAGATAAATTCATCCGTTCTTCCCACTTCAGTGTGCCTGCCCACCAGATACCACCAGGTTCCCACTCTTGCAAGAATGTAAATAAATGCCTTGAGTTCGCTATACTCCTGGCCTCATTGTGCATTTGTTTTACGGACTGGGTGAGCATATTTCTCATAATTCTGAGGCTTGAAAAGTTGGGGAAATAACTGTATATTGCAAAGAAGTTCAGCTAGCTTTAGGGAACAAATGAGCCAAACTAGAGAATTCTGGTGCAAGATCAACATGTGAGTTGTCATGATTTGTTTGCTAAATATACGTTTGCTGTAGTAACATATTTTCAGACTGCCAAGGAGTGGAATCCTCAGCGCCTTCTTTCAACTCTCCATCTGTTCAGTGCTCTGCCACTTTTATTTTTATAGTATGAAGATAATTTAGTCTCAACAGAACAAGAGACTATGAATAGAACAAGGTATATACATCATGATGGACAATAACCTCATAAGGCTTTTTAAAAATACAGTTAATTGTTTTTCTATTATTTATTTATTTATTCTGAAGAGAAGACTCATTGTTCAGTGGTCAGGGTGATATTATATAAAAAGGTTTGAAAACCATTTTTAACTAAAAAGTTAGCTGATATAGAGGAGCAATGGGGTCATGAAAAGGGGACAAGCGTTCTGGTCCCAGCTATGTCTCATCACAGTGGCTGGTCACTTGGGATCTTTAGGTCTCCCCTTTCTCCTGTTGAAAGTACTGTAAGAGTTTTAGGGACAATGACCTCTAAAATGACTTCTAGGCCTAAAATCTATGGTTTGGAGATGCTTAAAACTTTAAAAAAGCATTTCTTTAACAGACAATTGAACAACAGTTTGACACAAAATACTATGTACAGTTGTCAAATACAATGGTCTGTACAGTACAAATTCTGCATCTGCCACTTTAAATTTATTACCTTGATTAAGTTATTTCATAATTATAAGCCCTGGTTTCACAACCATTAAACATGAGGTAAATAGTATAGGCTTTACAGTTGGCATATGGTGTAAGCAACACTAGCTGATATAATAGATAAATCACTAAGTCACAGTTTATTTCTTGCTCCTAAAACATTAAGATGGTGCCCTGGCTGGTGGCACAGTGGATAAGGCACCGGCTGGTTTGATTCCCAGCCAGGGCAACATAACCAGGCCACAAGCCAGGTCTCCATCCAGGTCCATAGCTGGAGGCAGGTGAAAGGCAACCATACAGTTATGTCTCTCTCCCTCTCTGCCTCTCTCCCTTCCCCTCTCTCTGAAAATAATAAATAAAATCTTTAAAAATAAATAAAAAATTTTAAATAATAAATAACTAAATAAATAAAATAAGAGTAAGATGGTGAAAGGGCCCAGGGCTACTTTTACTTTATAAGTCCTCCCTTGTTAACATTGGTTTTCGGGTCTCTGGAAAGGCAAAAGGAGGAATACATGTTACCTAACCATATCACCTCTGCTCAGTTTTCATTGGCAAAACCTAGTCATGGGGCCATACCTAGATATAAGAAAGATTTATAGAAGATATAGTTTCTGATTGGGTAATGAATTTCTAGAAACAACTCTGCACTGTGGTAAGAAAGCACCCATTTTATATAGAAAGATAGCTATCTCTACCATAGGTTGTTAGGAACTTTGAATGTAAAATTCCTAGTATAGTGCCTAGTACAACATAGACATTGAAAAATTTAAAATTTGGAAGGTATAGAGGAAGTAAAACTTTTGGTTGGAAATGTATATACATTTTGGCTGGACTATACATATACTTATATTCTGCAAGATAAAAAGTAATATCAAGCCCTGGATGGTGGCACAGTGGATAAGGTGCCGACCTGCAAACCCAAAGGTCGCTGGTTCGATTCCCAGCCAGGGCACATACCAGGTTGCTGGCCAGGTCTCCAGCCAGGTCCGTGGCTAGAGGCAGGTGAAAGGCAACCATACATTGATGTCTCTCCCCCTCTCTGCCTCTCTCCCTTCCCCTCTTTCAAAAGAAAAAAAGAAGGAAAAAAAAAAAAAAAGAACATCAAAAACTAATATCAGAGATTACAGTTAAAGCACAATGGGACATTGTATTAGTTTCCTATTGCTGCTATAACAAATCACCAGAAGCCTAACAGCATAATAGAACACAAATGTATTTTTACAGGTCTGGAGGTCAAAAGTTTGTAGTGGGTCTACAGGGCTAAAACCAAGGCATCAGTAGGGCTTTCTTTCTCTTAGAGGTTCTAGGGGAGAATCCACTCTGACTTTTCTACCCCTTAGATACTGCCTTCATTCCTTGGCTTATGGCCTTAATTTTTCCAACCTCTGCTTCTATTGTCACATGTTCTATGACTGATCTTCCCATCTTCTTCTTAGGAGGACCCTTGTGATCACATTAGGCACATCCAGATATCCTAAAAACAATCTCTAAATCACAAGATCCTTCCTTTGAATACACTTGCAAAACCACTTTGGCCTTATAAACTAATCTATTCACATGTTCTGGAGATTAGGATGTAGGTGCCTTTGTGAAGGGAGAGATCATTTTGCCTATCATAGACATCAAAGAACAGAGAGACATTGGTTTATAATTTATAATTTGATGAATGACATATACTTGAAAACTAGTTCTGTCTTGTGCTAGCTAAATGACCTCACAATTTGCCCCCACTTTTTCTTCTGTAAAATGGGGATGGCAATAGTAACTATCTCATAAATTTGTTGCAAGGATTTAAGAGATAATGTATGTAAATAGCCTGGTCCATGGTAGCAGCTGAGGAAGGAGATTTTTTATTTTGTTTTATGCCCTGGAGCCCATATACCATCTTGATCACCCTAGGGTCCTTTAACATCATAGTTAAAGCAGATTTCATACCGTGGTTACTTTGTACAATGAGAATACAAAGAGACTCTCAATCATGTTCCAAATATTGATCTCCTCTTAGCAGAGAAGCAGATTAATGCATTTTAAGAAATTTGCACCAGCAAAGATTAAGCAATATCGTTCTGCTATGTGTAATAACCCTTCTATTCTAGGATGTCATGGACTCAGTTTTCTGCCTGTGGTTTTACTATGTACTTGGTCACTCAAGAAACAATTTGGCATGGAGTAAGAAAGCTGAAGCATTTTCTCCCATGAGATTGGTGGTCAGACAAATTGGCCACAAGAATTGGGCCACCCAGTGAGCAGAAATAGGAATGACTTCTTGGGAGGTAATCGCCTAGCTCAAGAGCACCAGGGCTTTAGGACCAAACAACCAAACCAGCCCCACTCACCCTCACCTCTTTTAGGTGGTTTAGAGCCCTCTCTCTTAATCCTTGCCACAGCTAGATACTATTTCCAGTAAGAGAAATCAGGCTGGCACCCTACCACCCACCAAAAGATTGTTGGCTAAAGTTTATCATAAACAATTTGGCTTAAGGAGCTTTGATTATAGTAGTGTTAACTATTAGGTAGGAACCAGTCATCTACCATGGGTTCAAAGTTCTTCAGTGACCTCATCAGCAAAATAATGTTAATAATATATGAAAGAACAACTTCATCATGGCATGGGGAAGCCCCCTCTCAAGCTTAGCTTCAGATGTCAAAAGCCTTAAAGGTAGTCTTTTGGTGTGATCAAAGAAAGGTTTATTACTCACACAGGTAGGGAAATCCCAAGGTGACAAGCAAAGGGGACAGGTCTGCTGGAGAAGGTCCAGAAGAGATGGTGTAGCACACAGGCATTTCTAGAGAGGAAGTCCTGCCAGTAGGAAGAGAGCCTACCCTCTGCCATGAGGTTTGAAAGAGGCGCTAAGCACACCCATAAGCTTATGGGTGGAAGTAAAAGAATGTGAACCTATTGTACAGTTAGCTGACGGACACAGGCAGAGATGATATTTAGAATTTATTGGCACTAAATCAAATGTTATTGTGGGCTCTTTCCTTGCTCTTCACAATTCATCCAAGATATTTGGGTTAATAAGGCAACCTCCCAGTTTTTCTGTCAATAAATGTATACTTCAGAGAGCCTAGATTTGCAAAGCCAACCTAAAATAATAAGGCCAGCAACTGTAGCAAGGAGTCATGTGCCTCAGGCAGAGAGATAGCCAGCAAAAGAAATCAATAGAGTCCAGGGAATCTATAGGAATATGTTAGTAATTATATTGATCATTTTGGCCCATTGTTTTATTTGTTAAGCTCTTTGGCAGACTTTTCCTGTGTTATCGACCCACATAGAGTAAAAGATTTCCTTCGAGGCATACACTATACTTTGAGATGTCAGTAGTTAGTCTAATGCCAATCTGTTATCAGCTACCATAGCAACCAGAGAGTTTTGTCCCTCCTTAATGGCATCTAAGGATTGGGTTGTTTGATTTATGTGGTCTTCCAGGAGTTGTGACCTTCTGTGTGACCTTGTTTGTGTGGCCTCTTTGATATGAATCTGTGTTACAGAATTGAAAATACCTAAATGTATGCCTCTTACCAAAGATTGCAATGAGGCCCAATGTAATAAGCAAAGGGGACTCTTTTGAGAGAAGTGAATGCTCTAGTTGCATGTAGAGTGACCTGGGCACTATATATTTGTAGGATACAGGCCAGGTTGCATAGGTGAGAAGGGGAGGGGTGAGTACCATAGAAGAACCTGCAGCCCAGCAATCTTATAGCATGGAGTTTCTGGTTGGTGAATTTGTATTGAGGCAGGCCTGTGAGTGCAAGACAACTTCAATGGAGTCGGGGAAGCCTCACTGTATATATGTAACATCAATTAGTGGGCAGGCTAGGAAGGTCAAGGAGTCCATGTAGAGAAGGATAATATGGAAGCACCTGGGGAATTTGAGGGAGGGCTGGGGGAAGTACAGAGGCTGTAAGGCGACTGGAGAGGATGATGAGCAGTTAGGATGAATATTGCAGACCTATAGAAAAGAACTGAACTCTCCTAGATTAGAGCAGACTGAGGCGAAGAAAGCCACATCCTCCTGTAGTTTGGTTATGCTTAAGCATCCGGGTTGGGTTCTATCTTGCAAGTGCCATTTCTATTCTAACAGGAATTTATGGTGGCTGTACTAAGCTTGTGGGATGTCACTTCCATGGCCCAACATAGAATGGGTAATTGATTCTAAAAGGTCACAGGCTTAAGGCCCATGATGGCTCTGGGCCACTTAAGAGCTGTCTTTGAAGAAGAGTACCTCTTAGCTACTGAGGAAAGCTATTTGTTCCAGAAGCCCAGAGAGAATCAAGGGATATTGTGTGTGTTCCAGAGATTCCAGAAGGCATAATACATTTTTTTTAAGTCTAGACAACACAACCAATCCAAGTGTCTTGTGCAATAACTTCATAAGTTTCTTCCCTTTGTGGAACATCATTAATGTAATGCCATAGTGGAGTACTTTAGGGCAAACAAGCCTTTAAAAGTTCTGTATGCATAGATTATGAGCGTTAGTTACCCAAAGGTAAGCTAGTTAATATATATATATATATATGTGTGTGTGTGTGTGTGTGTGTGTGAATATATATATATAGGGGCTTCTCAGAGGTAAATACAAATTGTGGAAAAATAGGAACAAAATA
Source organism: Noctilio leporinus (assembly GCA_004026585.1). NCBI lineage: Eukaryota > Metazoa > Chordata > Mammalia > Chiroptera > Noctilionidae > Noctilio > Noctilio leporinus. The sequence continues at coordinate 55,910 of PVIW01000879.1, read as the reverse complement.
CAACATTATTGAGATCAATCACGATGAAGAAGTTTCCTGTGACTGGTTGAATGGAGTCAGTAATGTCAATAATATTTGGCACAAGATCCTTCATTAGGGGTACCACCACATAGACACTGCAGCAGTTGAAATGAGGCACCATTCATTTTTATTTGGCTTATAAGCAGACGCCAAATAGAGCTAGATAGGGGAGAAATGTTGAAAGTGAGGATTCCTTTTGCAACCAAATTTTGAATAAGGGTCTTAATTCTTTAAAATGTTATTTCATAGGATGTTGTGAGATGTTTGCAAATTTAATAGAATATGGTAGAATGCCTGGGGTCTACTTAATATGGCCAACTGTCAGGGTGATGGATTTGGGCCTAAACCAAAGTGAATGTTTTTAGGTAGAATATCTATACCTACCACAATTGGATAATTTCATTGGGGCCACCACTTTGTGAAGTTTTTAAGTTGAGTGGTACCTATGGTAGGAGTGAGGGATATTTGAATTCCCTCACTGATGGAGACAATGTCTAGTGACACTACTAATACTCAAGGGTTCTCCTTTTTTGAATTTTAAGAGTCACTGGGCAGCACAATGATCTAGGATCTAGTATCAATTACGACTGTAAAAATTGGAAATTATGTGCAGACCAATATACCACCAATGAAGTACATGGGTCCATGTCCACAGGGAATGATCATGGTATCCAATGACCATCAAGTCCCTAATGGGGGCAAAGTGCAAATGGCTTCCATTGATGAAGGTCAGATAAATGGTATGATATGGATATGGGGTTCACTGGGGGCTATAGAAAGAGGCCTTGTGTGCAGCAATTGGTGGCATGGTACCTGGAAAAGCAGTAGCAACAAAAGGAATGGCATTGAAAACAAGTAGTGATTGAATGACTTTTTGGAAAGGCTTGCCACTGGTGGACTGTCCCAAAATCAAATGATTAGAGAATCTTAAATCTCTGAGTCTCCTGTATCCAACAATTGGATTGGGGTCACTATTTGTGGTATTATTTGAGGGACCTCTACTTTTATCTCATTGTGATGACTATAAACTTTATTGAGGCTACTGTTTGAGTACACTGTGTCACTTGGGACAGATTTCATGTGCAGTTCATACTTCTAATATTCCTAGAGCCTGGTTTCTCACCTATTAAATGCAATGATGAGATAGGTAAATGCAAGGAGATCTTTGTAAGAACAGATGGAGGATATTTAAGTCAAAAGGACCTGTTTAGAGATGGTTAAGGTATTACTTTCCTCAGGGGATGTGGCATAAAGATAGGTCTATAATAGGACCAAATAGGACCTATAATAGGACAACACCTATTTTCCATAATAATTGGCAACTAATAAAATAGCCCAATTCCTAAGACATGCACATTATGGCACACTATGGCTGTTGGATGGGCTACCCTCTGTGCCATCCCATTGGCAAAGGAAAAAGGACAGGATTATATCTGCCAGCCATGGCATGGGAAGGGTTGGGCTGGCTTTTTGAGGAGCTAGGTCAGGGCTCTCAATAGATTGCTGACTTAAGGACCTTGAGAGGCACTGGACATCTAGACATGTATCTAATTCACAGTTGGTTGAGTTCTGCATCTAATTAAAGTGATATAATAATCAATAAGCTTCTACTTATAAGACAAATAAGTACTCCACTTAGAAGATAAATACTCGGGGGATGTAATGTGCAATGTGATGACTACAGTTAATACTGTTGTATAGTATATATGAAAGTTATTAAGGGAAGGAATCCTAAGAATTGTCATCACAAGAAAAAAAATTATGTTTTCCTTTTTCTTTTTCTGGTATTTATATGAGGTGATGGATATTAACTAACTTATTATGATAACCACTTCATAATATATGTAAGTCAAGTCATTATGTTATGTATCTTAAACTTATACACTGTTGTAGGTCAATTGCATCTCAATAAAACTGGAAAAATTTGATCCATTTAAAAACTGGAAAGTGATATATAGATGCAAGGTAATATTTTGTAGCTTAGTTATGCATGCAATGAATACTAATTATCAAATTGTATTTACAAATACCAGTTTGTCCTGCCTGGCATGAATAGCAAGTGAATAATGCAAAAAGGAAGTTTCAAAAAATAAATTAGGAAAGGTGGTTGCAGAAGATTACTAGGATAAATCAGACATGGAAGACAGACATGCAGAGTGGGAAAGAGAGGAAGCAGGAGAGACAAAGAGAGACAGAGAGAGACAGAGAGAAATTCAGTCCATCAGATGGCTATCAGCAAAAGAATAATGACTACGGAAGGCCGAGACCATCAGGCTGCTTGTCTCTGAAGCAGAGAAAGCTAGATGGAGGGGATGGGAGCTCTTAACCTTTCCCCATTGTACTTAACAATTTCCGCTAATGCCTCTTGTAGAGTTTGTCATTTTTTTCACACTCTCATTTATTCCTTTTCAAAATTCTTGAGATAATCACAGTAATTATTCTGGGGATACAATTCAAATAATTAATATATCAGGACTGGCTGCATGAATTTTAGAGCAGAACCAAGGTTAAAAATTGAAGTTATACTTGCTTGCTCTTCCAAACTAGAAGTAAATATCTCCCACCTCTGAACTTCTACCACATTTATTTGTCATGCTTTGTACTTTGGCATTTGTATAAAGTTAAATCACTTCCAACAGACTGTGAATGGAAGAATCCTGTGTCTCACATTTTGATCCCATTGTCTAACACAAAATGTAGCACATTGCAAGTGTCATTAAGTATTGTTGAATGAACAATGGAAGAGTGAATTACTATTAGATGAACTAAGCTATGGATTGACTATTGTTCTGGACATTTCTATGATAGATGATAATGTCTACCCAGAAAAAAATCATTAAGTTGGAGATTCCAGGAAAGAACACTTAACCACATTTTTGGAAGCAGGCAATTTTTGGCAATCTATGAAAAATAAAAGATAATTTTAGTCACAAGTACTAGTGAGTCACCCTGCCAAGAACTCACAGAAGTTTGCAGACTGTTCAGACCTGGGAGGCTTTTCAAGACCATTACATGGGATTTTTGGAGAGTTCATCGGTATCACTTGGACACATGTTACAGGACACATTCTTGTCTTGAGGTAATTTACATGTTGTTGGAAAAATAAGACATATATTTTGGGCAATAAGGGTAAACTTTTAAGTCTGGAGCCAAACTGAAGTCCAAAGTGGGGAGTTAGAGTCAAATTAGAGGAAGGTCTGAGACAGGGCACAATGTGGATAGTGGAAAAAGAATAGGAATTGCTATTACAAGAGCCCAGAATCTCACGTGAATAAATGATCTGCATAATTTGGATTGAAGCCTCAGTTTTTTTCACCTGTACAAAGGGGTTGATAGCAATGGATATCCTTATTTGCTAGATGGCTTTGAAAATCAAACAAGGTGATGTATGTGAATATGTTCTGTAGGTGGGAAAGTGATGAGCAAGTGGTCGTTAATATGGATGAAACTTGAAGGACAGATTTTGTCATTCAGGTTGGCAAAAATCATAGGGTGGAGTGTCCCGCAGAAATGGATAGCACAAGCTATGCAGTACGGAGGTAAAAAGGTACATGGGAGAATGGAAATTTTGGCCTATTCGGAGCATTCAGTATAGTACATGTTATAGGGGACATATTATGCTAAAACATTTTTTTGTCCTTTATCTGAAAATCAAATTTAATTGTATGTCCTGTATTTTTATTTTCTAAATCTGGCTATTCTACCCAGACTTCCCTATGTCTGCTGCCAAAATCTGGCTCATATCACAAAGGCCAAAGGCTGTTTATTCCATTGGGTTTTCTGTTTCTCCCAGTTATTCAGAATGGGGGGAAAGCTGTATCATTCAGTGTTTAAGGGTTTAGGCTCTGGAGTCAGATGTCCAGGATTTATAGTTTAACTCTCTGGTTGATCATTTGTGAGATCCAGGGTTTAAAAAAAATCTCTCTGGGCCCCAGTTTCTTCTTTGTATAAGAAAAGCTACTTACTCTATGAGACTTGAGGATTCAATAAACTTTATCCACAGTTCTTGGCATCCTTTCCCTGCATACCCTCATCCATCCATCCACAACAGTTCAAGTACATACAATATGGAAGGCTCCCAAAGTAAAGAAATAAAAAGACATGGGCTCTTCTTTCAAGAAACTTATAATCTAGAACTGCATAGAAGTTTTCACAGTTAAAACTAAGTTCATACAGTCCCATGTCTTTCCTGGTATATAACAGCTAATTTTGTATTTTCTTCTAGCTACTCTTCTTTATTCCACACCCTTCTGTCTCCTGGACCACCTTAGAGCCCACAGGCACATCAACCTCAACAAATCCAAAGTGAAACTCTTTTTTGTACTTTAGTACACCCCACCTTAGTGACCTAAACCAAGCAGTCCTATAGATCACTTGTTTTCCTGCCCCCAAAATTAGAGAAACAGACAGGTGGAAGCAAAGGATCACAACTTATTAGAGTAGAAACCTTTATGGGAACCAGCACTCAAGTATGAAAACCTAAACTGTAATTGATAAATTGCCGGAGGCTTAACGTGAGCAAGTCTGAGAGACAAAATGCTTCCTGGGGACCCAGTCATAGAAAGGCTTGCCCACTTTTGTGAGTGTTTCTTCCAGGAGCCCAACCAGATTCTTACACTGAATATTCAGGGGAAAAAATCCCCCTGTGTTTTCAGCAGGGGGAGGGAAAAGAGAACCATTATGAAATGCACCAAGAGCATTCTGTTCTTCTTGGATTTTCAGAGCCAAACCAGTCAGAGAGAAGGAAAATACCCAACTGCAGCCCGCTCCAGCCATCCTATCCCACCTACGGGGGGATTTCACATGAGCAGCACATGTGAAATTCACCTGCTAGAGGGACAGGCTTTCTAAAGGTTGAAACCTAATCATAGGACTCTAGAATGTTTCCCTTCCCCCACACTATATCATCACATCACTCAAGGCCTATTTACAGTAGCTCCTTTTACCCAATATATCATATCTTGTCATAAAAAGCAAAAAAAGCACATTGAAAGGCATACCAAGAGTAAAAAAAAAAACCATACAGTTTGACAAGGCAGAGCAAGCAAGCATCAGAACCAGGCTCAGATATGACAGGGATGTTGGAATTATCAGGCTGCGGATTTAACATGCTTATGATTTACATAGTAATGGTTCTAATGGATAAAATAGACAGCATGCAAGAACAGATGCATAATATAAGCAGAGAGATGGAAATTCTAAGAAAGAATCAAAAAGAGCATGTATGTGTATGTGACCTTTTCTACTTCATTTTCTTTTTTCTTCAGAAAATGTGTTTATGTAATAAATGCATAATTGTATATAAATAATATTAAGAAACTATTTTTTTACTTAAAAATTAGGATGTTGCTTATTGAGATTATAATTATCTTAGATAAAATAGGTCAGTCAAATGTCAGGAATTTCATCCAGTTCAATGCAATAGTCAACCTTCTTTGGCCACTGGAAACAGAGCATAGACATTCAGTTTACTTCATAAGAAGACAGCATCCTCACTCCTCAGCCTTCACTGCCTCTCTGTTCCCTCACTTTATGTGCTGTTTCCAGGAATAATTTAAAACAACCTCACATTCACAAAACTCCTGTTTAAAAGTGTCGTATTGATTGCTTATGTGCTTTATGTTCCTATCTCAATTGCCCTACTGTTAAGATTTAGGCTGCATCGTGCCTCATAAATCTAAAGGTAAAACAGGAGGCTAAATGCCTACTATTCTAGGAATTTACACACACACACACACACACATACACACACACCCCCCCAAAAAAAACTAAGTGACCACTCTAAGAATTATGACACAAAGATGATTTTAATGCAGCAAGTAGAGTAATAACATTTTGATTTAGTTTTAAACATTTAATAAGTGTGTCCTCCAGCCCCATGATTCTATTGCAAAAGATGGAATTTCATAGGACAGGCCTATAAACTCATCAGTTGAGGGAGCTCCCAGTGAAACGAGGCAGTGTCCATGAGTGTCAATGGCAGATCAAAGCAGAGAAAAAGAGGAACGAAGAGGGTCATACATTGGGACAGTGACAAGTATATCCATTAGGAATGGAGCTCCTACTAGGCAAGCCTTTCTCCATGGCCCCAGCTCCAGCTGGAACCTGAACATCTATCTCTCTTCTTGCTCCTACAATCCTAAGTGTGGTAACATCTTCCTACCACTACTGGTTTACGGGTCCTTCAATAATCCTTGTTGCTTAACTCTTCTCATTCTGTGAGTATTCTCTTAGCTCAAGTCTCTTGAAGCATCAGAATTGCATCGTTTCTGCTAGGATCCTGATTCAAGACTGGCTACATAATTTGTGAGGCTCAGTGCAAAGTGAAAATGAGGAACACGCCCCTTATTCAAAAAGTAGAAAACAAGTGTTGCTAAAGGTATTAAAATAGAAAACTTTTTCCTTTAAAAAATGTTATTGCTTATAAAAATATTATGGGAGTAATAGTGATCCATGAGTAATAATATAAACTTACATATTGAAGAACGATATTGCTGGTATCAAAATATTATATAATACAATATGAAAAATAACATGCTAATGTTATATCTTCATTTATCATAAGATTTTTTTCTGGATCATTTTCCTGCAAATTAATTTATGTCATTAAAGTTTATATTTTTAACAACTTCATTTCAATAAATAAAATTGAAAAAACATCAATCACTTGGCAAATGCAAGATTGCAAGTAACATTTGACACTTTTTAATTTTGAGAAGGACCTTTCTGCTGATGCAGCTATGACTGAGCTGTTAAAAGTATTTTATAGAATGTGACAACTTCGGGATGAATTTCAGGCAAATTATATGGAAATACACATTTTATTGCATTTAAATCTGATGATTCTCAAAAAACAATTTTTCTAAAATGATTTAACCCTTCTTATAAATGAGTTCTGTGTAACTCTAGATTTAATTTTAAATGTAAATTTTCCCAATGGCATTTTGTTTCTCTTGACTTTCTTTAACTTACGGAGATTGCATAAGAAACTGAAAGCAACTTCATGATCTGTATAAGTACAATTCAAAATTCACATTCATGTGTTCTATCACTGTATTGTGAATATTTTTTAATTAATTTTAAACTCATCTTCCTTGTTAATAGTTGCTTCAGCTGAAGCTTTATATGAAAATGGTGTTCTTTCTGTCAGATGCAATAATTTTTATATTTAATATCTATTTCTAAGCTTACATATATTTACTTGGTAATATAGCAGCAGTTTTCAAAACTAGGGACTCCAAACTCTGAAGAATTATAATAAACCCCTGATATGCCTTATTATAATTTTAATATATATGTTTATTTTGTAGTTATTTGTTGACAAAGCTTACTATTTTGCTTTAGCAATTTTTGCCCTGGTGCTTAGGTTGGAAAGTTAGTATTTGTGCAAAGCCTTCAGGATAAGCCCAGGAATAGAAGGGCAAGCCAGCCTCCCACCTGGACTGGGGTTCTGGGGTGGCTCCCCAGCTGAGAATCACTCCTCTCTCCTATAGCAGTGGTCCCTGCTGCTTCCGCTTCAAAGTTGCAGTCACCACTGCCAACCAAGGCTCATCCTGAGTCTATATTCTGCCTCTGGGACCCAAGTGCCTTGGGCTGCCTCATGGTATGCTCATGCATGTCAGAGGGCAAGGCCAACTTCATGTGTGGGCACCACTGCTGGACCACAGTTGCACATGTATGCTACCATCCAGCATATCTTTTGTGCATCCTCTCCTCTGTGCATACTCCCCTGTCACATTGAACTTCACTTACAGCACACAAGTTCAAAGAGAAAAGTAGGGAGCCCTGTTCAATGGCACAGGTTACACTTCCATGAAGCCAGCCGTGATCTAACATGTATGGTTCATGAAATTTACCTTCTAGGAGAAGACACCAAAGATGAATAGATAAACAAGGAAATGTGTATTCAAATGCCTGGTAGTAATAATGAAATATTACAGAAAATAAAACAAGGCAAGGAGACATTGTTGGGGGGTGATATGCATCTATGAGCTAGGGTGTTCCAGCAAGGCCACCCTGATGAGATAACAACTGAGAAAAGATGGGAAAGAATTGAGAGAGTGGGGCCAGAGCATTCCCTGCAGAGGGCAGAGCAGATGCCCAGTTCCTGAGATGGGAATATATTTGAAGAGTTCAGGCAAGAGCAAGAGTAAGGGTATACCAGAAGGCCAGCAAGTGAGGAGGGGCGCAGTAGGAAGCGAGTTCAGGAGAGGTCAATGGGGCCTGATTGAACTTTGAATTTTATTGTACAATAAATATGTGTGGGAAGCCACTGGAAAGCTGAGAGCTGGGGCCAGGCAAGATCAGGAGGTGAGTGTAAGGTAGGAAGACAGTTCTTCCCTGCAACCTCACTTACGTCACTCTCCTCCCCCTCTCATTACCTCACTCATTGTCTCTTTCATAACAGCCTTCTCCCAGCTCTTCAGAGACTTCTTTCTCCCTAAGCGCCCTCATGCTTGCTGTTCTTTTTGCTTGGGTGTTCTCTGACCACTTTTCTCATCGTGGACTCCTTTTTACCCTTCTGGTTTCAGCTTCATCCCCTCTAGTAGCTGACACTCTATTCCATGGATCTCCCCCAAATTCTTTCTCACCTCTTTTCAAGTTTCCTTCATGACTTTGACTTACATCTGTATGATCTATTTACTTACTTGACAACAATGTGCAATTTTTTGTTCATTTATTTGTTTACTTATTTTTGCTCACTCTTGCCGATGAAAATGTGAAACCTAGAAGGACAAGGACTATGCCTTCTTGTCCCCCACCATTAGGAAACAGCCCTCGCACAGTGCTTGGTAAGTGCTAGTGATGAATGAATGAACTTCTCCTCTGTACTTACCACTACAATATTCATCCAGTGACTTGGTGATTCTGCTCCTTTGCCTGAAATGATAAAATTTTATTCTAGGTTGTCATCCAATAAGTATGTATTCAGCTTTCAGGTCTTAGCTGTATCCTTAACTTCACTGAGGGAAGGCTTGCATGCTACACACACCCACACGTACACCTACGCACATCACCAACCCATCTATTCTTTCTTCCCTGTGTTTCCAACACACTTTGCCCCTACCTGTCAAAGGACCCATCCCATTGTATTACATTGGGTTATAATTATTCTGTTATATCTTTGTCTTGCCTTAATGCTGTAAGCCCCTTAAGGAACAAGAGCAAATCCAGCTCACTTTGGCAATCCCTGCTTCTAGCACTGCTCCAGCACATAGAGGTGACCCATACATGTTTGAGAAATAAATATACAGATGCCTCTTAAAAGCTCCTTTATGCACAGGTGGCTTCTGTGATCAGATCAAACATTATTCACACCCTGCAGCTATATTAGCATGGTATTATTTACATAGTTTTATGATTTTTAAATGAAAATCTAAATGCAATAATACACAGTTGTGCTTTTAGAGGCCCGTCATAACTCTCCCTCTTCCCCAATTGTGAAAGCACGGTATCCATCTGCAAAGCCTCAGGCCTAAAGAGAGGAAGTGCTGATTCACTACGACATCAGGTTGGCTCAAAGATCTCATTATTAACCAGAATTTATGCTAGACCTGGAGTGGGAATGGGGGAAGCCAGATATGGAAGGAGGCTGCAGTCTGTGTCAGCTCTGAAACTAACCAGCCCAGTAGTTTTTCCATTACAGGTGCGCACAGTGAGGATGATCCCTAATTGGCCAGGCAATAATTATCCATAGGCTGGCGGCCAAAACCCACTTCTGACTCTGCCCCAGCCTGGCAGATGGAGCCAGTGTATCACAAGGTGGGCTTATTAAATTCATTAGAGATTAAGGCTGCTGCTAGGAGAGTGGGCAGTGCAGAAAGGATTTGCAACTCGATTTAACCCTTCACACTCTGATTCTCCTGTCACCAGCACGAGACTTGGTGATCCTCCAACAAAACCTTCTTCCTGATTGCTTCCCCGGGCCTCCCACTTAAAAAAGTACACACGCACACATCATGTAAATCACTTTATGTGCATCATAGTACTTACTCCTCAGGACAGCTCAGAGATATAGACATTGCAATAGCCATTTTCCGGATCAGGGTATGGGGCCTCTACTAGGTTAAATAACTTGCTTAAAGAATCCTTGGCTTTGTGCTCACTTCAGCAGCACATATACTAAAATTGGAATGATACAGAGAAGATTAGCATGGCCCCTGCACAAGGATAACACACAAATTCATGAAGAGTTCCATATTTTTTAGTGAAATAAGCCAGGTAGTGAAAGACAAATACTACATGATCTCACCTGTAACAGAAACCTAATGACCAAAACAAACAAACAAGCAAAAGAGAACCAGAGGCATGGAAACAAGAAACAGACTGACAGTGTCCAAAAAGGGCGGGGGGAGAGAAAGGGGCAAAGGAGGGGAAGAGTTTAGTCAAGGAACTAGTATAAATGACCCATGGACATGGACAACATGGGGGGATTGACAGCATGTGAGGGTGGGGCAGGGGAGAGCAATGGGGGAAAGTGGGATACATTTAATACAACAACAATAAATTCATTTTTAAAAAATAAGGAGAAAATATGCCCACTGGCTGGTGGCTCAGAGGATAGGCACCTGCCTGAGAACCCAAAGGTCGCTGGCTTGATTCCCAGTCAGGGCACATAAGCAGGTTGCAAGCCAGGCCTCCAGCCAGGTCCATAGCTGGAGGCAGGTGAAAGGCAACCATACATTGATGTTTCTTTTCTCTCCCTCTCTGCCTCTCTCCCTTCCCTTCTCCCTAAGAATAATAAATAAAGCCTTAAAAAAAAAAAAAAAAAAAAGCTCTAAAATTATAGAACAATATTTCTCAAACGTGTTTTTAAAAAAACAAGGAAAAAGTAAATAAATCAAAATGTAAAAGTTATCCAAAAAAAGAACCCTTGGCTTAGCCAGGATTCAAGCTCTTATTTGTCGATATACACATGCTGATAAATGGACAAAATCTCATTCAGATGTGACTGAGAGCAAAAATTTGTGCCTGAACATAGACATTTGTGTATAAACATATATTATCTTTTAAAAAATTGCCTTGGTTTTGTAACTTAAACATTGTAAGTGTGAAATTAAAAGCTTTGAATCAAAAACACACACAAAAATATAGGTTTAAATGGGTACTTAAAGATTATCTAGATCATCCCTCTCATTAGACAGAAGAGGATACCATGGTCACAGACCCACTGCAGTACTTCTAACCCAGCATTTCTCACTTCCTGTTTGTTAAACTCTGGGTAGGAGGGGCTCCAGAATAGGACTGCCCTATTGGAAACCTGCTTTTCCAGGTCTCAGCTGTGATTATAGCCTAAGTCTGGCCTGGTCATGGTTTTCCTGTTTGTTCCCTTTTCTCATTAAACACCTCAGCACCTAGACTACCCCTCCTCACCCCAACACAGATGTGCTAACATTCTGCTGTAATGGATTATGGACCTTCAAATTTCCAGACTTTTTCCATGTGAAAAACAGACGTACCACCAGAACTTGGGATGGAAACATGTTTCATGCCCCAGGGGAACAAAGGCCCAGTGTTCTAGAAGTTCCATAAGAAGCTAGGCCCTTCTAAGCCCCCCAAAGCCAAGTCAAATCCTTATTATTATTTTAAGACCTATCAAAGGACTTTGATATACAACCACTCAAGGCAAGCATAAGCTTCTTGCTCAAATAAAATATATTTTATGAGAGCTCCAGGGTCACCTCTTTGGCTGGTGGCCTGGAAGCTGAGCTTGAAAATCTGTGCAGCAGGGTCTAACATGCAGGCCTGGGCTCAGGGGCACCCCTAACTCCCAAGGGAAGGGGCTTACGCATAACCATGTGCCCACTCAGCTTCCTCTCACAAAGCACAAAAAGGAGGAATCCTGGGGGAGAGCTTGTGTAAGAACAGATGCCAGAACCCATTCCAGGAGTCTGCTTTCCATCAAGTAGAGAAGATTGAACATGTTTACCAGCTTACAAGCAAAATGATTGCTGAAGACTCCTTTTGGAATCTGCTCAAATTCCACCTCCTCTATGACTTGTTCCCTTAACCCCAGAAGCAATATGCATCTCTGTCTCCTCTTCTTACTCCTCTAGGACTCTTTTGAAACGAATGAGCTTATATGGCTTTATGGCTCTTTCCACATTTTTTATGACACCATGTAAATTAATTACCAACCACAGTCAGACACAAATTCTCACTCCCAGTCATTCCTGAAAAGTTTGGTACATATATCAGCATGCATCTATCCTCATGCAGGTTTTTTAGCTAGCGGAGGCCTGGTAAGGGAAGAATGCAATGCCTACCTCCCTGAGTTGTCCTTAGGTTTCGGTAGGATAATGCCTACACAGTGATCTGTGTGGTACTCAGTCAATGTTTTGCTCAACATACCACTCACTCTTATAAAGACATGTAATCCATACATAGAAACTCTTATAGCCAGAGGCATTTCAGAAGTTAAAGTTTTCAGCCCAATACTTTGCATTGAGTCTAAGGTAGCACACCATACATTAACATATTAATATTCTTCAGTGAGCTGTCTGAATACATAGTATATGTTTAAATAATTGGTATAAAGTCTATTAATGGCTTCAAATCAGTTGGATCAGATTTGCTGTCAAACAAGGGTTATGAACTTCTGAGAAAGTTTTTGTTTCACACCCTTTGGACTTTGGAACTATGAATAAGTAATTGTGGACCCACATTATGATTATTTTAAAGACATTGAATCCCTACTAGATATTAAGACAGGCTTATCATTTGTTTTCCTTAGTGCCTGTCTCATAGCAGAAACTCAATTACCCTTTTTGAATGACCGAGTAAATGAAGGAAAGGATGTTACTCCTTAAGAAACATGAGTAGCCCTTTTTTTAGCACTTACAGATGGAATTACTCTTTGTTCTTCTTCTATATTTCACCTCTTGCACGCATACATTTGATTAGACACTGAAGAGTGGATGTAGAGATACAACATCAGAGCAGATCTAAAAAGATAATAAATGGCTTATCATTTAAAGGTAGAAAGCCACAGGAACAAAGAGAACAGGAGAGGAAAAGAAAACAACAAAGTGTTGAAAGCTGGGAAACAAAAGGATAAAGGACAACTGACTTAGGGGACTTCAAAACTTCAAACTCCATTCTGGCCATGGGAGGGTCTAGAAGCAAACTGATGCTACTATGTACCTCAGAGCTTCAGAATGACTCAAAGAACTGGCAACACCAGGGATCTATGCAAGTGTGTGTGCATGTGTGTGTGTGTGTGTGTGAAGACTGATTGAAAATCTATTTATAACACAGTTAAATTCTGGTACCCCTCTCCTACACCTTAAAGCCAACAACTGCTCCTTCCATTGACGTAGAAGACAGAAATTGACTCAGGAAACAGTAAACCAAAGGGACTCTAGATTGGGGGCCATCTGGAAGTAGGACAGGGATAATGAACTGAAAAACAGGGGAATTTAATAAACATCCACATATTGAATTCTGAGACCCCTTCACCCCTTCCCCATAGGCTGGTGGCTGAGCTTAAAAACCTTTGTTGAGTAATCTGCTCACCCCAAGAAAAAGGATGCAGAATGACATTGCTGATTCTGACCTGCCTACCACAAAGCCCGTCCATCCACCAGCCTTGCCCCTCCAAGCCTCCATGTGGCTTTTTTAGTATCTTATACTTAAACATGTGCTGACACTGCAGGGTTGACTTGAAGACCCTTGAAGAAAATCTCCAACCTGAATGTTGGACAGAGACCAAAACAAATATCAAAAGTAAGAGGGGGTAGGGAATTTTGTAGAAAAGAGACAATAGAAAGAGAAGTGTTTAAAAGAAAAAAAGAACTATTATTCATATCTTTGTAGAAAAAAAGAGATTCTATTGCATTCACAAAATAAGAATGAGTTTTTATTTTTATAAGGAGTATATATAAAACATAACCAAAAAAAGCACTTGTAAATCTAAAAATAATATACAAAAAATATATATATATATTATATATATATATATACCAAAGATGAGAAGAAGAGTTGGTAAATATCAAACAAAAAATTGTATACAAAGAAAGGGCAACCCTGGCTGGTGGCACAGTAGATAAGGCACCAGCCTACGAACCCAAAGGTCACAGGTTCAATTCCCAGGCAGGGCACATAACCAGGGTGCAAGCCAGGTCTCCAGCCAACTCTGTAGCTGGAGGCAGGTGAAAGGCAACCAACATTGATGCCTCCCTCCTTCTCTGCCCCTCTCCCTTCCCCTCTCTCTAAAAATAATAAATAAAATCTTTTTTAAAAAGGGGGATGCAAATCTTATGGCTGGACTCTGAATAAAATGTACCTGGTCATTTTGAAGTCATCAGATATTATGATATAAATATTTTAAGAAAATGGGGGAAGCAAAGTTTGTGTTTTCCAGGAGGGGCATGAAAGAACAAAATTCTCATTTTTTATAGCAGAAAGCCAAAGTGTAATCCCTAAAATGTAGAAGTGGTAATCTAAGAACATTATTGAGATATGTTTAGATAAATAACCAAAGAAATTGCTGAAGAGTTCAAAGCAGTTGTCTTTGGGTCACAGAAATGATTTGGTGGAGTGGCATGAGTATGGCAGTCCAACTTATTTACCTTTACTTACCTTCGTAGAAATAACTTGTAAAACCATGTGCATTTCCTTTTTTTGTTTCAATTAGTTTTTTTAAAGATTAAAGAGATGTACAGTGTCTGGCACAGAACAGATTACTTATATGACATCATTTGCTTTTTATTATTCTTATTTTGTGATTCATTCTTATTATTCTGACTCTTCAAATGCTGTTTATAATATTCCAAGGAGCATTCTTTAAACAAACAAACAAACAAACAAAAAACCCTTCTTTTCTGTATACCAGCAAAGGTACTTATCAGGAAGTTTTTAAATGTATATTTTGCAATTCGAATGAACTAAGCATCCTGCCCCCTTTGCGGACAACCCACTTCCATCCTGCTGTTGATGGAAACCAAGTTTAGGACACATTCAACTCCATTTACTTAGCCAGGGTCTGGAGTGAGCTGATCTGGTCGGGGACAGCAGGAAAGCCATTGGTCTTGCTCGTAGGGACCTAATGCACCAGCTGGAACCTCTAAATTGATGGGTGAGAAAAAGAGGAGAGCACCCAAACAGCTCCATTTCCAGTCAAGTAGAGAGTTAGCAATTCTGATGTTTTTGCACATACACTTAATTTACTCCTTTGGTCCTTCTAAGTGGCAACTCATTAACACCTCAAGGCTGATGGTTGGCATTTTACATTCTAATTGCATGTACATTAGCATAAGAAAATGTGTACTATGGTGGCTTCTCTGGAAAAGCTGCTCTATTTAGTCAGCTCCCCTGGAAAAAAAGAGGTTTTATTGGCAGAAGCAAGAAATAGCCACACACTGATATTAAACACCTTAGAGTTTTAACTTTGCAAGTGTTGTTCATTTATGCTACCTTGTAACATCATATAATGTTGAAAAAACACAGTAATTATTCTCATTTGGCAAATGAGAAAACTGAAGTACAGGTATGATTTGTCCACAAAGTCTCACAGTTCAATAAAGGTGAGCCAGGGAATCCATCGTGATTCAAAATATGTTTCTTAATTTGTATTTTTATTGAATTTATTGAGATGATATTGGTTATCAAAATTACATAGGTTTCAAGTATACAATTCTATAATACATCATCTGTATATTGTGTTGTGTTCACCACCCAAAGTCAAATCTCCTTCAACCACCATTTATCCCCCATTTACCCTCTCGTACACACCCCTCCTTCCCTCTGGTAATCACCATACTGTTTTTTTGCATCTGAGTTGTTTGTTGTTATTTAATCCCTTCACTTTTTCCACTCAGCCCCGCAAATACTTCCCTCTGACAGCTGTCAGTCTGTTTTCTATATCAACGAGTCTGTTTCTGTTTTGTTTGTTTGTTTATTTTATTTATTAGATTCCACATATAAGTGAGATCATATGGTATTTTGTCTTTCTGACTGGCTTATTTCACTTAACATAATACTCGCCAAGTCCACCCATGCTGTCACTGAAGGTAAAATTTCTTTCTTTTTTTTACAGCCAAGTAGCATTCCATGAATAAGTGTGCCACAGCTCATCCACTCATCTATTGATGGACACTTGGGCTGCTTCCAAATTTGTTATTGTAAATAACACTGCAATGAACATAGAGGTGCATATATACTCTCAAATCAGTTTTGAGGTTCTTTGGAAATATTCCCAGAAGTAGAATCACTGGGTCATAAAGCAGTTCAATTTTTAATTTTTTGAGGAAACTCTGCATTGTTTTCCACAGTGGCTGCACCAATCTGTATTCCCATCAACAGCACACAAGAGTTCATTTTCATCCTTGCTAGTATTGTTGTTTGTTGATTTATTGATGATAGCCATTCTGACAGGGGTGAGGTGGTATCTCATTGTGGTTTTAATTTGCATTTCTATGATGATTAGTGACATCAAGCACCTATTTATATTTTTATTGGCCATCTGTATGTTATCTGGGGAGAAGTATTTATTGAGGTCCATTTTTTTTTTTTTTGCCCATTTTTACTCTATTTATATTTAAGATTTTATTCATTATTTTTAGAGAAAAGGGCAGGGAGGGAGGAAGAAAGGGAGAGAAACATCAATGTATGGTTGCCTTTTACCTGCCTCCAGCTACAGATGTGGCTGGAAACTTGGCTTGCAACTTGGTTATGTGCCCTGACTGGGAATTGAACTAGTGACCTTTGCATTCACAGGCCGCTGTGGATTCTTTATCCAGTTAAAGAAGTTTCCTGCCCTGGCTCAGTGGTGCTCAGTTGATGGGCACCAACCTGCAAACCCAAAGGTTGCTGTCTCAATTCCCAGTCAGGGCACATAATCAGGTTGCAAGCCAGGTCTTCAGCCAGGACCCCAGCTGGAGGCAGGTGAAAGGCAACCATATATTGATGTTTCTCACCCTTTCTTCCTCACCCCCTGCCCTTCTCTCTAAAAATAATGAATAAAATATTTATTTATTTTAATTTAAAAAGATTTTATTCATTATTTTTAGAAAGAGGGGACAGGAGAGAGGCAGAAAGGGAGAAAGAGAGACATCAATGTATGGTTGCTTTTCACCTGCTTTCAGCCACAGACCTGGCTGGAGACCTGGCTTGCAACCTCATTATGTGCCCTGGCTGGGGGACAGAACTAGAGACCTTTGAGTTCACAGGCTGGCACCTTACCCACTGTGCTACCAGCCAGGGCTTTGAATAAAATCTTTAAATAAATAAATAAGATTGTGGGTTTTTGTTTTTGTTTTTTGTTTTTTGTGTTGAGTTGTACAAATTCTTTACAGATTGTAGTTATTAACCCCTTATCAGGTATATCATTGTTGAATATATTCTTTCATTCAGTGGATTAACTTTTCATTTCATTGATGGTATCATTTACTATGTAAAAACTTTTTAGTTTGATGTAGTTCCTTTGTTTAATTTTTTTGTTTGTTTCATTTGCATATCATGAAAATATATCAAAAGTAAATATTGCTAAGAGAAATGTCCAAGATTTACTGCCTACAATTTTTTTTAAGGATTTTTGTGGTTTCGAGTCTCACATTTAAGTATTTATTTCGAGTTACTCTTGTGTATGTTTTGCACTTCTCTGTTCAATTTTTCCAACACCATTTATTAACTAGACTGCCTTTACCCTATTGCATGTGCTGACCTATTTTGTCAAATATTAGTTGACCATAAAGGTATGGGTTTATTTTCTGGGCTCTCTATTCTATTTCATTGATTTATGTCTGTTTTTTTTAGGCTAATACCATGCCATTTTAATTACTATGGCCTTGTAGAATAGTCTGATTATCAGCTAGCATAATTCCTCCAAATTTGTTCTTCTTTCTTAAGGTTGTAGTGGCTTTTTAGTGGCTTTTGTGGTTCTGTGTACATTTTTGGAATATTTGTTCTAGTTCTGTGAAATTCACCATTGATATTTTGATTGGAATTGCATTGAATATATGGATTGCTTTGGGTGGTGTGAACATTTTATGATGTTAAGTCTTTCTACCCATGAACATGGTATATGATGCTAGCTATCTGTATCTTATTCAATTTCCTTCTTTAGTGTCTTAATTTTCCAAGCACAGATTTTTCATATTCTTGGTTAAATTTATTTTCTAGGTATTTTTTATGCAATCGTAGATGGGATTGCTTTTTTAGTTTTCTTTTCTGATAGTTCATTGTTGGTGTATAAAAATGCAACTGATTTTTATTTTGTATACTGCTACTTTACTAAATTCATTTATCAGATCTAGTAGTTTTTGGTGGCATCTTTAGAGTTCTCTGTCTACAGTGTCATATCATCTGTAAATAATGACAGAGCCACAAACCCCAGTTTCTCCTCACACAACTCTAGTCCACTCTGCCCTCCCTCCTCTGGGGCCAACAGTGAGTGGCTATGAATGAGATTTTGTGTGCTGACCCTTTGACAAGGTGCCTGTGTTTATAGCAAACTCTTATTTCTCCCTGGTGTACAGAACTCCTTCTGATTTTCATAGCCATGTTACATAAGTGCTTCTTCCTGGCTCTGGGGCTTTGGGGTAGAGACCTCAGTGTGAGGTTGAGACCCCACACTCCTCAGGGAGAATCTTTGTAGATGAAATATCCCCTTGGAATCTCAGCTGTTGCCCATGGGAGCAGGGCCAGCCCTTTTCATGTCTCCACCCTTCCACCCTTCCTATCAGTCTTAATGTGGCTTCTTCTGTAAATCCTTAGTTACAAGACTTCTGTTCAAGTAGTCTTTAGTTGGTTTTTCAGTTGATTATCTTATATTTAGTTGTAATTCTGTTCGGCCCTGAAAAAAGGTGAATGTTCCTTCTACCTACTCCACAGCTATCTTGGAAGTTGATTCCAAATTTTGAGCTATTTGCTCTGCTGTATCAGATAATTATATTACATACACTTATTTCCACATGGACCTAACCTAGGGCTTTAAACCAGCACAGAGGAATATAAAGATAGTTTGAAATACTAAGACCCCATAAAAGAGAGCATTAAGGTAGGGAAGAGGTATGGCCAAAGGCCTAAAACAATTTTAAAATATTTTGGAGAATTAGCTCCTGGGCAGGTTAATAGTAAGAATCGAGGGAAGGGATTCTTCTCTATGAGATAACCTGATTCTGGGAGTGAAAATGCAGAGATGAGAATTGCAAGAGCAGTCACAGGGCACAAATAAGGGGCAGCTAGGCGGAGGAAAGAAACAGGCTTCACCTCTCATGACAGCACTCATGAAATGGCAGGAGCTGATAAGGGTTCTGAGGCAGATGCCAAGCCTCGCAGGAAAGAATGCCATGATCCATTTGCAGTGTCTGGTGTGCAGGAGGGTTTTGAAAACTGTGGCTAAGTATCTGTCATCCTGGACAAGAGTCTCTGTAGGCATTCCCTCCAGGATGACAGGGTTGTCCTTTGAGCCATGTCTCCAGAAAGAGCATGGGGGTTCCATAAGTTAGACAGTGGAGAGATGTCTTAATAACCATGCTGGGACACTCTGCCTTGAATATCCACATGAATCAGTAATGACACTTTATAAAAATATACACATTTGGGCCTCACCCCTATTATTCTTATTCTGTGGACCTGGAGTGGGGCCCAGAGTCAGTACTTTTTAAAACTCCAAAGTACAGTTTCATGTACATTCAAGATTGAGAAAAATGTATAGCCTATGTTGCATAGGGCATGACCATACCAGTGTGTTGTGTGTGTGGGCAGGTGTTTTGTCACCTCTCCTTTACCCCTAAGATAAGGGACGAAATCTTGGCCTAGGATTCAGAGAGTATACAAACATACAAACCCTGACACTGCACAGGTGAGAGCTACAGTAGTGTATTGTAGTTTTCACGTATCCTCACTTTTGCCTGTCATTTTAGTTACCTGCAATCAGCCATGGTCCTAAACTCTTAGATACAAAAGTCCAAAAATAAACAATTTATGTTTTTAATTGCACCCTGTTGCAAGTGGCGTGATGAATTTCACACAGTCCCACTCCCTCCCACCCTGGACATAAGTCACCCATTTGTCCAAAGTCTCCACGCTGGATACCACTCCTGCCCCTTAGTAGCCATCTTAGTTATGAGGTCCACTGTCACAGTATCTCACTGCCTATCTTTTTTACTTCTTTAGCCTTGTATGAAAGTTTTTACTTTTGAAGCATATTTTATTGATTATGCTGTTATAGTTGTCTCAATTTTTCCCCCTTTATTTTGTGGCCATACTCAGTCATCCAAATCACCAGTGTTTTGAACTCTGCATCTGATAAGTTGGCTATCTCTGTTTCATTTAGTTCTTTTGCTGGGGTTTTGTTCTTTTCTTTCATTTGGGCCATATTTCTTTGCTTCCTCAATTTGGCAGCCTCCCTATGTTTGTTTCTCTTTTGACTCCACGTCTTGGTAGCTGGCCAAATGCAGTAGGTGTCCTGTAGAGCCCAGTGGCACAGCCTCCCCCTGTCACCCAAGCTGGGTACTCAAAGTGTACCCTTCGTGTGGACTGAGTACACCCTCCTCTTGTAGTGGAGCCCTGGTTGCTATTGGCAGGTCAGCGGGAGGGATTTATCCAGACCGGTCAGTTGCAAGGACTGGCTGTGACCACTGACCACCAACCTTTGCCTTCTGTGAAGGACCAGCCATGCAGGGGCTGGGTGGTGGGGCTCCAATGTGGTAACTGTCCACTGAGTACACTGGCCCTGGGGATTCCCAGGTGGTGCGGGCCAAAGTGAGCCCCCACCTGCGTTTTGCCCAGGGCACCCTGCCTGAGATATAAAGCAATCTGTGGTGGCTGCTACTTGTGCTGGGCTTAGAGATTCCCAAGCAAAGCCAAGCTGCGAATCTAGTCTGACTGTTGATTCTGTCAGGCTTGGAGCTCACTGAGGCAGCTGTTGCTTGTTTGAGAGGATTCAGGAAGTTGTGAAGAAAAACAGCTTAGATGGATCCATAAGTTGGGTGGAGAAGAGTCTCTGGGGATCTCTACGTTGGATCAAACAGAGTTAGCCAAGTTGATGGAGTCTCGGGTATAGCACCAGCTTGCCATCTCTATGTAGGGAGAGTTTAGGAAAGAGACAATGGTCTCTACTTGCCTTGGACACTTCCGTTCCTCCCAAGATACCACTGGTGCCTTTCAAGCTGCTACCTTGGTAATGGAGCTCAGAGGGGGTGAGTCTGAGTAAGTCTGTGTGTGGGTTCTTTAAGAGGAACTGCTTGGGGCTCCAAAAGTTTCTTCCACTGACTCAGTCCCTGCTGGTTTTTGCAGCTAGAAGTTGTAGGGACTTACATACCTGGCCCTGGAACCCTGGGCTGGGGGTCCTGGTGTGGGGCTGGGACTCCTCACGCCTGAGACACCCCTCCTGAATTTTTATCCACCACACACGGGTGAGAGACCAGCCTGTTTCCTATCTGAGCCCCTCTTACCCGTCTGGAAGGATGTGTTTCTTTTTCTTTTCTTTTTTTAAAATTCAGTAGTTGTCAGACTTCCATTAAGTTTGATTCCTGCCAGTTCTGAATGATGGTTGTTCTATATTTTAGTTGTAATTTCGATGTGGTTGTGCAAAGAGGTGAGCTTTGTCTGCCTGTGCTGCCATCTTCATTGGCTCCCCTCAGTGACTGTCTTCAAGAAACCCTTATTTTACTTAATAACAGTCCCAAAGTGCAGGAGTCGTGATGCTGGCAGTTCGAATACGCCAAAGAGTCACCGTAAAGTGCTTCTTGTAGGCAAGAAGGTAAAAGTTTTAGATTTCCTATGAAAAGGAAACAAATGTATGCAAATGTTGCTAGGATCTAAGGTAAAAATGAAACTTCTATCCATGAGATTACTATAAAGAAAGAAAAAGAAATCAGTATTTAGTTTCCATGTTGTACCTCAAACTGCTAAAGCTATGGCTACGGTGTGTGAAAAGTGCTCAGTTAAGATGGAAAAGGCATTAAATGTGTGGGTGAAAGACATGACATTGTCATGGCTCCAGGAGCCTCCTTCTGAAGAATCGGCAGGTCAATAGCTGCTGAACTCTAGGTCACATCTAGGTCACAATGCCTACGTTGCTCACCTCACTTCATCTCATCACGTAGGGACCGTATCATCTCACATCATTATGAGAAGAATAAGTACAGTAGAAAAGGTATTTTGAGAGGAGACCACATTCACATAACTTTTATTAGAGTGGTTATTTTTGTATTTTATTATTTTTGTTAATCTCTTACTGCGCCTAACTTATAAACTAAACTATATCATAGGTATGTGTGTGTGTGTGTGGGGTGGGGGGACCTAGTATATCCTGTATAGGGTTTGTTACTATCCTTAGTTTCAGGGATTCTCTGAAATAACCCTGTGAATAAGGGCAAACTACTGTCTTAGACACATAAACTCACAGCCAGAGGAGCAGGACACTTCACATCACACAGGATCTCTTGGAAGTTGCACTCAGGGGAGCCAAGTGGATCAGCAGAGTCTGTGGGAGGCAGGTTTTGTTGTCCCAAGAGGGTGAAGTGCCCCTTGTTTCTTGTGGGAAGATACCATTAGACTATTTAAAAATTCTGTAGGGCTGTCAGGAAACCAAAACCCACTAAGTTGAGGCCTGAATAGGGCACAGCTGATTCTGCTGATAAGCGAAGTTTCCTGCTGGAGGGGAGGTGTATCTGCCAAGAGCAGTGAAACTCTGGGACCCAGCAGGCTCAAAAATTTCAAGGCAGCACATGAAATTCCTGGCTTTGTAATACAGGCCTGGATGGGGACTCAGGAAGTAGGAAGAAGTAATAAAAGTGAGCACGACATAGTGCCCCAGAGTCTACTGGAACGTAAAGGAGGGTGAGCAGACCAGGACTTACTGTGATAGATGCTAGGATGCGGGAATCAGCTGCTGTGGGCGCACATAAGAAGGGCAGCTATGGTAACAACTTGGTTTTGGTTTTTGAGGGAAGGAGGCCATGGAAGCCACATTTAACCAGAAATGTGAGGGTTAAGGAGCTGATGAAATACAGGTGTTTCTGACTCCAAAACCCAGGCTTCTTTTTTTCCAGTGCACCAGAATGCCTTCTTCAAAATGTGTCACATTCAGTAGCACAGTGCTTTGTGCCTGGCAGAGACCATATATTTATTTGCAAGAATTTATTCCTTAGAGCAAGTTTAAAGGTATGTGGTAAGGCTTAACCAAAGATAAGGCAACTAATATTCCTGTTTGTCAGATTGAGAAAATAAAGGGTTTTTTTTCTTTTTTCTTTTTTCTTTCTTTCTTTCTTTCTTTCTTTCTTTCTTTCTTTCTTTCTTTCTTTCTTTCTTTCTTTCTTTCTTTCTTTCTTTCTTTCTTTCATTCTTTCTTCTTGTCTTTCCTTCTTTCTTTCTTTTTTTAAACCAGGCTTCTCCTGTGTGTTTGCAGTCATTCTGCTAGGCACTGAAGATAAAAGGAGCAGATATAGTCTCTGGCTCATTGAGCTTATATTTCACTAGGGACACAAACAAAAAAACATAGAAGATGATGTCAAATAGTGACAAGTGCTTATCTAAAGGAAATGAAGAAGGCACGGAGATAGAGAAAACCAGGGGAGGAGGGAGAGCCCTACTTTGCACAGCATGGCGAGAGTTGGCTAGGTCTTTCTGGAAGGAACCATTGAAACTGAAACTAAAAGTCTAAGAAAGCCCTGTATGTTAAGAATAGATAAACTCCTATTGCCAGTAGAATAACTAGTATGCGTTAGGATTCTGAGGTGAGAGAAGCTTGGATTGTCTGGGAAAATGCAAGACAACTCACACATCAGGGATGAAGAGCAAAGGGAGGACAGACAAGAGGCAGCAGCAAAGGCAGCAAAATATGCGTACTATGGTAAGGAGTTTGGATTGTTTTTTGAATGCAGTGGAGCCTTGAAGGACTGTTAAGTGAAAGAGTGCCATAATCTAAGAATCTAGGTTCTAAGATCACTTTGGCTAACATTGTAATAGACAGATTATAGAAAGAGGGGACAAAAAGGTAGCAAGCAGCCACTGAGGTAGTTGTTACCTATGGCAAGAAGTAATAGTTGGCAGCCCCATCCAGTTGACAGTGCAGGTGGGAGAACTGGGTAGCCTAAGATAGTATGTATTGTTGGTGGTAGAATCAATAGGAATTGCTAGTGGGAATAAGGGATCAAAAATGGTACCTAGGTTTCAGGTGTGGGCAAATAAATAGATGATGGTGCCAATCTTTGGAGATTTTAAAAACTAAAAGAATGGCATTTGGCATGTAGCTATCAAGTGGTCTTAGGCCATCTAGAAATTAGTAACTTTCTAGAAGTCATAGAGCTAGAGCTAGAGAGTGACAGAGCATGGATTATAATTAATCCTGTGATCCCTCATATTTGTTAATAAATTATTCCAAATTTCCATGGTTTAATCTTGACAAAGAGGGAAATAAATTCATTATGATTAACAGGAAGTTACATTAAGTCACAATCAAACCTTTGTGCTTTTGGAAATAAACCTAAAAAAAATTAAGAAAAAAATAAGGAGAGGATTTCCAGAACAGTCCCTAAATGTTCACTTGGTACAAATTGTTTTAGTGTACAGCATTGCTAGGCACGTAGAAGATGCCACTACTTACAAGACATGGCCCCCGCCTTCAGAAAGCTCATACTGTAATTTGGCATTTTCCACGTAATTGTGTACCAAGAGATATTTGTGAGTGTTAGATCAGAAAATGGTTCCACAGGCAACCAGTTAAACAAAGCTAGACAGACTTCAATATTACAGGGCTCCCCAGAGACTTTAGTCAACTAATCTATTTTGTGAGAACTGAGAGGGGAAATACATGGCTTATAGTACTTTGTAAGCATATTTGACCAAATAATCTTTATTTGGCAGGTCTTTGTCTTGTAACATTATAACATATCAGTGTTTTGTAAAACAGGATTTGAGGAAACATGATCTAGTTGGGAATATAGCATGCTTTCTTTACCCATTCATCTTTTGATGGACAAATGTTTCCATGTCTTGGCTATTATAAACAATGCTGCAATTAACATGAGTGGGGGGATGTCTTTTCAAGTTAGTGTTTTTATTTTTTAAAAATTGGTTAAGTATCCAGAAGTGGAATTTACTTCAAATTTTTTGAGGAACCTCTATATTGTTTTCCAGAATGGCTGAACCAATTTACATTCCCACCAACAGTGCACAAGGGCTCCCTTTTCTTCACATCCTTGCCATGATTTACTTCTCGACTTTTTGATAACAGCCATTCTAACAGATGTGAGGTGATATTCCATTATGTGTTTGATTCACATTTCCCTGATGATTAGTAATGCTAAGTACCTGAACCTTAAACATGACCAGAGGATCAGAGTGTTTGGAACCCAAGGATATAAAGAGGCCACAGGGAGAAGTCTCTCAAAGAAGTTCAACCCTTGCAGGTCCTACGGAACTAACTGTTCTCTTATGAGACCTAAGGCAAATCTGTCAGGAAGACAGGGACATTGGTGTCAGGATGTGGGGGCAGCTACCTTGGAGATAACACCTATCTTTAGAACTTTGATTGTATCTACACTTTAGTTAAAACTGTAACAGTCAATGTTTACATACCCAGCCTAGCCAAAAGGTGATAATGGAACCTGTCTGGGAAACTCTTGGGAATGAGTTAATGAAATAATGAGCTAATGAAGTTAACTTGTCTGGTGATCCTTGGTGAGGTGGTAAATAAAGCAGAAGTCCTAATAGGTAATCCTATTTAGCTCTTTCTGTTAATGGACTTTTTGTTTATGAACTAATTTTCCTTTCAAGTGCATATCTGTGTAACTGCCCTTAACAGCTCAGATAAAAACTCCAACCTGGTGATGTCAAGTCAAAGATGACTTCTCTTAAAGTCTTTCCCTTGATGCTGCCCATTTTTCCTTCCCTCAATAAGCTAACTCATGGCTTGATTCCACAGGTCTCTGGGGGTGATTACTCAAAGCAAGGCTGCCCTGACAATTGGGACCATGGTTTCCCCCTATCAGGCCCTTATCCCTCTTGTTCTTCTCCGTCTGCCAGATTCTAGTTTATAGATGAATATACTGAGGTGTGGTGGGTTTTTATAAATTTGGCTAAAGTTGTACAACTAGTAAAGGGTGGAGCCAGGATGCAAATCCAGGTCTATAGAATTCAACTCCTTCTTATTGTTTGTTTCGCCAAGATTAAGTGCATATGAGGGGAAAGGCTAGAAATGGGAGCAAAGAAAGTGTGAGGTTTCTCTCTACACCAGCCTCATTCTTGCCTCTGTGCAGGTCCCATTGGACCCTGGCCATGGCTATGGGAGAAGGTACATCTGGCATTCCAGTGAGTGCAGTGAGATCTGGGGAAGCCCAGTCTCCCTCTGATACAAAGAGTTCAGGCAGCTTTCCAGGGAAGAGTCACCAAGACACAGAGGCCACCCTGATGTCATGCTTAATTATAACCGCAAACGTGCATAGAGTGCTTACTATGTGCTGGGCACTGACCTAAGTGCTTTACAGCTATTAACCTACTTACTGTACAATCTTTTTACAATTCTACAAAGGATGTATGACTATCATTATCCCCATGATTACTGATGGGGACACAGAGGTACAGAAAGAACGATGAACTTACTGCTCAAGCAGTAAGTGGTGGACCTAGGTTTGAAACTGGGAAATCTCTCCCAACCCTCGCTCTCCTCATTTGGCCTCTTCATACTGAGGAGCACACCCTCTGAAGTTACACTGATAGGTTCAGATCCTGGCTCTGCTGTGAAACTTCAACATGTTACTTAAGTTCTCTGGACTTGTCTTCTCAATCATAATAAAGAATTGTGTCTTGGCTGGGGGCTCAGTGAATAGGTGCCAGACTGCAAACCCAAAGGTCGCTGGTTCAATTCCCAGTCAGGGCACATAACCAGGTTGCAAGCCAGGTCTCCAGCCAGGTCTGTAGCTGGAGGCAGGCGAAAGGCAACCATACATTGATGTTTCTCTCCGTTTCTTCCTCCCTGTCTTTCTCTCTAAAAAATAACAAATAAAACAAAAAAAAAAAGAATTTTGTTGAGGCATTAATGACAAAATATGTGAGGCACTTGGCAAGATGTCTGACATGCAGTAGGTATGCAATAAACAAGGGTGGATTTTGCTATCAGATGGGTTTAAGCACCCAGTAACCCCCTTAACTGATGGTTTCTGTCACAGTATGTAGATCCAACCCAGCTACCCACCTGTGCTCTGCAGGGTGATGGGGTGAGGGGCGGGGGTTGGTGCAAAGACTGGGAGGGGGTGAGAGGCCGAGGCCCTTTGGGGATCTGAAGCTTGAAGCTAGAGAGCCGCCAGCGGAGGAAGAGGCCAGAAGGCCAATCCTCTCGGCTTCTTCATAAACCAAGGGGGGTGGGGGGGACGACGCTTGGTTTGCAAGGGAAGGAAAGAGAGAAACTGAATTGGGTTCACAGAGGGGCAAAGCCGGCTGCTTTCATAACACCCAGTGTTGCTCGCTCTCTGCGTCATCCTGGACTCTCCGCTCCACGGCTGATTCCTCCCGAGCCTGGCGCTGCATAGCAATGAGGCCGTTTTCTACACCCGCCCAGGCAGCTGTAACCTCCTCAGTCTGGGCCAGGCTGGTCTGAGCCGGTTCCCTCTGGCTGTCAGCTCCCTGACCTTGGAAACCTCTCCAGGTTCAGCCTTTTGCTCTCCCTAGATGGTCTCTACCTCTAAAAGCCTCAGACACCTGTAATTATTGAAGGGAACCCACAGATGGCCTGGGAGGATGTGCAGGTCTGCGGTCTGTCCACACCTACCCCCAGATATGACCTTAGCGAGAGAAAACATTTCTGGAATGTTAGAGATTAGGAAACAGGTGCCCAAACTCACAGAGCTGAAGATGGAGCCCAGTGAAACCCTATAATCATGTTATAATAAACAACCAGAGTGTTAGCAGTTAGCTGAGCACCAGAGGCAGGGCGTTACCTGCACTATCTCTGTGAAGCCCCCTAAGAACCCCATTTGGAGGACAATGAAAGGGCATAGGGAAGTGAAGTCTTTGACCCCAAAGTCACACAAGAGTTAGGTCTCAACCCAGGATGCAAACACAGGTCCAAACAAGTCCAGGGCCCTTGTTCTCAAACCCTGGCACTGGCCTCTGCTCTCTGCCCTCTGCCCTGCTGCAGCGGTTAACCAAATATCCAAACTTGCCACTCGAGTCAGCTATCTGCTCCCAGTGAAATTAATTGTCAGTGCATTTTCAAGTCAGAAGTAAATATGAAAACAGAATCTCTTCAAAGGTTAATGAATTCAACTCAACCGGACACATCCTTTTAGAGTATGAACTCAGTGGCAGGCACAGGTTTCAATACTAAACGGAATCAGAGAAAATAAAATAGGGAAATACTCAGTCCTTGCTCTCAAAGAGCTTTTTTATCTCAAGGTGAAAACACCCAGTGATCAGAACTGGACATAAACAATTTTTTTTTTTTTTTTTTAATATCTTAGTTGGGAGAATTTTTAAAAAGGTGGATAAAAATACTGTCCAACATGAAAATGAGCCAGGCTGGCATTTCACGGGGCTCACGTATCAGACAGCGACACACACACCCCAGTCGCCGGCTCAGCTCCACCTCACCATGGTAACCGCCGGAGCCCTCATCTGCCAGATGGTTTTTTATATCTTCTGTGTGTAGCCGGAAAAGAGAATAGGCATGGATGGGTGGCTGAAGTACCTCACTCTCTCAGCAGTCCTGAGAAGCCTAAATGTGTTTTTTAAAAAGAGTCCCCATATAAGCTGCACATCTTTAGAAATCCCACTGTATAAGAAGAGAAGATATGCCTGAAACAGGTGCGGACTGAATTCTAAGCATTCCAGCCTGAGGGGTAGACCTGGGATGGCCTGTTTGTTTGCTTGGGCTGCTCTGACAAAGTACCACAGACTGATGGCTTAAACAACTATTTATTTTCTCACAGCTCTGGAGGCTGGAAGTTCAAGATCAAAGAATTCAGCAGGTTTCAA
The DNA here is from genome assembly GCA_004026585.1 of Noctilio leporinus. Taxonomy (NCBI): domain Eukaryota; kingdom Metazoa; phylum Chordata; class Mammalia; order Chiroptera; family Noctilionidae; genus Noctilio; species Noctilio leporinus. The sequence continues at coordinate 26,969 of PVIW01000879.1, read as the reverse complement.
TTCTCCAGACCTCCCTCTTTGGCTTCCAGATTTCCACCTTCTTGCTATGTCCTCACATGTCCCTCCCTCTGTCCCACATCCCTGGTGTCTCTCTGGGTGTCCAAACTTCCTTTTCTTATAAGGACACTTGTCAGATTGGATTAGGGTCCTCTTCGTTGGCCTCATTTTAACTGTATCACCCCTTTAAAAGTAGGGTCCAACATATAAATTTGGGGAGATGAGACACAACTCAGCCATAACACTAGACATTACTGTAATCACTTAAGTTCTATTTCTTCTATTATTCCATGCAATAATCCAAGGATTAAGTACTATGATGATGATGATGATGTACTGAGGAAACTGTTGTTCAGAGAATTGAAGTAACTAACTCTAAGGTTCTATAGCTAGAAAGGGGTTTTGTTAATTTTCTATTGCTGCTATAACAAATTACTACAAACCTGGTGGCTTAAAACTATACAGGTGTATTATCTAGCAGTTGTGTAGTTCAGAAGTTTAAAATGAGTTTGCCTGGGTTCAAATCAAAGTGTCAACAGGTTGCGTTTCTTTCTTGGAGCCTCTAGGAAAGAATGTTGTCACGGACTATATATTTTTTACCTCTGCAATTCCAGTGTCTAGTACAGTGTTTGTGTATTGTAGGAGCTCAATAAATTAAGTGAATAAATACATATTAAAAGATGAATGAATAAAGCAGGCAGGGAATAAAAAAGTTTGGTTCTTCCTGGTTCTGCCACTATTCTAAGGGAGCTAGGGAAAACTCACTTCTTTGCAGTATCTTTTTCATCTGCATTATGAAGGTATTTGTCTAACTTGAGTATCTATGTCAATTCTAACATCTTAGGATTCTCAGCCAAGGTACCAGCAACTCCTGCTTTGCTTTTAGTTTTGTTTTTCTGTTTCATAAAGGCTCCAGCTTCCAGCAGCTCCAGGGAGCCTGATCCTTATCACTTGTCAACCCCATCAATCACCACCTTGCCGCCAATCCACTCTATACTTTCTCCTCTTTCCCAGATTACTTCCTGGCCTGTACTCAAGCCATTAGCTCTGACTTCTTCACCAAGCCCTTTTCATCAACAAAGCCTCAAAGCAATTTGCTTCCTTTGTGAAATGCTTCTGACACTCCAGCCCCTGGAGCTCTCTTCTGTCCTGGCATGGATCACCAAACACTGTAGGGCTGAGAAGAAAAAGCTTTAGGATCACGGCCTCAGGACTCAAATGACAAAGGGTTATTCATTCATTTAACACACGTTGCTTGGACACCTCCTGTTTTCCTGCATTCCACCAGTTGCTGGGGTACAGTAATGAGCAAAATACACATAGTCCCTGCTCTGCAGGAAACCCAGATGCCTACATATTCGAGATAACAGAAATGCCAACCATGAGGACATCTCAAACATCACATAGTTAGACGGTAGGGAAACTAGGAGAGAAGATTATGAAGGGGCAATAGGAAACTCCTGGAGTTGATGATACATCAGCATCCTGATTGTGGTGAAGATTTCATGAATGTGTATATATACATATATGTCAGAACTTATCAAACTGTATACTTAAAAGGCCTGGCTTCAAGATTAAGGTATTCTGATCAAGAAGAGATGTGTGTGTGTGCACATGTGCATGTCCAGATGAGAAGGAAAGTGGCAGAAGGCTTTTTAAAGAGAGGGAAGGAAGATGTGCACGAAAAAACATATTCAAAATCTGAAATTGCTCAAAAATTAAGAATGGTGCTATATGTCTCTGAACATTAAACATCTCATTATATAACTAAAAATAAATAAACAGGAAAGAAGGTTAGATTTGTTATATATTTGGCATCTCACATATCAGAGCTTAGAAACTGGACCCATACTTTTCATTTCCATCTGGGAGGCTGAGGCTCAGATGGTAGTTTTCCTCTGGCTCTATAGTTCTTTTCTTGTCTTTAATGCTATGAATAACAACTACCATTATTTAGGCAACTGCTGAGAACCATGCCCTGGGAGAGGTGCTTGAAGTCCATTATCTCACCCATTCTCATAATTTCCCTCCTAAGTAGACATTATTATTCCCTTCTATGAGCAGTGAGGAAACAGGCTCAGATAAGTATCTTTCTGAAATCCATATGACTAGAAAATTGAAGGGCCATGATTTAAATCCAGGTCAGCCTGCGTCCAAAGACAGAGCATTTTTTATTTTGATAATACCTGCATTAATAATTACCTACAAAGCATTTTGACTTCAAGTATAAGGCAAAATTACCATATAAATTTAGTTTTGTAAAACACAGAACCTCGAAAATATTTGGGAACTAGATAGAGGTGATGATGGCTGTATGACATTGTAAATGTACTAAATGCCACTGAATTGTATCCTTCAAAATGGCTGGTTTTATGTAAAGTGAATTTCCCATCAATAAAACAAAACAAAACCCAAAAGGATAAACAAATGTTTAATTTTAGTTAAGGTAAAATGGAACTTTCTTCATCATTAAATTTAATAAAATGGCCCTATTTCCAGCCCAATATTTCAATAGAAGTATTAGTTTGAAAGTCCTCTGGGGAAAAAAATTTAAGCTGTAGAATAATACTGCATGACAAATGAGAGCACATTAACAGTGCAGAGGGTGTGGCAGAAAAAACTGTAGGCAAAGCCAGGGGTCTATGTGGAGTTAAGTAGGCTGGAAGTTTACCCATCATGTATCTTGGGTGAGCCTCTTTGCTTCTTGAAAGCTTAGTTTTCTTAAAATGAGGAGGGTACAACCTGCTCTGCTTACCTCAAAGTCTTCTTGCGAGGCTAAAATAAAGAGACTCAGCTAGAAGCCTTTTGTAAATCTAAAAAGCTAATCAAAATTGAGGCATTATTATTATCATTCAAAACAGTGTAATTTAAGGGAGATAGCTCCTCTGTTGTACAGCCCGCTGCTAAGGAGCGGAGATGATGTTCACAAAGCATCTAATGAGGTAGCAGTGAATCTGAACAGGCTCTGTGACTCCTGTGGCCATTACATTGTGGCAAAAGTCAGACAGGGCCAGCTTCTGGGCTTCACACTGAAAGCCCGGAGAGCTCCCAATTCCTGACTCTTCCTGCCATTCTTGGAGAAGCCAGTCACCATATAAAGTCTGACTATGCTGACATTGCCATGCTAGGTGGAAACCTGAGCTAACTACATGGAGAGGCTGGGTACAGAGAGGAAGGGATTCTGTCCCAGCCCTCCAAATTCGAACACTGGTTCATGAGTGAAGTCACTATTCTGGACGTCAGTAGATGCAATGTCTGGAATATCCAAGGAATCAGTGCAAAGTCAGGACTAATAAGACCCCAGAAATATGGCCCATATAGAGCTATCTGAGCTATCTCCAGCTCTGGGGTCACCCATGCTGAGACCCCAGTCATTGAGGAGCAGAGGTGAGCCACTGTTACAGCACCCTGCCTCATGCACAGAATCATAAGCATGATAAAATGTTGTTATTTTTACTTTACTGCCTTATGGGGTGGTTTGTTACGCAGGAACACCAAGAGAGGGGAAAGGTCACAGGCCATGGAATCAGGCTGAATTGGATGCTAGCCGCCTCCACTTACTTACACACTGTGTGATTGGGGACACCTTGATTAGCATCTCTGAGCCTCAGTTTCCTCATCTACCCAGAGGAAACAATTAAATCCACCTTGCAGGGTTATTGTAAGGAGCACAGGAACTGTGTGCAAGCTTGCAGGCATGGGTTAGCACTTCATAAATGCTGCCTACAATAGTTACTCTACAATTCATATTTAGTTTAATTCTGCTGAATCCAAATAGGTTATGAGATTGCTTTCCTAATCAGAATCCCTTTCCCAGGACTGGGCCCTGTTGGGTGTTGTTTTCCCCGGGAATGTCACCTGCCGTACAGCCAGCACCCTTTCCAATGGTCCATGTTTCATTTCCTTTTGAACCTGGGGCTCTGTGTGGGATGTCCAAGGGCTCAATGCCACAAAAGGCTTGCAGAGTTAGAAACTGTGGGTCACCTGACAGTGTGGGGGCTCAGTGCTTTCAGCCTTTTTAGCGAGTTAAACTCCTGGTTGGGCTCTTTAGGCACTCTGGACATCGGTTTCTGCATTGCCACTCGCGGTGCTTTCTGGGGTCTGCCTGGCTCTTTGGCAGTGTCGTGAATCCCTAGTAACCCCCTTATACTCCTGACTCTTCTCTTTGATTTGCTTTCTCCTACCCGTAGCCATAGTCAGGCGGGGGGGGGGGGGGGGGGGGGGGGGGGGGGGGGGGGGGGGGGGGGGGCAGGTGGGAGTGGGGGCTGACAGCCCCCCTTCCAAGGCTATTTAATTTCCTGTCCCTCCAAATGAAAGCAACCTCTCTGAGGACCTGTTTAGAAAGACTGATTTATCAGTTGCAAATACGACACAGCGGGATTGCAGGGAATCATGAGCAGCGGGGCTAGAAATTGGAAACATGGCTTCTTTATAAATGTTTCAATTAACTAGACAATTTTCCTGGCTTCTTTCTTCTCCCTCCCATAACAAAGTACATGGAGAGCGGGGAAGAGGAGGGGCTGAGAGAATAGGAAACATGAGAGAGACCATCCAGCTTGGGCATCAGGCCCTGGGTGCCATCTCCAGTCAAGGACCTGGATGGCCTTGAGCAGCTGGACAGGCCACCCTGTCAGATAAAAGGTGTCATCATTGGCGTCTGTCCTGTGAACCAGCAGCCAGAGCACCGCAGCCTTGACATTTATTTTCCCATCTTCCTGTAAACACACTAACCCCTTAATTAGTGCCCAGCCGTCTCTGACGTCAGGCAGCAGCCCTCCTCTGGGTAGCAATCCACTTATCACCAGCTAAAATCAGCCTGGCCTCCAGGAACAATTAATTGGTGCCCCCAGACGGTTTTCTCTGTCTGGAAAGAGCCGGAAGGGAGTCCCGGCAGTAAAAAGAGGAAAGCGCTCCCACAACAGATCCGAGTTCATTTTCTCAGGAGCCGCTGACTGACTGTTCACATAGTCCTGGTAGTAGCTGAGAGAGCCACATGCAGGGTTGCTGTGGGCACCTCTTCCCTCTGTTTCTTCTGGACAAGACCTCAAAGGTGCTGAACCAGAGGCTTTCGAAAACCCTATTATATGTGCCCGCTCTTATCCCCATTCCCAGAGGAAGAAACTAAGGCTCAGTGAAGTTCCAATCACACTGAGGTACAGAAACTAGCAGAAACGGTGTGGCTGCAAACCACTGGAATTATTCTCTCACAGTTTTGGGAGATGCAAGTCCAAAACCAAGGTCTCAGCAGGGCCATGCTCTCTACAAAGGCTGTGGGGCAAAAATCAGTAAATGTGTAGCAGGTGTCATCGGCACCCCATCCAGATACATGTGCCCCCACCACTCCAGTGCCCTTCAACCGGACTTCCTACCACCAATGCCTGACTTTCTCCTGCTGCTGCAGCCTTCATTGCTACCCAGGAGGCAGGCCTGAAGTCCTAGGGATTGAGCAGCCCCCAGGGGTGGCTGTCAAGGGTCAGTGTTTAATGTCCCCGCTTTCTTGTCCCAGGAGTGGAATGGCTGTTGAGCTGCATGCTTTACATTGTTCCCACAAGTCCCCCAGCCTGGAGGAGCTCCAGCTGGCCACAGTGGTGGGTCGCTTGACGAAGTGCCCCTTAGCGGCCATGTAATCTCTCTCATGCTTCCCTTCCTCTCCCCGTGATAAATCTTTACTCTCCAAATAAGCTGCTGCCACCCAATTTCTTGGCTCAGAGTTGGCTTCTGGGGAACTTCAAAGACCGAGGTAAAACTGTTATTATTGTAACGATACACATCTTGCAGGTAAGACTCTGTAATTGTTAAAAAGACTTTCACTCTATTGAGCTGAAATCTGCCCCCAAATAGGTTTCAACCATTGGTCTCAATCTTACCCACTAAGTGATAGGAATTGCTTTCCTCTTCAAGGCTCAATTTCCTCAGTATAAAATATCTTTAAAATTCTCCCCAGGAAGCAAATGGTATGGGAAATAATACTTGAATTACTTATCCTGTACAATGCTACTTGAAGTGGGACAGGCGTGATTAGAGAAAGACAGAGAGGTAGACAGAAACTTTCCAGGAGGTTCTGAAGGGGACTTCTGAGGACTTTGAAGGACTTTGCAAGTGATGACACTGCTATTATCATGTCTTCATTTTCCCCGAAACACTTACGGCTCTCTTTTTCCTAGCTGTAAGTGTGTCGTTAGAGTATCATTATGCCCATCATTTGTAATTAGGGCCATTTTCGCACTCATGACAAGTCTGGAGAGAGAGAATTTCATGATATAATTAGGTAAGAGACAGAAAAACGATCTGAGTGAAGGAGAGGTACACGTTTGTGTGAGGAGATGGCTGGGGATGAAGCTAACTGGTTTGTCAGTGGTGACTGGCAGGGAAAACACAAAATATATAATGTTCCTCACAAGCAGGAAGAAAGGAAGTGGTGGGGAAGAAATGCTGGATAAACCAGCTCTTCAGGCTGGGCATCCAATAGCAACAACCCAGAGCAATTTGGGGCAAAAAAGAAGAATTTACCTCTGAGAAAGAGGAGAGGTCAATTCTTTTGATGTTTTTAATTAAAAATTTTTTTTGTTTTATTAACAGAAGACATTCTCTTTTTACTCGATACCTCAATTCATGTGCTGTTTTGATGCTTTAAACTATCATAGGTGTATATAATTTTCTCTGTCTACTGACAAAGAAGCAAGGTAGTCAGCTCTGGGCTAGTTGCCTCTGGAAAGGAATCTGGCAGGACTAACGGCAAAACTATCCTGAAATATCTCTCGCTAGGTAGTTAGTTATGGAGAATCAGGAAGAGAGAAGGCTGCCCTGGCTGGTGTGGCTGAGAGCCAACCTGTGATCCACAGGGTCACTGGTTTGATTCCCAGTCAGGACACCTGCCTGGGTTGTGAGCCAGGTCTCCAGTTGGGGGTGTGCAAGAGGCAACCACATATGATGGTTCTCTCCCTCTCTTTCTCCCTCCCTTCCCCTCTCTCTGAAAATAAATAAATAAAATCTTAAAAAAGGAAGCAAGAAGGCTAGATAGAAACCAGCCTGCATGGAAGAACAGATGAAGGCAGAAAAGTCTGTGGATCGTAGAATGAAGTGAACCACCGACAGTGTGTCAGAGCCACAGAGGAGTGAGCAGGTGGAGCATGTGCTGTGGATGGCTTCAGAGGTGAGGACCTGTGAAATGATCGGTGCCTTCTGGACCCTACACAGCCCCAGCAAAATCCCTGTGTCGCAAGCATGGCATGGAAGAGTGTTCCAAGTCTGAGGGGGAAAATAAAGTTTCAGTGGCATTTTGGGAGGACAAGAAAGCATTCCACACTTCCCAGCCCTCATTAAACATACATATATTTGTGCTTGTTACAGTTGAGTTGTGGCCCCTGAATAGATATGGTGAAGTTCTAATCCCCAGTACCTATGAATTTGACCTTATTTGACAATAGGGACTTTGCAGATACAATCAAGTTAAAATAAGGTCATACTGGACAACTGTGATTCCTAATCCAACAAGGTTCGTGTCCTTATAAGAGGAAAAGAGACCTTATGAAGACAGGTAAGGACTAGGATCATGCTGCCACAAGCTAAATAATGACTGGGGCCACCCACAGCTGGAAGACACCAGGAAGGAGTCTCCTCTAGCAACTGCAGAGGGAGTGGGGCCTTGCCAAGATCTTGATTTTGGACTTTTGATCCTCAGAAATGTGAGTGGAGAAATCTCTATTGTTTTAAACCACCCAGTGTGTGCTACTTCATCAAGGCATTCCTAAGAAACTGATATAGCACCCTGAAAGATCTTGGAATTGTGATATAATCCAAGGGTAGAAACTGTATAAGGGTCAATAAAAAAAAATTCTTTTTATATCAATGTAATAAAATTTTTGTTAAATAAATTTTAAATTTTCCTTCTAGCCAACTAAAAGAACTTTCCCTGCTTCCTCTCAATTTAACATTTTCTTTAGAAAACTTGATATTATAAATGTTTTCCCTGTCTTTTTTTATAGCTGCATAAATCTTTTTTAAAGTTAAATAAGCCACTTTCCAGTTTTGTATCCCAAGAATGCCTTCCATTGAGTCCTCAGAGACACTTCTTATAAATGTGAACATCACGGGGGTAGTGCCTGGATCTGTAGGAGTTTAAGCCCACCGCTAGCTCCTTGATATAACTTCTTGCTTCTTATAATGATAGGAGGAGTGTTTATTTTTCCTTTGATAAAGATAACATGTATGTCACAGATTGTGTCTGCCTGGCTGTATAAAAATGTGAGATTTCTTTCTCTTTGGGCAAATTACCTATGATATTCATCACAGTGTGTATGAATGTTTGGGATTTACTGGGTTGGCAGGAGACTTTATATTTAATTATTTTCCTTAACAACTCCAAGACAGACTGAGGTTAAGTTTTTAACCAGTCAAGTTGAATTGGGCCATGTAGGCAGAAATTAAGTTGAATTATTAAGAAGAAGAAAAATTATTCCATATGTTATCAATTCTAACAGGCATAATTTTTCACATTTTAATACATTTTAACACCTCTGAAATTAGGGTGCATATTATTGATGGCATATCAGACTTTAATTAACAACACTTTTTTCTTACTGATATACGAAATAACTGTGTGTCCTGGGAGCCTATGAAAGATGGTACTTCTTACACACCCAGGACTATAAACTGAGTTTTGCTCTTACAACTGTTGGAAGAAACACTGGAGTGTTATGCATGCCAAATACTCTGGGTTTGAGTTTCATCTCCTCCACTTACTACCTTATATTACTATAGTCACTCAGCTTTCTTGTGCTTAGTGTTTGCATTTTATACTTTTTAGGAAAACTAACTTTATTATTTTCATAATAATAACAATTTCCATAGGTTCCCACTGTCAACCTACTGTCTAAGACCCTTACCATTGTATGGAAGACTTAATTATCCAGCTGAATCTTCCTAGCATCATCTACCATCCATGCTTTGTAGTCAGGATTTTTTACATCCTTATGTGATGTAGTGCTATCATACTGAGTGAAAAGCTAAGGAAAAAAGTGATCTAGGAAAAGTTTTCTAGTCCTAGGGAAGCCATGAACTATTTTTAGACTTACGTTTTAAAATAACCTACTTCGTTTATTTGGTCTCAACTTCTTCATCACAAAGAGAAGGCTGTAATAAATGGTCTCTAATGTATATATGACTGGTACACATCAACTGTGATATTCTGTGATTCTTGCAGAATCAAGTTTAGTTTTTCAAGTCATTCATCAACATGATGTTCCAGTGCCTTGGTTCAATGTTCAGAAATAAAAAAGAAAAAGAAAATAAATGGAAAAGAACCTGTGCTTCTCTTTCTACCCCTCTGAAACTCACAGGAACTTATTACTCTTAAAAGAGACCTATTATCAGTTGGTTCCTCTCAGGGTCTCTCCAATCTGGGTCTTTTCCCGCATTCCGTGCCCAATCTCTATTCTTTTATCTTTTAGTTAGAGTTAGCTAGAATGTCATCTATGCACTGGCCATGAGCTCTGTTTCATGGAACCAGCTCTGAGTATCTTTCTTGACTGAACCCCATTCATCTGAAAATACAAGATTAACATTAGGATTGGCCTAGAGAAGTGCATTTGGTCTGTATGTTTCTGTGGTGGGCCTCATTCCTGCCTCAGTCCTGCATCACACGTGATGGCAATGGTGTGATAAATCTTGTGATTGCTGGTTTTCAATGGAGACTGCCTTTACATAGTTTGGCCTCTTGTTTTCCCTGAAATACAAGTAGTGAAAGAGAGTGGTACCTTAAACTAGACTATTCATCCATCCGTCAAGTACACTGCTGTATACCAGACATCATATTACACACTAGGGATGCAAATGTTAATAAATCAGATTCCTGCACTCACTGTCACAGTCTTCCTGAGAGCAGGAAATCTTTAGGTTGTCCGGGTCATCCAAATCCAGAGGCCACAGTCACTAACATTGTGAATATGTGACTAATAACCACTACCACAGCACCTTCTCCCAACCAAAAACTGGTGTAACGAGTGTTCCCACTTGGCGTATGGCTCTGCTCTCACTAACATCCCATTCATTTTGAAAGAGACCTTCAGGTAAGCCAAGCATAAGGTTATCTTTAGCTTGAAAAAATCTAAATACCATGAAACCCATTAAAAAGATCTTATAAGATTTCCAGTCTCTTCTATTTTAGCTTTAAATAAGTCAAAAGTCAAAGAAGGCTGCAAAAGCAGTTCCCACTTGGACACATTCCTCTTCTGTTTAATTTAGACCAGCATCAACAGTTCTAATGGTTTCAGATGCCATGTGGATTGACATTTTCCAAAGAATGTTCCATGCAATGCAAATAAAGGCATTATTTAATGAAAGAATTCTGAGGTTAGAAAAGTCTGGGAAATGTTAGGTCAAAAATGTTTCCTTCCTGCAAAGTTTGTAGACATGAATGTGCTCATGAGAAACGTGGATCTCCAAGAGAAAGACTAATGAGTGGAAACAGATAGGGCCTGATCTGCTGTTAAAGACACGTGGGGAAATCTTCCACATGATTGTCTGACCTTGACCAGAATCACCTGTCAATACACATATCAATAGGGGATATAACATGTGACAAGAGGGAGAGCTGGTCCCTCGGAGAAAAAGTAAACTTGAATTTTATAATACTCATGGTGACGACTTTTCAAAGAATAAGAGTAAGAAGCCCAGTTATGAGGATCCTTGAGGGCACTGATCAGGTCCACCTCCTCAGTGTTTAGGGCAATATCCAGCACAGCCTGCTGTTCAAGAAGTGTTTGTTGAAATAAGTTCAACGGGTAGGTTTGCATACACATTTCTGGCTTCACATGGGTGTACATGGGTTTGTACTCATGAGCAATTGCCTTCTCTTAATTTATCATAAGCATGTTGCTTCAAACTAGTATTTCTACCACTGCTGGATTAAAAACTTTATCAGCCATACAGTGAACGTAGTGCTTTTTGGTTCTAATTTCCTCTGAAAGCCAATAACACTGTAATCAGGAGAAAATCAGCCCTGCTTCGGAGGCTGAGAGACACTTACTTATAGGTGACCTTTTCAGCATGGAAATTGTCACCCTCTTAGCTGAGCCTGCCCAGAGACTTCCCAGTACCACCAGCCAGAGAGGCAACAAATGTTATTCTTATACCCTGGCTGACTGTGGCGTAACACTGAGCAATCCCAGAAGCAAATGAATATTACTTTGACCTATCTCTTTTTGGAAGGAAAAACTCAGCAGCCACGACCTGCTGTAGGTCAGATCTCCCCCTCGCCCATGATATTATTTTCCACCTGGAGTTTAGGTAATTTCCATATGCTTAGGAGTAAGAAGGACGCCCCTCCCAGAGAGCCCCATGCCAGAGACTCCCTGGTTCTCTCAGTGTGTGCCAACAACATGTGCAGCATGATAAGTGTTTTGTGGGGCTATTTTTCTTTCCTAAAACATCAATGCTATTGTGATCTGAAAGTAGAATCATGCCCCTGGGGAGTATTTGGAGACAGGCTTAATATAAGGACACATGTATTGATTATATTGATTTTACCTGCCATCCCCTGCAAGGACCTGGAACTTTCAAAGAAACGGTGCCTTTATTTATTACCTTTATCCTTGGGCTGAAATGTCTCCATTGACAGGGCTGAGCTAGTTGTGTGTGTGCAGGAGGGGTGTTTTTTGGTTTTTGTTTGAATTTTCTTACTGTAAAAAGATTAATATACCTCAAAGTAAAATAACTCAGTAATTACCAAGGCTTTGTCAAACTGTTCCTTCTTTCCCAACTGCCTTCTCTTGCTGGAGCAGTTTAAAGCAAATCTCGAGCATCATGTCATTTCATGCCTACATACTTGAATATGTATCTCTAAAAAGTAATAATAATGCCCTGGCTGGGTGACTCAGTTAGTTGGAGTGTTGTCCCATATACCAAAAGGTTATGGGTTTCATCCCCAGCCAGGGCTCATACCTAAGTGCAGGTTCAATCCCCAGTTAGGGAGCTGATTAGTGTTTTTCTCTTTCTCCCTTCCTCTTTCTCTAAAATCCATGAACATATGCTCAAGTGATCATTTAAAAATTAAAAAATAATAATCATAACAAAAATACTACTATCCAAGTATGATATCATAATGCATGGTGGGTTATCATATTTGCAGTCAGAATGTTTTCAATTAATTGTCTTTTTTTATGTTTGTTTATTCAATAAATACCTAAAAAAGGAAAGGTCATTTAGTGTATGTCTTGAGTTTCTTTTAATCTAGAGCAATACCATCTCCCCTATTTTTTCATGCCAGGAAAAAGGAAGCTTTAATGTCCATAGAAGAGAGACCACTAATCAACAATATTATTCCTCTCCTTCTCCAAAGGACTGGCATTTTAAGTTGGGCCCATGACTGCCCAAAATAAAGACCACATATCCCAGTCACCCTCATAGTTAGACATGAGCATGTGTGTAAAAGTGAGAGCGAGCTTTGCAAGTTCCAGGTGGCTTCCTTTAGGGATAAAGGCATGCTCTCCCCTTACTCATTTTTTCCCCACTGCTGAGCTGCAGGCATGGACCCACCCTGGACCATGTGAACAGGAGAGCACCCCGGCAGTGGCAGAGCCTCAGCACAGAAGGTATCAGGGCCCCTGCTGATTCTCTTCCAGCTCGCTCTGCTACCTTCTTTAATCACTGTTACTTTGGGGTTTTGTCACATGTAGTCTCATATTTATGCTTACAAATTTAATACCTATATTTCATAGGTCTTCAACCCAATTTTCTATTCCTGTGCCTTTGGGAAGGTATTTCATCTTAGTCATTCTGGGCTTCTTCAATTATTAAAAGGAATAATATCTCAAAGTGTTGCTGTTAAGAATTAACTCATGCATGCATTTACTCAACAGATATACAAATGAGCACCATGTGTCAATTAACATACAGTGCATTGACTTAGGATCTGTGGTGTTAAATAAGAACCTCTACCTAACACTCTACCAAAGGAGGCAACAAATAAATAGGCAATGACCTTATAGTGCAATAATTTTTACAATAAGAAATTAGGCACAGTGTGCAATGGAAACACATGTAAGGAGTATCCAGCTCTGCCAGGACGGGGCAGCATGAAGGAGTCCCAAGTGGGGAGCATGTGAGGCAGAATTAGTTCAAAGGAGCTGATGTTCAGTCAAGAACTCATACACTGTCAGGAGCTTGTACACCATTGGGAACTACACAAACTGTTATCTTCCCTGAGTATGCACTTGATGGCATATGTTGATGCTCTGTTTTATACGAGACACTATGTTGAATGCTACACATACAGCAATGACTAAAACACGGTCTGTGTTCTGATGGGGAATGTTCACAATCAAGTGAGAGTGACAGATATTAAGAGATAAATTATAAAACATGGTAAGAAGTACTTCAATGGGACTCTGAATGCATCAGTATAAAGAGAGAGTGCCGATAAAAATAATAGTAATTAGCTCTTACTGAGCTCTCCCCATGAGCTCAGCATTGCTTTATACACATATGTAATTTTTAATGATTATAACAGTAATACAGAGTTTGAGCCAGGCACTCTTCCAAATGCTTTGCATACATTAATTTAATTATTCTTCACAATAATAGCCCTAAGAGGTAAATAGTATTATCTTCATTCACAGACGAGAAAACTCAGGTACAGAGAACTTAAATAACTTAATTGCTCAGGATCATGTGGCTGGTAAGTGGTAAAACCAGGATAAGAACTTGTGCTTCAATTCTGCATTCTCAGCTACTCTACTGGGGCTGCCCCTACAGAACCCCTAACCTCGTGTGGGAGCAAGGGAAGGTTTTGGGAGAGTTGAAAGATGATATGGCCCTGAGCTAAAGTAGATCAATAATTATATGTAGAGAGGAAACTGTAGCTATCTGAGGGAGACTTGACAGGATGTGGCTTGTTAGATGTTGGTGAGGGGCTGAGGAGAGAGCCAGGAAGCTGACCAGAGACCTTGGGAGGTGCTAACATAAAAGAATGGGGAAGAGTTAATGCCATTCATCAAGAACATGAGAAGAAGATAGATGTAGAAAGGGAAAGATAAAGAACCTTGTTTTGATCATGTTCCCTTTGAAAAGCCTGATGGATATTCAAGTGCAGATTAGGAGCTAGAGTTCAGGGAAGAGTAAAAGACCAGAAATAGAATTGTTAATCATCAGCATGTTCTGGTTGGTCATAGAAGCTGTGGGGTGAGATCATACATGTAGTGTATGTGTGTGTGACCAAAATGCATGAGAACCAAGTACGGAGCCAGGAGAAACCCTAATGTGTAAGGGTGGACTATAAAAGAGACAGTGTCAGAAAGCTTTCCCCTTCTTATTACCATGAACATAGAAGTAAATTCAGGAACTTTAGCAGCCATCTTATAACTGTGAGGCAACAAGAGGAGGAAAAATCAGGAGAATCACACATATATTGATCCTGACATAGTTAGGGCACCAAGTCACACCAGCATTTGGCTTTTTTTCAGACTTCTTAGTAGGCATTCATTAAACAGTAGAGATTACTCTTAGCTATGAAGTGAGAATAGTTGTCACAAAGGACAGTTGTGAAAGCAAATCCTAGAACACTATTTGTTGCATATTCTACGCTTCTTAAGCAGATGTGGCACAAAGGTACACGGTGGTAAAACTTTCTTTAGCATTCATCAGACAGTCTGGGAGAAAAACGAAAGAAAGTAAATGGTTGAGTATCTCTAAGGTTGAGGACCAACTGCAAAGGGTAAAGAGAATAGGTTAGAATATACAGTAAAAAGATGTATCTTTGATCATTGAGTTCAAATTGGGTAGGGGAGAAAGAAGATAAATCCAGTTGGGTGTTGACATCTTGGATCTTCCCGTCTTATGGAGAGGTTGAATCTTCAATGAGGACAAACTACAAGACTAGTAAGTTGAAAAGGGATAGAGGGATAGATATGGTGATCAGATAAAGGGATTCCCATAATTTAAGATTTCAAAGGTAGAGTGGTTTCAAATAGTGACAAGTACAAAAACGAAAGGTTGTAACACAGTGAAAGTAAAGTCTATTGTGAAAATAATTAATATTAATAGTCATTTTATTTTAGTCCCAGTCTACCATATTCCAAGCATTGTTTTGCTAAGGCTGCCATAGAAAAGCACCACAGACTGGGTGACTTAAACAACAGAAATTTCCTTTCTCATGATCGTGGAGGCCAGGTCTTCAAGGTCAAGGTATTAGCAGGTTCAACCCCTTCTGAGGCCTCTCTCCTTGGCTCATAATAACTGTTCTCTTGTGTCTTTACATAGACATCCTTCCATACCTCTGTGTTCTTGTCTCTTCTTTTTAGAAGGACCAGTCGTATTGAATTAGGTCCCACCCTAATTATTTTATTTTACTGAATTAAGACCCTATCTTAAAACACAGCCACATTCTGAGGTACTAGGGGTTAGAATGTCAACATATGAGTACCGTAGGGGGAGATGGAAGGACACAATTTAGTCCATACCACAAGTAACGTGCTATTTTTTCTATACCTGAGTGCTGAGTTTCTCTGTATATGAAGGAGGACCCCAAAGTCCTGAAATTTATTTGTAGAAAATTATGTATTTATTCTTATATGTTTAAACTTTAATCACCTTCAAAGTACTCTCCATTGGATGCAATACAACTATCAGGACATTTTTTTCCCACTGCTCGAAACAGTATTTGAACGCATCAATTTTGATGCCTTGTGGTACTTCTGCCATTTTTTTTGTTTCACCTTTTCCATGTTAGCAAACTTTTTTCATCCAGGAAACAAACAAATGTCACTTTGGACAAGATTGGGTGAATAGGGAGGGTGAGGCATGGGGGTCATCCCTGTTTTAAGGTCAAAAACCACTAAGCATGGTGTGGGCAAGTGTGCTTGTAAACCACCCATCATGAAATGGGCAAATGTGTTGAAATAGACAGGTTACAGCACCCAAATACACACCGTGGTTATATGGTTTTGCTTGTATTAAGGCTCAAACTTATCGGATTGATTCCCAAGCCCATGCAGTTTCATTCTATTTTGTTTCTTTCTCTAAAATTTACATACTATCTCTTTCTAAAAATGTATTAGAGGAGCCATCTTACAACTATCATGGGTCAAGATATTTTTATCCCTAAATTCTGTGCTTGAATAGGTGATAAAAAGTAGAAAGTAGGGATCATCAATCATGAAAGAAAATAAGAGAGTTTTGAAGGAAACCAGTGTGGGAAGAAGAACTAAGCGATCTAGGGAGGGCTATGAATGATGCACAACTCCAGGATGCTGCATTTAGCATGAAGTGTTAGTTTCCTACTGTTGTTATATCAAATGACTGCAAACTTAGTAGCTAGAATATCGTACGTGTCTGACCGTTTTGGAGACTTCAGGTCTGAAATGAGTCTTATGAAATGAAAATCAAGGTGGTGGCAGAGCTGTGTTCCTTCTGGAGGTCCCAGAGGATAATTCATACCCTTGAATCTTCAAGATGCTGCCTGCACTCCTTGGGAAATGGCCCCTCAAAATGTGTCACTACAATCTCTATTTCTGTCATTACATCTTCTTTTTCTCACTGTGACCCCTGCCACCTTTTCATAAGGTCACTTGTGACTACATTGGACCTACCTAGACAATCCAGGACACTCCTCCCAAGTCAAGACCTTAATTATATCTGCAAAGCCCCTTTTTCCATGTAAGAAACATATTCATAGGTTCTCTGTGGACATCTGGAGGTGGGAGAAAGCATTGTGCAGTCTACCACACCTACTAATTGTTGTCGATTAGTGAATAGTTAAAGTAGGATGGAGAGTACTACGGATTATTAAAGCAGGTTGCCATTCTCAGCATTTAAACACTTATACGGGAAGAAATTGAGAGTATAGCACTCATAAACCAGTTGAATAATGTTTCTTTATTCAGTAAAGTATGCAATATATATGGAGTAACCAATGGGAACTGACGGTGATTGCTTTGAATAATGAACATCTCTAGGCATAAGATATATGTCTGTTATTATGTTAATGTTTGGGAACTTAAAAGCAGAGCATGGATTATGTTCATGATTCACTTTCCTATGTGAGATGTGAAAGAAGCAATAAGACATTACTATTGTCAAGCATGGGACTTGAATTGTATCTTTATCCTTTATAGCAAAAGCAATCTTAGGCAAGCAAGGAAATATAAATAACTCCCTTGTAGGGCTGCTTGGAGCATAAACAGAGGTGGGGGATGGTCTATGAGAACACATTGTAGTGCTACTTTAAATAGACTATGCCACTATTCACAGGTATTTGGTACCTACTGCCTCCACACTTACAGGAGAATTCCCCTTCTTCCAGTCCCTTGAAGTTATAAAAAGTCACACAACTTGCATTAGCCAACCAAGTATGATTGAAAACTCTCAAGCTAAACTTTTCCTGCAGCGGTTGTTGTGGAAGCAAGTTTTATCATCAAGGGTCACAAACCCAAAATTCCTGAAATTCTGAACCTACACGTGGAGGTCAATTGCACTGAAAGGAAGCCCAACCCCCAAAGCAGAATGGATATGAACCAGAAATAGATTCTTGCTTAAAGCCACTAGAACACTGGGGGTTTTGGTTTTGTAGAATTAAACAACTTTAACTTAACATACTGCTACAGAGATAAACCTTGATTTATTTGTTTATTTTTAAAAGATTTTATTTTCAGAGAGAAGAGCAGGGAGGGAGGCAGAAAGGGAGAAAAGTATCAATGTATGGTTGCCTTTCACCTGCCTCCAGCTAAGGACCTGGCTGGAGACCTGGCTGGAGACCTGGCTTGCAACCTGGTTATGTACCCTGTCTGGGGAATCGAACCAGTGACCTTTGGGTTCTCAGGCCAGTGCCAATCTGCTGAGCTCCACCAGCCAGGGCCAGAGATAAACCTTTAAAGATGGGAGAGGCTGCCTCAAACATTTTGATGGTAAACTGCTTCAGAGCTCTAAGATTTTCATGTTAAATATATATTATAGCAATATTAATAATAAATATAACTGCTATTTGGGTTTATGACACTCAAGGCACCATATCAAGCACTTTAGATTCTTTGCATGTATTTATATTGTTCACACTGGTATCTGTGGTGCCAAGAACAGTTTAAAAACACACAGCAGGCACTTAATAAATGTTTGCTGAATTAGTAAATTTCTGTTTTCTGTTAGGAAGGGACTTTAGCATTAAATTTAAAAAAAAAACAAGTTTGAGTAAGTAGTAATTGGTAGAAGTTAATGTTAAATGAATAAGATAACTCGCTTTACATAGGAATTCCTTTGCTTTTCAAACTGCTGTTTCATACTAATTGTTAAAATCAACCAAAGCAGTGAATGTTTGCTGTAACTATATCTCCTTCAATCTTTAATAGTTTTCCTAGGTGCTTTAGAAGTTTATAACAGAGGGAAAAGGAACGGTAATGGGGTACAGAGCAGGGGTCCCTGAAAATAGCAAACCATAAACCCTCACAAACCTGGATTGGGGGAAGGCAGAAGCAGTGGATGATATGTGTTCAAGATACTTTGTATAACAGTAGCAAGTTGATAGCTGTGCTGCTGCCCAGGGCAAAGGTGTACTTTACTTTAAGGGTACATAGGGACTCATGACATAGCCAGGGAGGTGGTTGCCCACCCCAGATGTCTGTGTATCGCTGAGAACTTGTGCTCTAAAGATGGCAGCCAGAAGAAGGCAAAAGATATGGGGAACAGGCAAAGGTAGCCCATCATAATAGGGTTAGATATGAGGTCACATAGGAAGTTCTGGGCCGGGCATTTGAAATAAGAGTGGGCTGAGAGACAAAGGAGAGTAGCCATATAGTCTGAAAAAGTGTAAGACAGGGGAAGAAGGGGTCTACCATGGGGTCTGGTGTGTAAAAAGATGCCACATGGTTTGGAGTAAGAGCTGGAGTAAGGAGGAGGAGAGCGGCTGGGAAACCTGCTTGGAGGAGGCAGCCTCAGAGCTGATGGAGCTGTGTGGGGATCTGCCTAACCAAGCATGGATTCCTGGGCCAGGCTCAGAGCTGAGCTGAACTGTGACTGGGAATGCTGAGCCATAGACTTCTGCTTTTCTGAAAGATGGTACCTCTGACTGCTGTATTCTGAAATGCCTGGTTTGGGTAGGGGGCAGGATTATGTATTTTGGGGTGTGTTAAGGGGAGTGGGACTTCCTGGCAGAAATCCACAATTATTCTGAATCTCTATAACATTTAAATAAATAACCCCTCTCCTTTTTCACCATTGGGCGTTTCATGCTTCTTGGTGGTGGGCAATTGAACCCCACAAATGTCCCAGGCAAGCATTGGTGGGATTCTGTAACAGCGTAAGTGAAAGAAAACAGGCATCATGAAAGGGCAGAGTAGAATCTTTTTTTTAATTAAAAAGGATATGCTAATTTAAAAAGAGTACGTATAATTATTTGTCTAGTTTAAAGAGGTTACATGGAATGTAACCTCAAAGTTTTACATATATTCCAGTTCCTCTGATGTCTTCCATGGACCCCATCCCGATGGACTTCCCCTTCTCCTGACATTGTGTTAGTCATTCCCTTTTTCTCTTAAATTTGTACTTCTTATATGTATACAATGCCCCTAAAGAATATGTATTTTTACATATTTTGAATTTTGTATCATACATCATATCGTACTGGATGCATTCTTCTGAGTAATTTTATTATATTTAAAATATGTTTTGGAGATTCATCCATATTTATAGGTATGGCTGTCATTCAATCACTTTCATTACTGTAAAATATAGTTTATAATTTTACAGGAAAATTTTGACCCTTCAGGTTTTGATGGATTTGGGCATTTCCTTATTTATATCCATAATAAACTACTGTTCTATGACTATTCTTGTACATGTGCAAGATTTTCTCTAGGTATTATTTGAGTTAGGATTGGTTTCAGCCACAAGAGATAGACTCAAAAAATAATGATGCATTAAACTAAATAAAACTGTATTTCTTACCTAAGTCTGGATGGATGTGGTTCATAGCTAACACAGCAGCTCTGCTCTTCCAAGTCCCCAGAGACGAAGACTCCTTCCAGCTCACAGTAGTCTAGTGCTAAGGTGTGGAGGAGAAGAGGAAGAGCAAGAAATGGAAAACTTACTTGAAAAAACTAATGAAGGAAAACTTCCCTAATTTGGTAAAGGAAATAGACACACAAGTCCAGGAAGCAGAGTTCTAAACACACTAGACCCAAAGAGGACCACAGGAAGACATATAACTAAAATGCCAAAAGTTAAAGATAAAGAGAGAATCTTAAATGTAGTAAAAGAAAAGAACAGAGTTATCTATAGAGGAGTTTGCATAAAACTATTAGCTAATTCCTCAAAAGAAACTTTGCAGACAATAGGAGACTGGCAACAAGTATTCAAAGTGATGAAAAGTAAGGACCTACAACCTAGCTTAGTCTATCCAGCAAAGCTATCATTTAGAATAAAAGGGCAGATAAAGTGCATCCCAGACAAGGTAAAGCTAAAGGAGTTCATCATCACCAAGCTATTATTATATGAAGTGTTAAAGGGACTTCTTTAAGAAAAAGAAGATCCAAACTATGAGCATTAAAATGGCAACAAAAAGTAAATCAAAATGGCACAAATTCACAACTATCAACAACTGAATCTAAAAAACAAACTAAGCAAATAAGCTAAACACAAATAGAATCATAGATATGGAGGTCCTTTGGAGGGTTGTCAGTTGGGAGAAGTAAAGGGGAGAATGGGGGAAATGGTGCAGGGATTAAGAAGCATAATTGGTTGGTAGGTACAAAATAGGCAGCAGGATGCTAAGAAAAGTATAGGAAATGGAGAAGCCAAAGAACTTATATACATGACCCATGGACAAGAACTAAGCGGGGAGGGGATAGGGGTACCAGGCAGAGGGGAGCAAAGGGAGAAAAATTGAAACAACTGTAATAGCATAATCAATAAAATATATATATTTAAAATGCAGGGAATAAGAGTGCAAAGGCTAATCTACATTCACAAAGTCAATGCAGTTTTACTGTCATTAAGTTGGCTATAGAAGGACAGGTAATCCACCCTGACATGTGCAAACCCGGGGTGTTCACTCTAGGAAGTGAGCCTCAAAAATATGCTGAGGAGCTTTCTTTGATGGAGCAGTCAAGCTGATGACTTTGTCTTCGCTATTGCAGTTACAATTCTACTGCCATGAATACAGCTCTCCTTGCCTAGGAGAATGATATATGAACCAACATAACTTGAACATTATATAGTCCATCTCTCTCTCTCTCTCTCAATGGTGTATCAGCTCAATAGTACTGTAAAAACACAGTATTTTTGTAGCATAGTAAATTCTATTTATACACCTATATTTCCATATCTGACTATTCAATCCTTGAATGCAAAACCTTAGTTAATATAACTCAACATTCCCATTACTCTGACCCTATCACACTATGTGAACACTTACTGCCAACTAAACTTTTGCCTGAATGTTCAAGTAACAGCATGATGCCAATCTACTCACACCTGGATTCGACTTGGAGCTTTGTCCTAATTAGGTGTCAGCTTCAGGCGGCTGAATAAACCCACCACCAACAGCAGGGAAGCAAAAACAAAGCAACAGCTACCATTTAATAAATGAACATCAAAGTGAATGTAAAAAGCATTCTCTGCATGAACACCAAAGTGGACCCTATAGGGTATCTATCCTTGAGGAACAAAAGAAGTCAAGTGGGGTATCAAATCTATGAACAAACATTATAAAGCAAAACATGAAATGAAGTAGGTACTGTACAGCCTGATGATGAAGCACTTGCTTCAGGAGCTCCATAAAGATGCATGTGAGCCCCATGGCTGTGACCATCTATTACATCGAACCAGACTACCTTCTACATTACATCCCCCATACACACACACACACATACACACACACATCCCTCACACATACCATTTTAGAAGCATCTTGGCACAAAGCAATCTTGGTTATATTACATAATTTCACCACCCTAAAATAATCTAAAGACAAGTCAGGAAACAGAGTAAGAGGTCTGGCAAACCACTTCCCCAGGCTGTCAAATTTCTGGTGTTCAGAGAGCCCTTCACTTCACTTATGAGATATACATCTAGAGTCGAATTCCCAATTTTTACTTTTTCTGGGTCTAGACCATCACATTGTCAGGGACACATCCTCAACCGAGTGCTATTGTTGGAACTTAGCCATTTAGACCCTCTGTGGACTTCCATGAGAGTAAATGGAGACTTTCTTAGCCAGTTATCACTTCCTGTGTCCTGCATTTGTCCCACATCTATCTATATCTAGAATATCCATCACCACCTCACAAAAAGAAGGGATTTTTTCCTATGTCTTCTGGAGGCCTTCACAATTCCCCAATCCACAGATCTTCATTTCCTGCCCAGCTCACCCCCCTGGATCCCTGCAGTGCAGTAGCCAAAGGCTGATACATCTGACAGAATTAGGCACTTAACAATTGTGTGTTAAAATGAGGTGAAATGCATTGGGCTTGTTTGAAGTCCTACTGAAGCTATAGGACTACTGAGGAATAACTTAGCAACTCCATCTAAGGTTGGGGTGGGTAGGGGTGAGAAAGCCTCCAAGTGAAGGTGGCATCTGAGCCATATATCCTGCAGTGTGGAGTTGGTCCTAATGGCAAAAAGAGAGGGTCAAGGCATCCAGGCTGATGGAACTGCATGAGCAGAGACATATTCAGGGAACATGGAAATGTGGTGGCAGCATAGCCGTTACAAAGCTGATTGGAGATAAGACTGAAGATGGGCCAGAGTTAGACCATGGGGAATCTTGAATGCCTGGTTAAGAATTTGGATTTGACTCAGTAGACAACTGGCAACCACTAAAAACTGTTAAGGAAAAAACTTTACCTGTTCTTTAGCAAGGCAGGGAGATAAACCTGGAGACCATTTAAGGCTACTGCAGCACTTCAGGTAAAAGGGAGCAAAGAATAAAATGGAAGAAACTAGGTTGAGCAAGTCATTGAAGAAGCCAGGCCTTGGCTGCTCATTTTATCATTCTAAATTGAAATAGTTTGTATAATCTAAACATAACTAGAAAAGTCATAGGCCTTCCCATGTTTTTATTCAGAGACAGAAAAACAACAAGGTCTAATGGATAAATGTGTAAAAACACAGGACACACAAATAAAAATTGATTTATAGTTAAATTCCATGAGTCATGCATTTTGAACGTACTGATTACCTTACCTATTCATCAGGGAAGGTAGGGTTATTTCTAAGAGCAGGTGAGTGTCCTTATTGAGAATAGCTTAACTGATTTTTTCACCAAATATTTATTGATTTTTTTACTGTATGCTAAGTGCTCTGTCTGTAATGAATACAACACAGTCCTTGCCCTCAAGTTGTTTATAATCTGGGTGTTGCAGGAGGTAGCACAAATGAGGCAATTCCAAAGGAGGGGGTAGCAGTTATGATAGGGGCAAGCCCGGGGTGCCAGTAGACCACGGAGGGGCAGCTAAGTAAATCCTGAAGGCATTAAGAAGCATTGACCAGAAAAGTAGGAGGGCAGCAAAGGGAATGACACTCAGTCAAGAGCAAAATGAGTAGAAACCTTAAGGCGAGAGAGGGTTCAGTGTGTTTAAAGGGAACAAGCACCTGTATAGTGCAGGATGAGAAAGAGGCAAGTGCTGTGTCCAGACCATGCAGCCTCCCAAACCATCCCCGGGATTTAGGGTTAGGGCCCTGGGAACCACCAAAACCTTTTCAGCCAGGAAGTGACAGTAATGTGTTGAAGAAAGCTCAGGCTGGCTACAGGGTGGAAGATGGATCAGAGAGGGATGAGGCTGCAGCGTGGGTATCTACCATTCATCACTGGGCCGTTCCTGTCCAATGCACCCTTCTGCCTGCAGAAATCCACCTCGTCCATCAAAATTCAGCTCCTGGGACACCTTCTCTGTGCCTGCCTGTCAATCACAATTAATTGCTCCTTCTTTAGCATTTCCACCATCCACTTGCATTTACCTCTACTTCCCTTAATAAGCCCAGTTCTATAACACCTTCTGGGACACTGAAATCATGAGAATGACCTTTGTAAAATGTAGTGTTGTACAAATGTTTGCTATGTGATGACAGTAGCACTGGAGTTATTTGTCTTCCCCGCTGACCTCTGAGAACGGTGATTGTGTACTAACATCCCCAAGGCCTACGCCTCAGCATGTGCAAGTTCTCATTTCAAATGACCTTTCACGCTGAAGAGGCACCGAGATAAACTCTATAAGAGGACTTTGGATCTAGGCAGTCCTGTGTTTACATCTTGAGCTCATTTTACCTCTCTAAGCTTTAGCTTCTGTATCTTTCAGGAGAAATAAAAATAACTTCCCCCATAAGGTTGTTGTGAGAATTAGGAGTAACACATAGAAAGTACCTGGCATGATATCTGATACAAAATAGATTCTGTGTAGTGTACCTATGTTGGTACACTACACAGAAGACCCAATTTAGGAAAAGATACTTAGAAGAAACTAATGATAATCAAGAATCAAGCATTGAAAAGTCATTTTGCTCAGCTAAAATTCAATGAACAAGTCCAGGAAAAGTCAAACAAGCTCTTCAGAGTGACAGTGTATCTACCCACAATTTCTGTGTCGATGGAAATGCTCTAAACCTGCACTGCCCAGTGTGTAGCCACGAGCCACATATGACTCTTCAGCACTTGGGATGTGGCCAGCATAAATTTTTTATTTTATTTAATTTTAATTAATTTTGATTTAAATAATGGCCTATAGGTTGTGGATATCATGTTGGACAGTGTAGGTAGATGCTATGTACTGGGCTAGCAATTTAAGTATATAGGGGAGGGAGAGAAGCTTAGGAAGGATGTACAGGGTCAGGAGGTGTGGACAGGGAGATCTGTTTTCAAAGTATGTCACTGTAAATTCAAATTTGGTTTGGGTTTGCCAAATTTACCCAGTGAAGGCTGGGATAAAAAAGCAGGGTGGTGGAGCTCCAGCAAATCAGAAGAACATGAAAAGCATTTAAAATTTTTTTTTTGAACTTGGTATTCTATGGTTCAAACAAACAAAACAAAACAAAACAAATGTCTAGACAGTATCAAGAAAGTAAAAAAAAACCCTGCAAAAGGGGTGAAAGTATTTACAAAATATATATATCTAATAAAGATCTAGTATTAAAGGCCCTGGCTGGTGGCTCAGTGGATTGGCACCAGCCTGAGAACCCAAAGGTCACTGGTGCGATTCCCAGTCAGGGCACATAACCAGGTTGCAAGCCAGGCCTCCAACCAGGTCCTTAGCTGGAGGCAGGTGAAAGGCAACCATACATTGATGTTTCTCTCCCTTTCTTCCTCCCTCCCAGCACTTCTCTCTAAAAATAATAAATAAGATCTTTTAAAAAAAAATCTAGTATTGGGAATATATAAAGAACTCTCTTAACTCAACAATATAAAGACAAATAATCTAATTTAAATATGAGAAAAGGATTCAATAGACATTTCTCCAAAGAAATGTATATGTATATAGTATATAATTGATAAACATATGAAAACATACTTAATATCATCAATGGTTAGGGAGATGCAAATCAAAACCATGGTGAAATACCACTTCACACTCATTGTAATGGCTATATTAAAAACATGGTCAATAACAAGTGCTGGTCACTATGTGGAAAAGTTGGAACTTTAATACATTGCTGATGGGAGTATAAAATGGTGCAGCCACTTTTGGGAAGTAGTTTGGCAGTGTATTAAAAAGTTAAACATAGAGTTAACATATGACCCAGCACCTCCACTCCTAGGTATATACTAACAGAATGAAAAATATATATTAACACACAAACTTGTGCATGAATATCCATAGCAATATTAGTCAGAATACCCAAGAAGTAGAAATAATCCAAAGGTTTATCAACTGATAAAGAGATAAGAAATGCAGTATATCCATTCAATGGAATATTATTCAGCCACAAAACAGAATGCAGTACTGATACATTCCACCACATGGATGAGCCTTAAAAACATCATGCTCAGTTAAAGAAGTGAAGAACAAAAAGCCACATATAGCATGGTTCTGCTTATATAAAATGTCAGAAATAAGTAAATGCATACATTAGATTAGATTGTTGGCTTCCAGGGGCTGGAGGAAGGGAGTGGAATGGAGAGAACCGTTCATGGATACGAGAGTTCTGTTTGGGGGGATGAACATGTTCTGAAACTAGGTGGGTAGTGGTGATGGTTGTACAAACTTATGAAGATACTTAAAATTACTAAATTGCACACTTTGAAAGAGTGATTTCATGATATGTGAATTATATCTCAATTTTTAAAAATCAGTTGACTTACCAGTCTAGTAGTCAAGGTGTTCTTTTGAGGGTAATGTGTCTTGCCCACTTGCTGGTTTTAACATATATTATGATATTCCTAGGAGTGCATGTCTTTTAACTTAACCTACTCTGACTTCATTGGTCTTTGAAATTTGAGAATTAGTCTTTCATAAATTCTGAAGCCATTATTCTTCAAAAAATCACCCCACCTCCATTATTTGTTTTCTCTTTTGGGGCTCCAGTTAGACCTTTCCACACTCTTTTCCATATCTTTTATCTTATTTTTCATAGTTTTAACATCTTTTTGTCTCTATTTGCTGTATACTGGTTGATTTCTTTAGATTTGTTTTCCAGTTCTGTCTTGATCTATCACTAATTAACTTGATGATCAGTAAATCATCAATTAAGTAAGTGTTTGATTGGATTTATTAATACCAATAATTCTATCTAAATGAGGCCATATTGTGCTTATAAATGCTCATGTGCATATTTTTCCTGCAAATAAGCATCTGAGCTAAAAGAAAGAAAGAAAGAAAGAAAGAAAGAAAGAAAGAAAGAAAGAAAGAAAGAAAGAGAGAGAAAGAAAGAAAGGAAGAAAGAGAGAAAGAAAGAAAGGAAAGAAAGAGGTCAACAAAAGGGTGCTTTAGTGGCTCAGGTCGTGATGGCACCCGGACTCAAGCTGCCGCAGTAGCCCGGGTGGCTGCAGCTGTGGAGGT